>JAFBJR010000058.1:2919535-3015301 GCA_016785285.1 Brachirus orientalis
AGTAAGCACACATCCCAGTTGTTTTAACTTGATAGAAATGCATAAAAGCCTTACTATGAATTAACATTTTCCTGGGTAGAATATTAATAAAAAGCCATGGACATTGTGGAGATTCCGGGTCTCATTCGAAAGCACTTCAGAAGAAAAGATAAGAGTCTAAAAAGAGCATCAAGTAGGGCAATACTATTTAAAAATATCGTTCTTAAACCATATTTCTGCAACAAGTGGCATTCAATGGCATTAGGGTTTACTTACGTTGTTTGGTTAGCAACCAAGTATCAATATTATACAAATAAAAGCCTAGAAACTGAGCTCCATCTAACTAACAAAATTTGGACCCCATGGTCCTAAAGCTGATGGTAGGTGTGATGGAGGAGGAAGAACAGAGAGTACAAGTGAGTGTGTAGATGTGACAGAGGTTGAAGAGGTATGGAGGTGCTAGGTTATGGAGAGCTTTAAAGATCTGAGAATTCAAGAAATTCTCAGATTTTCAATAATCAATAAAATCTTTGACAGGGAGCCGGTGTCGATGCTGAAGGGCAGGGATGTTGTGTAATGATTAGGGCAGCTGTGTTATGGACGAGACAGAGTTTATGGAAAAAAAACGGAGCAGAAGACCAACGAGGAGAGAGTTGCCATTATCAATATGGGAGGTGACAAAAACATTTACCAAGACAGTGATGCTCTTGGGTGTAAAAAGATGGATGGAGACAACTGATATTACATAGGAGAAAGTATGCAGGCTGAGTACTAACGATGATGCGAGTTCAACAGAATAGTGAACTGCGAAGGATGACACCAAAGCTCTTGACTCAATATGCCATTTAAACTGATTTAAACCAAAATAAAATGATGTACTTTACTTCAACCATAAACTAGAGCATGTCTCCATGTGTCTGAGGTTGCAGTTTCCTGCTGTGAGTAATTACATCAACCTCACAAGTTCAACAATTGGATGTCACAGCCAGATGGGGACCCAGACGGTCCTGCTTGTCTTTCAGCAAGCCAGCCATTTGCAACTCTCAGGCTAACCTGATCACACTACTACATCCTCTCTGCCATGATGAAGTGACGCCTGGCCATGTTTGTGTGAAGAGAAGTAGTGGTGTGCAATCCCATAAGTGCCTGTTCCATTATATACATTTCTGTGTCAGGGCCGACTTCACTGCAAACTGTTTGTTTGGCCATGTTGTGTCTCAGTGAGAAACCAGACCCGAGGCATCCATCACAGGCGAGAGAGGAAACAGAGCAGATCGAGCCGTGCTGTCCATCCGTCAGGCTGGAGGACTGAGTAGAACTGGGGCTTGTTTGAGGCATGTTAAAGAGAAAGTAGATGGTGATGGGAGAGTTCTGCTGTAGTTACAGAGGCTCCCTGTTTATTTAAAGAGCTGGAGGTAGAGCCACAGCCACAGTAACGGGAACCAACCCACCATGTTTGTTACAGATGTGGGTCGGTGTCCGCTGTGGTCTGACCACTGATGGATGTTAACGAGGTGAATGTGAGGTAAGAGAATGTAGTTTCTGTTTACTGGAGTCACATTGTGATTTATTTGAGAGTCACAGCGTCCTGGTGCTTCACTTTGCTGCATCTGGCATTGGAATCACAGTTGCTTTCACAGTGTTCTTCAGCCCACTGGATGAGAGATATCAAATGCAGGTTTATTTCCTCTCCTCTCTTTGCAGAGGAAGTCTCCAGTCAGTGTGTGTGACATTTTAGCATGTTTATGATGCTGCAGCCACTCTGAAAGACTGTACTTAATAACTGAGGACAGGGAGTGCAATAAATCCTGTCTGAGCTGAAGGCGAGCCCTTCACATCTCCTGCTGAAAGTGTCCACAGAGTAAACACTATGGTCAGCGGGATCTCCCACACTGTTGCTCTGCTGTCGCTCACTCCCTTGGTCTACTGTGGGAAACCATTCATTTGCCGCATTTTGTCTGATTTAGGAGCTGATGGCCGAAGCGCAGCCGGTTGTGGTCTCTGAGAATCCTCTCTACTTTGCCAGTTAAGATGTGAGAATTGTATTATGGGAAGATAATCAGTAGGTGACTACACAAGGATTAAAAAGGTGTATCAACAAGAATCAAGGGGTTAGTTGGTTAATTAGTTCACTTCTAAACCAAAAAAAGAGTGCGTAGAAAATGAAACAAATTAAATAAATAAATAAATAAATACATAGAGACGCCTAATCTCTCCCTCCATCTTAATCTAACTTGGCTATACCAGTGTCTGACACTGTATATGCGAGAAAGAGGATGATGATGAGAGAGAGCAAATCATGTTATTGGAAATAAATTTGCCTCCTGTGAAAATTCCATAGCTGACTTTGGCTTTGCCCATTTACACCAGAATATTCTAATATTAGCGATAATGGTGTTACTTCTAGAGCTCAATATTTCCTCACGTGGTCCTTGGTATAAAGTTTGAAAAATAGTCCAGCATGACCCTTCATAATTCTGCAGATGTTAATTTTTATATCAAATGTTTGACATCTTCGGTACAGTGTGGTAAAACAGGTATTTGGGGATATTCTGGACAGATGGTAGTACTTTCAGTTTCCTGTGGAAAGAGTCTGATTCACCGTTTCTTGACTCAGCTAAATAAAGGCAAATAAAACCAAAATGAGTGACATCTAATGGTGAGACAGCAGAGTGCAACAAATGAAGGCCGCCTCTGCTCAACCTTCTCCTTCCCAAGTGCATAATATGGTGGCCTTCACATTCCTGAATGGATGTAAACGCTCTTCCACAACTCTCCCTACTCTTCCACTCTCTCTCCCACTTCAATGGTTAATGCATCAGGATATACACAAAATGGCAGCCTACATAAATCAAGGCCCTTGTCTAAAGTAGATAAAAGAGAGTATGAAAACTAAAGGATTTTTTGGTAGTATATTCAATTTCTGCCATTAATCCATCCTAAATATTACACACTAGTCCTTTTAATGTAATTATTATGCATTTACTGAGCAAATTACTTTGAGCAAATTAGTGCATTAAAAAAAAATTACTCACCAGCATCTTCAACTCATCAGTGTTTTTTGTCAAGTCTTTGACCTCTGATCTGCTTTGATCTGCTTTTCCCACCAGCACTTCTTTTCCATCATCACTGCGAACCACAGCTGAACAGGCTGCACCGCACTCGTACTGTAAACATGGACAGTGAATGTTTGCAAAGTATGTATGCATGTAAAACTTTCACTTTTACCCTGCAAAAGACCACAGAGAATAGTTCTCAACTTTGGGCAGTTAAATGCAATTTGACAGGGGGGGGAGCAAAGAGCAATCAGAGACTCTTTTACAGACGGAGGTTAAACTCTCCTTGTGTACACCACATTTCTGATTAGATGGAACAAGTGTAGCCGAAATGAGCAACATGAGGGTGCACAGGTGTCTGGGAGTCAGCCAGCAATCACCATAACTGTTCAAACCTAATAGCAATCATTGCAACACTGAGACAATTGCATCTCATAATCGAGGCCAGGCACAGACAGGACGGTGTCCAGCTGGCTGAGAGGGAGACAGAAAGAGAGAGAGAGACATCTAGACAGACAAATACATAAATATGCTGGACATCCTTCAGTAGGTGCATGCAAATTAAGGATATACAGACACACACATCATAGCTACGGCTGAACAATGAATCCTTTTCAAAATGAAATCAAAATTTGAAACAATGCAGATAGCAAATTGAATTTGATTGTTCATTTACATGCTATTTTTAAATACAATACAAAAATGCTGGAAATACTTTATGTCCTTAACTTCTCATTCTTGCTAAAGAGTTAATATTTTGATATGCTAATATGTCATATTTTCTTTTTTATAATATAAAATATAAACAAATATTTTGTCGGTGCACACACATCCACCAACATGCACACACAATTGTCCATGGAGCCTGGGAAGGCGGCCAGCAGTCTGATTACGGCTCTGACCTCTGAACTGGACAGGCACCCTCGCCTCAGAGGGGGTCAGACCCACCGGAGCTATCGTCTGACCCCAGCGCGGCACCTCTGGGTGTGTAACACGCACGTAGGCGCGCACACGTGCACACACACGGGTAGACAAAGGCATTCTGTTTGGCTGCAGAACTTTAACTCCAATTCTCAAGTTCTGTCCTTGTGTTGTGTTAAGAGCAAAAGAAAACAAGTGGGAGTATCGTTGTGTGATTTGTGAAAGGTGAGATTTACATCTGGACTTGACTCGCACTGTTGCAGAGGGAGGAAGAGGGCAATGTGGTGAAAATCAGAGGTCAAGTGGTCAGTAGGCGATGCCAAGTGATTTATGGACAGAGTGCATTAGAGAAGAAATATTATTCAGATTCTTTTTTCTATCCACATTAAAAACAGAAGTGTATTTAAAAAAAAAAAAAAAAAAGTTAAACTACGTATACAACAGTATTTGGAATAAAATACACTTGATTACAAGGGAAAAAGTACTGCAGAATTTTTTCTCAGTGAAAAATAGAATATCATATATTACATTATTGGTTCCTGAAGACAGACACATTCATGTGTGAATTTTACTGTTGTAGCAAATGGATGGAAAGAAATTATTACTCATATATATATAGCTCAGCTATAGCTCAGTACTCGTATATTTTGGTCCAGTGGTGTTAAGTTCCCTCCAAAGGGTCAGCAGATAAATCTAAGAGGTCGTTACTTGATTAATGGGAGGGAGAAAAGGAAAGTTGAGTGTATAAAGTACATGCACCACAATATTTTACACTACTGGTGTGGATGATGATTTTAAATCAGAGATTTAAACACACATTTCGAACACACATATGTTATTGTCAAGCATTTAACTGTGTGTGTGTGTGTGTGTGAGATGCTACAGCACGTCATACCTGTAGACTCTCAGCCAGCTGGCGGTAATACTCCTTTACATCCAAGACTGGCGTCATGTCTGGGCTGCTAAAGCCAATAGCTGCCACTGCTGCCGTCGTCCCTTCAGCTGGTTCCAGCAGACTCTCCACTGCCTGCCATTACATACCACACACATCCAGACACACAGTGGTGAATCCATACTTTAGATATATTTCTATTTCCCTTTATTTACTTGACAGACGTAAATACTTGGTAATTCAGATTTTTGTTACCAAACATGTGGTCATTCATGGAGTACAATGCACTTTAAGTGATCATGACAAATCATTTCCAATTAATCACCACCCTTGCTTAAGGAAGAAAAAGTAAACTTATGCCCTGAAAAAGTTAAATTAGTAGATGTAAAGTATGTATTATATGCAACATGCACTTTGGGGTAAGAGGTAAAGCTTTTTTGTACTTTTTTTGGTGTTTTATTACGCATTAAAACAATGCATGTAGTTTCAGTATGTGTGTCAGACATCTTTAAGTTATCATGTACCCCCCCCATTTAAATTTTCAAATTATAACATAAGTACAATAAACAGTATTTTTGCCCCTGGGAAGTAGAAATATAATGTGCTATGAGAAAGAAATATGCAGGTACCTCAAACATGTACCAAAATACAGTCCTTAAGTATTTCATTATCTTCTACCACCACAGAAGGTGTACGTCTATACTGATGCATTTAGACATACACCTAAGAAATCATGTTTGTCTACAGCTTCTAACATGCACTTTTTAAGAGACCTCACATTAATATAATGTGCTATGAGTAAGAAATATGCAGGTACCTCAAACATGTACCAAAATACAGTCCTTAAGTATTTCATTATCTTCTACCACCACAGAAGGTGTACGTCTATACTGATGCATTTAGACATACACCTAAGAAATCATGTTTGTCTACAGCTTCTAACATGCACTTTTTAAGAGACCTCACATTCATCACAGGGAAAATGAACTGTTCGAGAGCTGCAGTGGCAGCCTGGCATTTCTCTTCTCCCTCCACCTTTATATCGACATGGCCGCCAAAATGAGAAATCTGAGAGTGCTGATAACAACAGTTAATAAAACAAACTTGTGAGCTTGTGTTTCCATTTCATATTCGGTCCCATTTTCCACACTGTAAGTTATCAAGCATATCCCAGAGGGAGAATGTTAAACGTCAGGCAGCCTAGCCTGGTTTTGCAGAAGAAAAAAAAAAAAAAAACAGTGAGCGATGGAGCTGATCTTGGTTCAGCTGCTTCGCTCTTTGCCTACAGCATCTAGAGCCGATACTCGGGCATGTCTGTCATCTCCTTGTGATGTGGAGAAAATTGTCGAAGGCGGAAAGCACAGGGCATGCGAGTTCAGTGATGTTTGTTGTACACAGGTGCTAACAATCTTCTTTATAAGGTGGGGTAGAAATGTCTCTATAGTCATAAAATTAAAGAACTATAAATTCTAACTTGCATCACAGCTTACTAGATTAAATATTGTGCATTTAATTCTCCTTCCATGTGTTTTTGTTGACATGTTTGGCTCCAGTTCTACAGCAGGGAGACGGGAGTCATCACAGGTTCTTATCAAAGATCTGGGAATTTCGCCAACACACCTGTCTGGCCAAAGTGTTACATTCTGAGTGGTTTTAAGGCTGTAAACCGTTCTTTTTCCATCACACTGCAGCTATAGCTCCCCATCCCTCTCACCGACTTGTGCTGGGCCTCCATGTTGGCCAGCTGCTCCTCATAGATAGCCACTTGCTCCCTCAGCGCCAAACACTCCGCCGTCACACCATCCACTTCCTGAGAAGAAAATCAAGTTAACAGTGCAGAGGGCTGAAAGCAAAAGGAGTTCAACTCAATTTGTGGAGGTGTCTGAGAGGAGCGCTCTGCAGTTTGGGAAGTAAATCACACCACAGGTTGAAACAGAGTAGGAAAAAGTCTTTTTTCCTCGACCTGAGCAACCATTTCAAAAATGATCAGCACATCCACCCTGTTTCTCAGAGTGAGTAGACACTGCAATGCAGCGGAAGGGGGAGGAGGAGGAACAAGATGAGACGGCTAACTAGACACAAAAGCCCTGTCCACCAATACATTCAACTGTGGGGGATCTCAGCTCACCCACTTATTTTTTATTTATTTATTTATTTCTTTTAACAGAACCAGATTAATTGGGATTGGATGCAATTACTGTGGGTGTCTGCATTTACTATTGAACACATGCAGGGAGGGTTTGGTGGTGAAGTTGTGGAGGGTGGCAGGGTCCCTAATGTAGTAGTGAGACATAGTCGTTGGTCCCCCTAATGCTGATTCAACTGCAGAGAAACTTTTTTTTTTTAAAAATCAGTCTGTAAAACATAAAAAGCAAAATTATTTTTAATGCCTCTTGGGAACAAGAATATAAGCTTTAACAAAAACACTATAGATGCCTATTTTAAGCATCCAGGAGAGCAAAACTAGCAATTATATGGGTACCTAATAACGTCAAGAAATGTGAGTAAAATGACTTTAACCATGGCCTGGTTGTTGGTATCGAATGGGCTGGTCTGAGTATTTCAGAAAGTGTTGTTCTACTGGGAATTTCATGGTCAACCATCCATAAGATTTACAGAGAAAATATCCAGTGAGCAGCAGTTATTTGAGCAAAAAATGTGTTGTTGATGCAACTTTATGGTCCATCAATGTTCAAAATCTGGTGTCCTTCAGTTTCATAAAGACCCTGTGAGGTTGAAATTTGAACCAATACATTTTCTGCAATAGTTTTCATATTCAAAAGCACCTGCACTGCTTCATACCACACCATTCATTCTCTTCCATGTATAAATTACTTGTAAGTTGTGTAAATTACAGTCTACCAACATCTGGCAAATCTCAGTGAGACAAAGAGGGAAATTTTGTGGAAAAGCACATCACCGACACTGCACCGTCATATTAGTAGAATCACGGCTCAATGTGTGTTGAGCTGCGTAGCATTTATTCCTCTCCTCCACAACTCTGCTCTTCCTCTGCTTCCCTGCTGATTTCACACCAAGTCCTATCACTCTGCAGCTGCTTCCAATTCAGAACCAGAGAACTGAGCCAGCAGGAACATTACAGCACTGAATCACAGCTTGCACTGCATCTGTGGGAGAGAAATTAAAGCCTCCCTCACATCTGCTCTGGCGGAGGAGATTATCCCCTGGCATCCAAGATTTTTGTAAAGTTTGTGGCTTAGGTTACAGTGGGCCATCAGCCCAGACTGTATGACTGCTGGTGATCAAAACCCACTGGGCAGCACGACAGTGGAGCAGCTGTACTGGCTTTCAGCTGATTCAACAGGAGGCGAGTGGAGAAGCAGCACGTAAAGGCTGGACAACACTGCCATCTAGTGTTTAAAGAGCATTATCACAATAAAGTGAAGAGCTCATGTAGATTTTCAGGGTAGAAACAAAATTATATGTTTATCAATACTTAATATGCTCGGAAAAGCATGCTAATAGTCTGGGAGTAAAGTATTTGAGAAGGAAGGCTTTGAGAAGGAAATTAATATTAAATTAATATTAATGAGCAGGGATGAATTAGAGCAGTTTTCCAATTTTTTATGCAGGAACCTCTCTTTTAAAGAGAATGCAAGGAAAATATATCGGATTTCAATTTTATGACCATTACAGAGAACACAATAGCAAGCGTGCTGTTTGTTATAACTGAATTGAACTTAAAAGTGTGCAGTGTTTTATGGCATACTTTGATAAGTATGTCAACTGTAGGTTAATGTTCATCGCTATGTTAAATTCACTGTTATAAAACTCAGTGAGTTGTTTGTATTCAGTCAGGCTTCTTCAAACTTTATTTTTCCACTTTTAAAAAGGTGCCAGGGTAAGGATGCTCCTGTATTCATTACCTCGGCAATATCTTGTCGTTCTTGCTGGTAGAAGATTCTCTGCTGTGCAGCCTTCTCGTACCTTTCCCTCACACATTTAAGCTCTTTCTTCAGCTCCTCAGTATCACACAGAATCTCATCCTGCAGGGTGAAGACAGTGTTGGAGCTCAACAGGGTTATAGATCAGACTGGCCTGTCATAACACAAGTAATTTAGGTATGCCATCACACACAGAGACTTGCAGCAGACACACCCAGCAGCTGCAGGACCCTACCCTCTCCTTACGCAGTCTTTCCACCACTGCATCCAGACTGTAGTCAGGTGGTGCCACAGTGGCGGAGGTGACATGTGATGCGGCCTGTCGCCTGTTCAGCTTCTCCTCCAGCTCCACAATCTGACATTCAAGAGATTCATTCTCCTCCTCAAAACAGTGAGCCTACAGGGCTCAGAGAGAAGGATGGAAGTCGGGCACATGAATAAATACATTCAAATTTACTGCATCATTTACCATGAACAAAGGCATGACACAGCAGAGGGGAAATAAATTGCTGATGTGTCAGAAGCAATAATGCAGCTTGTCCTCACCAGTTCAATAAGCCTGACTAGGCGGTCATTGAGGGCGGCAATAATGGTGCGGTCCTGTGAAAACCGGTTCAGACCCTCCTTGTTGAGAGACTTGGCAGCAGCAAAATCCAGTTTGTCACATTCATCAACAGCTGCTCTCCTGAGAGAAGAATATACTGTGTCAAAGACTATACTGAATATTCTGAAGAGACCCCAGAGAAGATTAGTACCCAAATTCAAGTATGCAGAGTCACATTAGAGGCTATTAGAGTAAATTACCTTAAACTAAGAAAAGCATAATTCTTTAAATGTTTTAAGTATATTTTTGGATTACCATGATGGTCAATAACCACTAGATTATAAGGCTCCACAATCACATTAATGTTTTCTAAAGTTTTCCTCAGAGAAAATTTATTTTAGTCACTCATTTAAAATTGTATTTTTTTTAGTTCATTACCAGGAAATGGCTGATAATGTATATTAATGAATAATGCAGACTCACCAAATAAGGACCAATGGCTAGAAACTGTTGAGGAAATCTTTGTCATGGAACAAGTGACTGAAATCTTGGGAGTGAAAGCCAAAGCATTTGAAACAAACTTGGAAAAGTGTACCATTTATATGACACCAATGTTTTTCCTCATGTTTATGATCCTTATTGTGTATGTTAATGTGCTGCATAGAAACCGTTTCCTGTCATCTTGTTATAGATTAGCCACACCATACAGGCATCAACAAATACATTACATATTTTCATTTGCTTGAAACTCTAAACACCAGGTATGAATAATTAATTCTGCTGGTTTTGAGTGTTAAATCTGCTCATATAGATACGATGGGGTTGCATTCAGGTAAAATTCATGACCCTAACCCTGGAACAAAAAATTTTAAGGCTACATATTTTAAAGTGTAACAGCACATGAACATGTCAAGTCACAGAATTGGATAAGATCATTTTACATACCTCTGCCCACTGGCAGACACTGACACTGACCTGAGAGAGGCCCGGTACTGTCCTGCACACCGCATAACCAACCCTCTACTTCGACTCCAGGCATCATCCTCAAACAGCCTGCGGTAAGACGACACTCTGAGCATGGCCATGGCTTCAGACAGGTTTAAACTGGGCTACGACACAACAGGCAAACAGAGACAGCAGGTCCGAGGTGGGGGTTTATATTCACCGAGATTGAGAATGTAGCATCGGAGTGAAGGATCTCTCATCAGCTACTGAGGAGACTAACAATAGCATAAACATCAGCCCGGAGCAATCTGACATGTACCCGAGGAGTGATCCCCAAAATCCATTGTGCTGTCGTTTTTCCTCAGATATCTGTCGACAGGATTTCAAAAAAAACGTACAGTATGTACAGGAAAACAAGTCAGCTTTATACATTTATTTCTGTTAAATAAATTAAAAGTACCAAAAAGTCTGAAAAGTTGAAATTAGTTTACAGTTTTTCCTTGCGTACCCTTGAATGTACCTTAAATTTTACTGAACAGAAGCTAAAACAAAAAAATCACAATGAATGCACATGAATACATCAATTGATACAGTAGCATCTTGATATTTGAAAAATGTGAGGGCAGTATTTCTGAAGATAAAATGGAAAAATAAAAGACCATTGTAATATGTGTACGACTCTCCCAAATCTGAATTACTTAATGCCATTACCTCCTTTTGGCAAAGCTTGTTTCATTTTAGACCAGTGAGAGAATGTAGTGTTCTGACAGCAATCAGGCAGAACAGGCTTCTCCTTTTCACTGCCATGATTGTCAGTAATGTCACATAACTCAACTTCATGCCCTCTGGGCTTTCTCCAGCATCACTACACCGCAGAAAATGCTGAGCCTGGTAAATTAATGTCACAAGTCTGAATACTTCTCAACCAATGCTGACATCTCTTTGGAAAAGTAGCTGCAAAGGAAATACTATTCATTATTTGCAGCACAGAAGTTCCTTATTTCAATAACTGTGACATGTTTTGCAACAGTGACTAAAGAAATTTTAAAAATCTTTCTGCAAAATAATGAGCCTGCACACAGACAGCTGCAACACTGTAAAAAAAAAAGAAAAGTATCACTCGTGTGAATTCACACAAGTGAACACAGCAGCCAAGCCTTGGCATCACACATGCATGAAACTATGAGTGAATGATGAGCTTTGAGAGATGAGGAAAAAAAGACATGTAAACGAATACAGAGCTCAACAATACCACCTTCATGACAAACTTGACAGACTGCAGAAACCATCACCATACTAAACAATGACAGCAGTATTTACACCAATTAAGACATTAAAAACCACAGAGGGTGACTCTTCAGTCAGTTCTGGTGGACAAGGAAGTTAGTGTGTTAAAACACTTGTGTTGTAACTCAGGGGGAACTGGCATAACAAGATGCAAGGCTCGCAGCAGAAGCTACACATAAACACACACAACAGAGTTTTACGTAACATGATGATAAACGTGACTAATGCTTCTACTGAAACTTAAAATGAACGCAGAGGTGAAACAAAACTGTTAAAAAAAAGGATTAGACGATGCAAATTTGGAAAACTAATCTTATATAAATAACAGTTAAAATTCAATAAACATTACAAGTAATGCTCTTGGATATCTTAATGTTGTCCCCCAACTATAATGTAGTAAAGTAAATGATTGTCATGAAGTCTCAGAAGCTTAAATATTCCTTGTAATAGATTTCCACAATTATCTTGTTTAAAATCAGTGAACACCGATCAGCCACAGCATCAAGATCCCTGGTTTTAATGTTGTAGCTGACGCTTGTACTTAAATTCAGTCTTCTTAAATCTTCAGGAATTAACTTTTCTTTAGTGTAATCGAGTCTTTTCTTTACCATCTATGGATAGTCTTGACATTCATACCACTCACTGTTCAAGGGTTGTTTTGGCATGAGCACCTACAATTAGAAAGGCCCACTGAGTCCGAAGGCACAGGACCTTCAGGTCATCTGAAAGTGCATAGGTATCAGTCAAAACCTCTGCTCAGTTCTCAAAGAATCCAGTGAGTGGTCGTGCTGTGAGTGAAGATATGACACTTGGTGAAGTCATCACAGCTCTGAAGGAAGTCTGGGCTTCCACCAGCATGAGTGTGTGAAAGGTATGCCGCACGACAGCTGCACTGGTCTCCAAAAGATGGTGAAAGCACAAAGTGCATTATGTTACAATCCTGCAGGTCCAGGTCGTATGACTGATACGCCAAACCTGACGGATACAAAGATGGACCTTGTTTACTCCTCATCTGCCGCCATGAGGAAACCAAGAACAAAGTCGATGGCTTTCTGCCGTTCATGCGACGTCTGCCTGCCCACCAAGTTGGGAGGTGGTCGGATAAGGAGGCTGGCAAAGAGGGTGGCTAAAATACAACAGGAGGGCAACAAAAATTAAGAAAAATGGTCAACAAGGTATAAAGAGACAACTTCTAATTAGTTAAGTGTCCTGCTGAAAAATGACTTTACTTATACAAGTTGTATACTTTGTCAAAATAATCATACTGACAAACCTAAATTCTTAGTTAAGGATGAGAAACGACAATGGTGCAAAGGCAGCGCAGGAATTTCTAAGCCTGAGGACAAATTGAAACTTAAACTCAATAAGAGTTAACAGAGACTCTTGTTCACATCAGATAGTCAGTAGCCAATAAAAAGTGATCGGGAAGTGAATGAAGGTATCGGTTTCATTATTAGAGCTCTTCATTTTTTTGCCTGTCCAGTTTAAAATTCTGACCCACAGCCAGAAGATTTTTTTTTAAACTTCTACTTTTGGAGCTCTAAAAAAAAGCATTGTGGTAGTGTGAACATAAGTGGTCACATTTATGTATTTTTGAAGAAACACAGTAGTATGGATGTAGCGCTAACAGTATAGTGACAATATGTACAATAACCGTAATACACTGAGCTGTCTAAATCATACCTATGAGGTTGGCTGTTAGGTTGTTGTTGTGTGAGTGCTTGAGGAGTTCCTTCAGAAAGGCCATTAAGTAGCGAAACACGTTGCGGTGAGCCCGGGGCAACTGGGAGATCAACTGTAAAACAAAGTGGAGAAAGATAAAATAGCCAAGAAAAATCTACAATACTGTACTTGTCTGTACAGTCACATGCAACACAACAAGAAGGCATTTTCTTAGAACAAAAACTTATTTGTATAGATGTTATTTGCATTGCAAACTAGTAATGACTGCACCTGTTTGCAGAGGCGGCTGTCGTGAGAGCAGTCCAGGCACCGTTGGTACAGCTCATAACACACGACTGGTTCCGGTACAGCCTCTAGGAAGATTAACAAAGCCTCAGCTACAGAGTGGTTACAACCAGCTGTGTGACGAGTTAGGGAAGATGGCCTTTACCACTTCAGAGACAATCAGCAGACAATCAAACCAGCCACCACAAGTTAATGTGATAGCTACTATTATTTATATCATCCCGATCATACTCATTCACTCATAACGACCAAGACCAAGCCTTAAGTGTTAACCAAGTAAATTAGACTTGTGTGTCTTGTATTTTATTAGGCATTAGGTAGATCCGTGACTGTAGAACTGAATCAGGGTGACATCTGGGACAGCAGCGTGACTCTGCTTTATAAATGAGGATACGGAGGAAGTCTGGAATGCTGGTGTCCAGACAGTCAATGATGCTCTGCAGCTCCTCTTGTAGGCCCGGTGTCTGAAACAGGTCCTCCTGAGGGATGCACAAAGACAAAATTTTAATCATTATAACACAGCCTTCACCAGTACCCATCTAATGTGTGTTCACACATACACATGCCGAGGCAAGTTTAAAGGTGGTAGGTTTTCATGCAAGGTGTAAAGATACACTTTATATCTACTTTACTTTAAGATCCAGTGTGTAACATTTAGGATGTAGGGTGTAGTGCCTTTTATTTTTGGGGGGTATATGGAAACAGAATATGGTGCAGCAAAACACTGTCGATAGGGGACCCTTTTCACTGCTGCACAACACATGCTAGGGGCCTTACTGAAGAAGTAACTGGTACTGTAGTAACTGCAGTAATGAGCAATTTAGTCCATCACACATCTGAAAGAACCAAGAATGTTATGTAGTTATGTTAATACACACACACACTCGGCTGTGCCACTCCCTGTCTCACTCTCTTAATATGAGTGCATACACAGAGTGCACGCACACACATTCAACTGCCCAGCACTAAAAGGGTGTATTGGTCTTGTTGGTATAATAATTACTTTAAAATGTAAAAACGGTTTGGGTCTCATAGCCTTAAAATGAGCCTTTTATATGTACTTGAGACAAGAGGCCGTCATCTTGTGCTGCCATGTTCCTACAGAAGCCTGCACAGACAAGCCAGCCAGAGTGTTGCGTTTTGCATTTTGAAGCAGATGCTTACTGCAGAAACGGAGAAGAGTAACATCCTTTCTGGTATGTGAAGGCCACCGTAGTTCCCTGACATGAGTGGGAAATGAAGGGGTGAGAGGATGTAACCAATTCTTACACACTAGACCTTACA
Organism: Brachirus orientalis; assembly: GCA_016785285.1. Lineage (NCBI taxonomy): Eukaryota > Metazoa > Chordata > Actinopteri > Pleuronectiformes > Soleidae > Brachirus > Brachirus orientalis. The sequence goes on from JAFBJR010000058.1 coordinate 2,934,317, forward strand.
GGCAGTGTGAAAATATTTCTATAAAAACTGCTCACAGGCTTCTATAATTCTATATATAATGTATAATTCTATATATAATGCAGTAATGTAATGGAAATTAATGTCTTTGATTTTTTAGGTTTCATCGAGTCTGAGTCGCCACACAAATGGTGCTTACACATGTTAGTGCAAATGATCCAGCAGATATAACTGCATAAATAATACAATACATATACATAGCAAAATATGATGACATGGAGAATTAAGAAAGTTTTATGATATAAAACTAGAGTAGGAAGGATATTAATCTACAAGCACCACTAGCCATTTTTGGGATATTATATCACATGTGCTGTGCATCACTTGATTAACGTGCAGTTTGAAATGAACTACAAACTGTATAGACAAACAATAGACAGATATATAATATAAACAGATACTACAGATTCTCACCTGATCACAGGCCTTGGTGAAGAGGTGGTTGACCAGAATCCACACCTCCTTGGGGATCTTAAGAGGTTTGTCCTCTGTACTTGCTCCCTCGGCCATCAGAAAGCTCATTTTAGACTTTTCCTGATGGGAGGAAAAAAATATATATAATTGCTATTACTTACATTTACTTGTAACAGAGACATTATTTTCCTATACTTCCTATAATAATCTAAAAACAATTGATATATGACGCATAAAAAGTTCATAATATACATTATCTGAAAAGGATATAATTTAAATAACAATTTGTCACATTATCCCCATGTTGTGTGATTTATAGCATTTCCATCAGGTGTAACGGAGACAACTAGAATAACTGCATGTGACTCATCTGATCAATTAATGATAGGGCAGAAGCACTAGTGAAATCTAGACCATGTCTGTGGTCTGGAGACTTGAGCCAGGGCCATTTCACTAAGAGCAGGATATCACATTCTTTTTGCCTGTTCAAATGGATCACTGAGACTCTCCACAGACAGAGATGATGCAGATATGCAGAACTAATGTAATGCTCTTAAACAAGTTTCAACAGCCACGATTTTCCTGTGATCCTTAAGGGCATTTATGGGTTGGTGAAATTTCCGCATAAGTGAGTCACTCATAAAATGCATTAAACTGTTACTTTGTAAAGAAATGAGGACAAATGTATACCAAGATGGATGGATCTGTGTTTGCTAATGCAACAGTTCAATTACAGCATGAACTTGTAAAATGGAAGAGGATAGATGTCGTTAGGCTGCATACAAGTGTCAGAGCGAAGCTGAACAGATTAATACTTCTCATTAGTCCTAATCATGTGCATAAAGGAGCTATGTGCCACAAGGGTGACCTGCTGTGAAATGAGATTGTGTGTCTGTATTTCTAACTTTTACTGAACTGGACTGGACTACCCTAAACTCAGTGGATGAGAACGGATGACTGATCCGCACACAGATTATAAGTAAGTTGGCATACATACTGCCTGTGGCTTAATAATTGTTGCCCTTGTCAGCTTTCTGAAAAGTAGAGCGAGTACAAACCACTTGAGTTTTCAGATTAGCCTGTACAACTATGTTTTAGTCAGCTGTAAACAGGAGTAACTTCACGGTGTGCAATGCTGTATCTGCTTGTATTTTTAATTATGTTTGTGGAAATATGCTTATTGCAGCCAGTGATGACTGAGTGGAGACAAGTGTGCAAACACAGAAAGCTTGGGGTTGTCCAGGCAAGCAAAACATTCTAGTTAACGTCATAACATAGTTTAGAAAGGTGTGGTGGTGACCAATCAAATATTTGTATTACTTCTGTAATGGAAAAAGTGAGCATTCTGTTTAAGTCAGAATATTTTATAAAACAGTTAGAATATCCAGTGTTTAGAGCCTGCAGTTACCAAAAGGTATTGATAGGGATAGTAATAATTCTGATACTGGTCAAAATCACTGGATCAGCCTTTCTGCATGGAGTTTGTATGTTCTGTCTACTCCAGGTTCTCTGGCTTCCTCTCACAATCCAAAAAACATGCAGATTTGGGGATTGTTATCTATAATAAATTGCCCATGTGAATGTGAGAGTGGATGTTGTCTGTCTCTATGTGGCCCTCTGATGGACCATTGACCTGTCCAGGGTGTACCCCGCCTTTCGCCTGTGTCAGCAACTAGCGCCCCCTGTGACCCTCATGGAAGATAATGCAGTAAAAGATGAGAGAGTGAGTACATGGGCCACTGCCCTGTCTTATACACATTATGTCTTATATTTCTCTAATAGCTGGTTCAGGCTAGTTAGTAAAAACTTCAGCTGAAATGTTACACCTTAGATGCTTTGTCAAGGGAGTACAAAAAGAGTATTAATATTGGTATTTATAGACACTCTAGGCTGTGATATCAGTATTGGATAAAAATGATCTACTGTATACAATTATGCCACAGTGAATTTGACCTTTTGGATTACATGTTATTACAGCATGGCCACCAGTAGTGAGGTCACTCAAATTAATCTATGAAGCCTCCAGAATCACAATTTGGTGTCCAGCCTGCCCACTACTACAGTATGTGGGATTTATCATCATCCATTTTCCTCTGAAATGGAACACAATATACAAATTGACATGTTCAATTGGAGACCTGAAAATATAATTCAAGACCATCAACTCATCAGGAAAATGTTTATGGATATTATAAACCAAGAGAGAAGTAGGCCCATTCTCCTATAGAATTCCATCCAAACTGACTTATTTTTAACATAGTAGAGCCACCCCATGGTGGCTATTCAATAACTTCCACATTGGCGTCCTCAAGAGAGACAAAAACAACATCCACGTTTTTATTTTGGTCTATGCTTATTATTACATTTGAATTGTGCCACATTGAATTATTTTGTAATTTTGACCTGAATTCCTAAATCATGACCATAACATCTTTGGTGATAACCATATTCTATTCAGTTAATTCCTAATTCAGTGCATCCTCCTCCATTGCAGGGTGAATGCTAATGGGACATGTAGTGGACAAACAGCAAGTATATCTTTTGGATAGAACAGAGACTTTTCAGTCTTTATTTTGTCTAATTGCCCCTAGCTGTTGATCCAACATACATACACTACTGTTCAAAAGTTTGGGATCACCCAGACAATTTTGTGTTTTCCACAAAAACTCACACTTTTATTTATCAAATGAGCTGCAAAATGAATAGAAAATATAGTCAAGACATTGACAAGGCTAGATTGAACCCACAAATGTGATGCCCCAGGTACTCAACTAGCTCAAAGGAAGGTCAGTTTTATAGCTTCTCTACCCAGCTAAACTGTTTTCATAATAAACATAATTGCACAAGGGTTTTCTAATCATCCATTAGTCTTCTAACACAATTAGCAACACAATGTACCATTAGAACACTGGAGTGATGGTTGCTGGAAATGGGCCTCTATACACCTACAGTATATGTAGATATTGCAATAAAAACCGGACGCTAGAATAGTCATTTGCCATATTAACAATGTATAGAGTGTATTTCTGATTAGTTTAATGTTATCTTCATTGTAAAACAGTGCTTTTCTTTCACAAATAAGGAAATTTCTACATCACCCCAAAACTTTTAATCGGTATATCAAACTATTCTTCAAAGTCTTGAAAATGTACACTACCAGTCAAAAGTTTTCTCATTTAATTCAATGAGATATACCACTCACATTGGAGTTAGCAGCTCAACCATTTTATTTCTACTGCAGAATGTTAGTCTATAACATTTAAATTAAATGTTAACAATACAAAGCATACAATGAGGTTTGACACGTTGATTCTAATCCTACCTGAACGAGATTATTTTTACAACGCAAATAACTTGAGAAAGTCAAAAAAGCATACATCTGATGAGACAGGTCTTAGAGCTGAGATGATAGTGATTCTGTTTCAACTTGTTATTGATCAGTATGAGCGTCCATATTTTACCTTTTCCATGAAGCTGTCCTCTCCCTGAGAAAGTCAGCCCACAACCACAGTGAAGAGTTGGAAAGGAAGAATAATCAAGGCAAGGTGATAAATGGAAATAAAAGAAGAAAGAACAAAATAGACAGAAATACTACATGTGAACACAGAATCAGAAAAGTTGACAGATTATGGATTGCTCTTGCTTAAATAATTTGATCAAATACACCAGTAGGAAAATGAAACTGTTAAGTAGAAATAAAGGATTACTAAATAAAAGAATACACTCAGTTACTAAGTCAGATTGAGTGAAAATAGCGCTATAGAAACAGAAAGAATGATGACGATAAGAGGAGTCTAATTATATGAATCAGGACAAAGTGGATCTAACTTGAGTCAGTCTTCCCTGTTCTTTAAGCAGCTCCTTTCATATTTTTTGACACTTCCTCATTCCCCTCGTCCCTCATGGCCAGAAATATACAGGCCGAGATATTTTCTGCTCTCCACATATAGGCTCCCTCTGTGACTGAGTTTGTCCTGAGGGAGTGAAAAAGTTCTCACGTGTCCCTGCTCAGGTTTCAGGAATGGAAGGCAGACAGAGTGAGGAAGTGGCATCAGAGTGCAATCTGAGCTAAACTGCTCTGTGCATAGTAAGATTTAAGTTTCACAATCATGATTTCAAGTAATCTGAGAAAACTTTGCCTTTGTTGACTTATCCTACCACTTAAAATTGGTGTGAATTTATTTCAAATTTCTTGGTCACCGAATAAGGTTTTTCTCACCAGGTCAATGAGTTTGGTGATGGGGATCTCTCTGATGGGCTTCTTCATGCGGCACAGAGTCTCCAGTGAGGTGCCAAAGCAGCTGGGCAGGTAGTTGCCAGAGATGGTAATAAAGTAATCCTTGCCACGGTCTAGATGGAGGACCAGAATGTCCTCTATGGAGTCCTCTCCAGAGTTGAGCAGCGTGACAGAGTCTTTACTGACATACACTTCCAAAAAGATCTCGAGGGTCTCAGCTGTGCAGAACAAGTAAGAGGATCAGAAAGAAACTTTTTAAGGAAAAGGAAGTTAGATATTTTTGGAGGTACTGAATCTGTTGTGAATTCAGTGAAACCAGTTCACGCAAGGGGACACCAACTTAGTAGAGGAAACAAAACAAGGGCTTTGAACCTTTTTGATATAAATCAGTTTGATTACATTAGGAAATTGCTTATTTTCCTTGTTAAAAATGAGTAAAAGTAAAAATGCATATATATATATATATATATATATATATAAAAATATAAAAGGTACTTACAGGGCTCCAAGAATCCATCGCTTGGCTCAGCACGTAGCCACGTTTTGCAATACTGTGAATCATTGAGTTTGGGGATGAAGGCAAAATGACAGGGAACTTGTCCATCATTTGATATTAGGAAGCGCTCTTTTTGAAGCTGTCTGAATTTTACATTCTCAAATGTAAACTAAGGAAAAAGGAAAAAAACAAAACATTAATATAATTTTAAAACACCTTACCCAAATTCCAGATTTATATACTGTTTTGCATCAGATTTTAAAGATTTATCTGACTGTTGGATTGGGCCAGCAAAAAATAAAATGCAGACTGTCAGTATGATAAGCACATGTTTATTTAAGGAATAAACATATGCCTCTCTTACCTCTCTCCTGCTCAGAGACACAGAAGGAAGGAAATCATTCTCCATTCTGTCCATTGCTCGAACAATCTCCTCAAACACCTTTTTGTGTCGCTGCTCATTTACCACTTTCACCTGTTGCACAGACACATAGATCATATGTTCATCTACAAAAAATATAAATTTCTATAAAAGTCTGCTGAAGCCACATCTTTTTTTGTTATTGTTGTTTCTTACCCCAATACTAAACAGAGCACTGACAGGTTTGTGGTCACTTGTTTGCAGACCCATATGACTTTGGTATTTCAGCTGCTTAACATTGTTTCCCCTCCAAAGGATTCTGTCACACCAAGCCGGTACACGGCACTTCCCACTGCAGGAAACAGTTGCATTTCCAGCAGCAAAGTCAGGGGTTGGACATCAGATTAAAAAGCAGCACACATGACTGTGTTAGTGTAATGATAAGACACTGAAAGACTGCTTTGCTCAAAATATTTTTTCAGGTTACAAAAGTAACAAAGGTAACAAAGCATTAACTGGAAACAAGCTGTCAAACACAATAAGAATTTTGGATAAAGTTGTGTATTCAATCACTAGATCATCATTCTGAAGGAAGGAAAAAAAAAAAAGATGAGATATTTATTTTACCTCGAGTCCCATCGATCTGTTTTGGGGTCATATTTGTATGTGGGAATGAAGGTGATCTCTCCCTCCATGAAATCTGTGAAGGCTCTCTTCGTCTGCCTCTGAATGTTAAGCTAGATATAAAAAAGTAGCAACATTGTCAAGGAAAAGTACTATGCTGAATGATGAAAAAAATGTAGTTAACACTTAGGGCTAGCACAAATACTTAAGTTTAAGGATAGTAATCCAAAATATGTGTAGTAATAATTTTTGCAAAACTAATTCCAATTTGTTGGAATTACTCTTTCTACAAAGACATATTTAGCTGGCTAATAGATTTACCTGATCAACCTCCAGAAGCTTCTTTAGCTCATTCTGAGAAATGAGCTGTTTGACCTCAGCGGCATCGTACATGAACAGACGATAATTCAAATCCCCAACCCAGATTACCACACTGAAACAAAAAGGAAAGATCACTCATTTTACAGAAATTACTTTGTAGGCGAATGATTATTTTAACAAAAAGCAAATCCAAAAAATTTATTATTTATGAAACTATTTATGAAAGCTGAAGATTTCCGTTCATGACAAACAAAACCTGAAACTGCTGATACAAGCATAACCAATTAATGTAAAATCTGTCATAAATTACAGAGGAACTCACTCATGCTTGACGATACTGAGAGGGGGGTATTCCAGTAAATGGAAGGTCATTCGGGCGCATATGTCTTTATAATCCTGGTTGCGACGCTCAAAGTCTTCCACATGTGCTGCTAGATGGGAGTTAACAATGCAGAAACTAGTGTTGTGGAAGACAAACCTCACTGCCACGCCTCCTTTGTTGCCCTGCAAAAAAAAAAAAATTAAATAATCATATTAAAATATGATCAGTCAGTCAAAGAGATTAGCATGTAACACAATTAAGGCAAATTCATCCAGCAATAGTCTATGTAACAAGTTCAATAATATGCAAAATATTAAGTGGTCAGGGTTAGGGAAACTTTAAACACTGAAATCTATAAAAAGAGGCAAAGTGGACGGTGGCCTCTTTAAAGCAAGACCCTTGCCTTAATTGTATATAAAAGGTTATGAAAACAAAACAAAAAAAATTAAAAGTGAATATAGGCTTATACAAACATACACTGTATGTTACACACTGGACCTTTGTACTGCAAATTAAATAATGATTTCAGATGAAAAGACTTACTGATGACTGTAAATATTATACTGATGAAACAAATTCCATTCATACATTGATATTTAAAAGAACCTTCCACTGACATTTCTGGTAAATGTCATGAATTCATGTCTGGTGCAGCAGCAGAATTTCTGAACACATTTTTGAAAATATTTTACCAATTCCTCAGCCATTGCACACAAATGAAAAACACATGGCACCTGTATACTGAGGTTTTGTAATGTTTGTGTTTTGACTCAATCAGTGTAAAAATATTTAAACAAACCATTTTCCCCATGATTCCTGTCCCCACGTGCTCAGCAGCTACTTCCTTTATGTGATTTTTGTGATTCTTTTTGACAAAGACTGCGAGCATCATCCCAACGAGTCGTATGATCCGAACCTGAAGATGTAATAAAAGACAATTATGTTGGGCCTATATAATGTGTATTATCGTCTACCATCATGAAAAACATGCTTTTATTAACATAACAAGACCCAAATAGGAAATAATCAAAAAGGAACTGATGTAATAAGCCATCTCTCCTACCCACCCTCTTATACTTTGCTTTAGGGTGCAAACCTCTCTCCACAGCTTCAACCCAAAGCTGCTCCTTGGAGGAGTCCATGTAGAAAAAAGCCTCAGTGCTAAGGTCCAGTTCCTGAAAACTGAAAGTCATGAAAACCATACTGGTTGTTATTTATTTACTCAAGAAAATAAGGCAACTTTAAAAAAAAAAAAAACACTGTAAGATGAGAAAAAAGTTGCACTCTTAATTGCTACCAACCCCACAGCATAAATATCAGGAGGTTCTGTGTCAGAGGAGAGCCACGACTCAAGGCTGCTGTCTGGAGACTGGCCGTTCACATTCCAAGTGCCTGTGAAAAACCTACAAGAAAAAGACAAAGTAAAGGGTTGGTGGTGGCAAGAGCAACCTCCTCCAGTATTTTTGAATTTCAAAAAAAAAAGCTGTGTTTCCCCCCCCAAGTTGAATGGTTCACTTTGGTACAGGACCATGTGTATTTTTTGTGTTTCCATTAGGAATAGTACCAAAATAACCATGCCATTCTTTGGCCCCCTTCCCGAGGGGTACCAGAATAGAGTATGGTACGGTCAGCTGACTGGGCAACAGAAAAACATTATTCCATTTTGATCGGTGTAAATATCCCATAGATGTTGAGGCAAACGCCTACAGTCTATTTTCATACAAAGTCAAGTCAATTTTATTTATACAGCCCAGCATCAAACACAATTTGCCTCGAAGGGCTTTACAGTGTGTACAGCATGTGACACCCTCTATCCTTAGACCCTCACATCGAGTGAGGAAAAACTCCACAAAAAAAAGTTTAATGTCTTGTTGAGACAAACAGCTACAAAGAGAGCAGGAAAAAAAGAACTGCTGGATGTCGTAATCACACCGGTGCGATGTCACGCTACTCGGCCATCGGGCACAGCCCACACCCCTTCATAAAGCTACTGGTCTGTGTCAAAATGCAAGCCTGACCCAGGGCTTTACCATTCCAAACTGTAACATACTGTACCAAACCAAATCTTACTATGATGGAAACACAGCTTAATATAGAGTCTAAATATACATATAATCCCTCTCACCTAAATGTTTGGATGTCCACATACTCATTCTCCTTCTTCCCAAGACGATGTTTGATGAGATATTCTCTTTGCCCTGCCTGGCTGGAGAACATAGCCTGCCTCATGGTGTTGGTAGTAGGGCTCTCACACCAAGATGGTGGCCTGTCCACAAGGTCGAATCCTGACCTAAAACTACTGGGATGGAAAAAAAAGAAAGGTAAAATTTACTACCAGCAATATTATGGACACATTTCATTTGGGATACAAAAGTCTCCCGGCCTACCATTACAGTAAGTATCAACTCAACTTCGCCTTTGATTAATTAAATTTTTCCTCATCAATCTCCATTCACATTTTTCAAAGAGTGACATTTTTGAAAATGTATTTAAAATATAAAACTAAAATCCATCAAAAATACTAACAGTACTTTCTTAAATTTATAGTAGCTTTAAGAAAGTACTGCTATAGAAGGAAGTAGGAAATACAAAAAAAGAGAACTCTATCCATTTGAAATTATATCTATGACACAATAACATGAGCACACAGTGAGGGTGCCTGAATACCATTGTATGAAACCTGATTTCAAAATATTTGTAATAAAACAGTAGTTTTCACTGTTTCTGCAGTTTTAACTTACTCTGGTTTACTGTTGTTGGTTAGGGAGTTGTCTTTGGCCTGTACGGACACAGCTCTCTCTTTAGGGATCGGTGCAGGAGGCAGAGGGTTGGTTGGAGTATAAGAGGCCTTGCGAGGAGGTAGAGGGGGGACAGGAGGAGGCTCCCGAGAGGCAACCAAGCGATTCTGGTGGTTCTTCTTTTCTTCCACTTTGAGAACATGGTTGAAGTTTTCTTCAAAGCCAAAATCTGAGGCAAGGGACTGAGCTGGATCTTTAGAAATTAAAAACATTTAAAAGCAGGATTTTATATAAATACATTATTTTTGTTGGATGCATACTTTTCTGAATGTAACAACGTGCATTTGTACAGCACCTGTCTTCTTCTGATTTGTTGTCGTGCTATTGCAGAGGTTGGAAGGCAGTGCACCAGTAGATGCAGACTGGTGAAGTCCAGAGCTTACGGAGTTAACAGTTTTGTTTGCTCTTTGTGGTGGGATGGGGACCGGACCTCTCAGAGTTGTTGGGGCAAGGGGCTCCATCGTTTTTGGTTTTGAGACTTTGGATTCAACTAAGAAGAGAAAACGCCTCATCAGGGAGAACTGTAAAAATTCTTGTTGATCAAACAGTACAGCAGTAAAATAATCTTTTAATTAACTAGAGAATGTGCATTTTCAAACATGCTTTGTGAATGATGTCTGTGCAAATGATTGCCATAGGAAAAATTTCCAACCATTTCTATCTTCTCCTATCCTTTCCATGTCTTTGGTCATGGCTGTCAACACACACATTTCACTTAGTTTACAGGCTCACACATGACATTTCTCATGCTGCGAAGTGATAAAACGCACATCTATGAATGGATGCTGTGAAGGCATATTTCTTTGCGCACTCACTCATACAGCAGTTAAATAGGTTTCTGCTGCAAGGACTCATTACACGAATGCGCACGAAAGCACAAAGTCGCACAAACGCGCACAAACACACAGGAATGCTGTGAATGCATGCACAGGTTTGAGACAAGATGGAAGTCAAAGAGCACGTCAGGTAATCACTTCCATTATATCACTTAATTTTTTTGAATAGCGGCTCATTAAAATGTAACTTTTAAAGAGGACATTCACTGGAAAATCTAATTTCTGATGTTTTTTGGTGATGTTTTGTGCCCGCCCCCAGACCCAGTGTTCTGGGGCGGGCATTAGCTCAGAAAAACAGAGTGCCTGTTCAGAGGCTGGCAGAGAGCAGCAACAAACTGGCTTAATCCGAGGAGACTATGAGGTTTTTGACCTTAAATGTTATTTAATTTATCTAGGTAGACATCAGTAATCTCAATTTTTGGTTCAAAAAGGCCACTCTATGTGACCTTTAAGGTTTGAAGTTTTAAGAGTATGAACTTTTGCCTTTTTATATTTTTTACTGTTTGTATCATCTATTTAGATGTCAGGAAAGAAGCAGAAAACTATTTTTCTGCTCCCCCTGGTCATCAACAATCTGACTCCACACTAAGTTCCAAACTTGAGACTACCCAGCAGAGCTATTCTGTCATAACAGGAAGTAAAGGATACCAGGAAACAAGTGACTAGTAGTTAACAAAACAGAAGAGGGCACAGTTGTCACTGTCAAATGACCGTACAATATCTGACCTGAAATTTAGGAAAATGACAGCAGTAAAAATGAAACTGGAATAACACTATAATGGAATTCATTATCCCACCTTGTCAGTACCAGTCCTCTATGAAAACATGAGTTACTAAAAGCTGCTAAAATACACCTAAACTCCTTGTCTTCACACTATGATCAAGGTAAGTCATTGCATGATAAATATGATAAATACAAATCGCAGTGCCCTTTGCTCATTTACCTTTTACCGATATGTCTTATCAAATATGACAAAGACTTGCATTTATCTGCACATAATATAATTTTGGTTTCTCTTGTTACATGTCACAGCTGCAAATCATCATCAGACATTTGATTTGAATATCAAGCATTCTTTGCTTTACATGCCGTGATGGTAGGCCACTGGGTAGTTCTTATAAAAACATTACTGAACATCCTTGCCAAATACATATTTATTTTCATCACCTGAAACTAAAATTCCCTTACACATCCACATGATATGACCTGGGTTTTGTCAAAGTACACCCTACTCCATGCCATGTTTCGGTGGGGAGAAAGTTATTTAAGTCCACTACTTTATCTCAAGGAGAAAATAAATGTAGGCAGGGCATAGACACGACGTGAGCCTTTGTATCATAGCATTGTATCATCGTATCAAGTCAATATTTCCATTAATGAAGCTGGAATACACAGGAAATCAGCGAGTAGTGTAATCCATCTTCTAAATAAATATTACATAAGAGAATAAATAATTAATCATCCAAGTGCTTTGGCCTATTGAAAGACTGGAGTCTTACCTTGTTGCTGTGCACTTTTCACTTGGGCCAAGAAAGTCTGAGTCCGATCGTCATCCTGCAGTTCCAACAGCAGTTCTGGAGCTTTCTCACCTTTAATTCGTACTCGAACGAAAGCTGGAGAGCCACACAGAAACACAAAAACATGTTAGGCACCTTCAGAATTTGCAAACATGAAAAACGGACTGTCTAGAAAACAAAGCAAAGTGATTTAACTGTGAACCAATTCAGCATTCCTTGAGTGTGTCCTGGCAACTCAGGACCTGCTTCTGCTACTTAATACTAACTTTAGGCCAAAAACATGTCCAGAAACCGCGTGGCTGTATTGTTTTTTTGTTTTTTGTTTTCTTAATTAATGCTTTCATTTTTTGACTTGCGTAAATGACCAAAACAATGTGTTTGTCCACCTGGAAAAAGAATTGTGGGTTAATAATACTCACAATCTACTGAGAAGTCTATGAGAAGAGCTTCTTCGGCTTCTGAAATCAAAGGGAGGAACAAAAGCTTAAATAGTATGTCTACATAGCTCAAAGGTCTGTTGTAGTCATAAACCAGGGTGTTATAAACTATTTCAACAGGCTCTAGTTGTCATATGTTGATTTTTAAATTTAGTCTTCCAAATACAAAAGGAAATGCTCACCACTTTCACACCACTGTGTCATGAGCCTAAGTAAAAAGCAACACTACAATGCACAAAAGGTAAAGACTGTGCCAATTCCAACTGGACAGGAAGCACAAACATCTCACAGAAATAAAGAAATAAAAAAATACTTCATAGCAAATGGCGACTCTTAACAGCTTAATATTTAATATAAACTGCTTAAATCTGAAGCAATCAATCTTGTTAGTGTGTCCCCCACCACTGCCCTAGGGGAGGGGGACCTCCACCCATCCCACCCTCAAAAAGGAAGAAAAAAAAAACACATACCTCGTACAATTTCAAAGTTACCATTGATGGGTATAGAGAGCTGAGCAACTGGACGAAACGCAACAGCTTCAGGAGTGGCCAACACACACAGTCTGGATAAGAATAACAATACAATCTCACTTAGCATCAATTCCTGAAAGTTTTATTAAGACAAAAGTCACCTTTAAATCACAGAAGGACAGACAAGCATCACAGTTTGCAAGTGAAGTTGTTGTTCATGCACAGCATTCATGTATATCACAGACTATATATGTACCATAAAGATTAGAAAATAATATTATCAAGCAATTAAAATGGGGGTAAAAATAGTTCAGGAAGTCTCACACATGCACACATGCAAAACCCTCATTTAGAGGCATTAGTGGATCAGTTCCTTCTATTACACCAGCAAAAAAATGCCACAAAATGAACAAACAAGCTAAACAAACTAAAAAGTGTCTACTATGAGAACTGGGAGCACACAGAGAAAGTCAGCTTTGGGACATTAAGTAGCCAGTATAACTAGTAATGTGGGTTAATGGAGGTCAGATCATATTTCACTCTCTAACAATTACTGACTAACCACCAAAGTCCAAGAAGCTCACTGGGTGCTGCCCACACCTTCCATCCTTTACACAAATTCCTTCTGAGAGGAAAATGATCCAGCCCTGCTACAAGAAATGTTTCAGTGGGACTCACAAAAAGTGGGACTCAACAAGAGGCCTTCTGATAACCAATGACAAAGCACATCCCCCTTTCAAAAGCAGTGGACAAATGAGAGGCATACCTCAAAATACAACATCTCCGAACTGCAAATCAAACGTGGCAAAAATCATAATGTTAAATTATGACTGAGAATATCAGGTACAATCTGAAGCCTCAGGATTTGCAATTTAGCCTGTGCCACATTGACAGTTTTGCAAACAAAAGCTCACTGACCTGCAACCAAACACCGACTGGATGATATCAGATGTGAATCACACTGGTGTCTACTCATATACGCCGCGCTACATCATCCATCATCCTAAATGGGAACATCATTTAAGAGCAAGGGCTATTGAAGACGACCCACAACTAGTGATTGAGACATTAACTTCTCAAGTTTATGAATGCTATTAAATAAATTGAGTAGACTCCTTTTCATGTAGACTTTCATTCAAATTACTTCTTTTTTTTTTTTTAAACAGGCAAGTTGTCCCCTAGTGGCCATTCAATGTGTTTGTCTGTCCTGTGTAGCTTCAACCAGCAAACTGGAAAAGTTTTAAATACAGCCTATGATTATTACCGCAAAGTACACAGATAAATAAATAAGTCCAAAAAAATTACATTATTTTGTTCACCCTGAAGTATCATGTGCTATACAATTCAGTCAACTATTTTCATTTTCAACTGGCATATGTAATATCTGTATTACACCAAATGGAACTCTGATAAGATAATCCTTTATTAGTCCCACAATGGGGAAATTTACACTTGGTGTGTTTACAATTTCCCCTGTTAGAGCTGCTCCTGAGTTTAGTATGTGCGTTTAAACACAATTAGCCAAGCATGAAGCTTATGTGCCCATGTGAATCGCATTTCACTCTAGGGATAAATGGAGGAATGGGTAGTGAGCTGGCTACTGGTGGAACCACTTGCTTTCTCCCTAATGGCAATACGAATACGAATACGAATACGAAGTACTTTTATTCATCCCCGAGGGGAAATTCTTTAAAACTAAAAATACACGAAGAGAGCTCCTGTATCGAGCAGCCGCTGGCACAGCGCCATTTTGTAATGCATTTGCAATGCATGCCACAGCCTTGCTATCAACACAACCGAGGCTGATAGTTTCATGCATGCTCTGTCATCACCCAAATCTTGCTCTTTCACAAAATAAAAAATGCTGGGGCTGATGAAAACAGCATTAGGTTTTATTCATGTGACTAATGCAAATCAGACTGGGCAATAAAGTGTGAGTGTAAACAGCCTCTCCCACCAGCTGGAGGACCTGGGTTAAAATGTTGTTGCTGTAACGCTGAACGAAAATAATTTCAAGTTTTCCGCGAATGGAAAGTCCCAGTCATTGAACTCCTTATGGGGTCTTTAATACTGAGCATTGATGAGGTTTCATGCGAGTCACTGACCCTTCTAGCCGTCATGCGAGTCTTTAGGGTCACTTGACTCAGAGTAAGCGGGTGTTAACATTTCATTGCAAGTGACAGATGAATGGTGTTGTACCTCACCTCCTCTGTTTGGGGATATTTTGACACTGTTCCAGTTTGATGCAGATGATTCTAAAGTTATTTACAAAATTCTTAAGTTGAGGACTTTTGGATAAGGGGTGAAAACCTGATGAAGCTCAGGCTAAGCATATAGCAATATGACTATAACCAAGAAGACTGAGAAAAGACACCAACATGACTTTATTATTGTAGAACACAGTATTCAGTTCAAAAGATTATAACTTTAACTATCTTGATACAAATTTATCACCTCTGTCAACAAGGTTTTGTTTGTTCCTATCTCTGTTTTTGAGCAGCAAAACATTACAATATAAAAAAACGGAGAAATTAGGCCGATCCAGGTCAAGGACCTTTAAAATAACTGTTGAACTTGCAAAGTAGGGACGTTTCCTAACAACATGAGAAACACAATATTTCAGTCTGGTCTAAAAGGTAGCAAAGTTATCACAGTCATGTGAAGACTGCAGCCACATCTACATATGCTCTACCTCTGATTAACACAGACATCTAATCGCCAAACGACAGGCTGGTCTGAGTATTTCGGAAAGTGCTGATCTACTGGAATTTCCAAACACAAACATCACTAGGGTTTACATATACTGGTTCAGAAAAAAAGAATGAAAACAAAATGTCTTCTTAATGGAAGAGGTAATGCAAGATGACAAAGACAACAGTAACCACAATAAAAACTGTTTGCAACCAAGGTATGCAAAAGAGCAACTCTAAACTCACAACTCATTGAACCTTGAAGCAGACAGAGCTGCAGAAAAATCACACCGGACACACAATACCTAAAACAGTGACCAGTAAATATATAGGCCAAGGACAAACACCTGCCCAGGAGAGTAGGCCTGACACAAACTAACATCAAAACACCCAAACAACTAAATTCCATCAGCGTAGACCAGAAGACTAATGATGATGCGTGTTAACTTGTAAAATCTCAGGTTACTTGTTAATCTATTACCCGTCTACGAAAAAATAACAGACAAATTCATTCAGCAGGCTCTCTCATACTTACACAAAATCTCCACTGCGCTCAATTAGAGACAGTAGCCTGGGCTCCTTGTGGCCTGACCTCAGCTCCTGACCTCTCACAGTGTGAGCAGCACAATCAAGGAATCATCAGTGAGGATGATACAGGTGCGCCGACAATTCACAGGCAGTGAGATTCTTTATTTTCTCAATTAACCTCAGGTGCATCACTGTCATCTTAAAGTTAGCGTTTGTGTGGTTAATGGGGAGGTGGTGATCTCTGTGCGAAGAAGCCATGCTATTTAAAACTGAGGAGGAAAATTAAAACGACACAGGCGAGAGAAGATAGGCGGTAATTAAAGCATGGTTAATCTAAAGTTTTGAAAAAAAGGCTGATCGATATTTAGTCAGTGGGTTTGGTGGCAGGTTAGTAGTGTGCTGAAATAACGGGACGGTTAACTTCTGTGTTGGATATAAAGGGTTATAGTTCACCTAGCTCATTATCAAATTATGTACATGTCGGGCTAAAAGAAACGGAAGGAAACCGTTCAAATAAAACAAGGTTGTAACTTAATCCAAAAGGATATCCCCAAGCACTGTTCCTCGGGCGCTCCCAGAGAAAAATCCATTCTTACCGATATAAGACAGCAGTTTCTACAGTGATTTTCTGTTGGTTCGCTCAGAGAAAGTTAAATCCCCACCCGGTGCGGCGACAGCAGCGGCCTTTCCGGTGTGACAGTGGTCGGTCGCTAGTGCCTGTTAGCTAGTTAGCTTGCTAGCCAGCTGGTGTTGTTACTGGACGGGGTCACACTCTTCAACGGAGCCCACGAGTCGAATTATCCCGGGCAGTGTGCGTCATTCCGCCAGAAGGCTTAAAGTAAGCGGCTGCTCGCGTGTCCCGCTCGGTGTCAGTGGACAGGCTGGTCGGACTACATAGTTGACAATGTAGCTGGGTTGAGCGCAGCTGAGAGTGGGTACAGTTTGATATGCGGATTCGTCAGCCTCTTCCTTCCGAGTTACTTGGCTTCATCGCCCTCGTTTTTCTGGAGTATAAGGGTAAGCAGTGCCACCTTCCGCGTCGGAGTCGTCTTCTCCTCCTTTTTAATTTTTCATTTATGTTATATTTTTTCCGGCGGGTTGCGACCATAACTTGTGAATGTGTATATCGCCACCTACTGTACCCGAGCATGTAGATCTGGGTGTTTATGATTACATTTACAAGCCCTAATTCCAATGAAGATCAGATGTGTAAAATGTGAATAAAAGCAGAACAAAATGTTTTGCAAATCCTTTTGGACCTACAGTATATTCAGTTGAATACACTACAGAGACAACATATTTAAGGTTCAAACTCATTAACTTTATTGTTTTTTTGTTTTTTGTTTTTTGTAAATATTCACTCATTTTGAATTTGATGACAAATGTGTCTTTTATATGAAACTTTCAGGGTGTGGTCTACTTTTGTTACAGTCTAATAACAAATTATTGGTGGCCTCTCTATGGGGCCATACGATGCTCCACAGTACACACCCTGACATGCATGGGGGAGCTGTGAAGGCCCATTCAGTTCTGCTTATAGCATTAGTTTTATTCTTTTCCCCCTTTTTTCTTTCATCTGCAAAAAAATATGAATAACAGAGTAGCAAAGATATCGGGATAGTAGTGTGGAGCCTTGGGTTTCGGGGCCCCCTGAGTCCTTGGGCCTGTTCTGTAATCATCCATGGACTGTATGACGAAAAACTTACCAAGATCCCATATGATGCACAGAGCTTTAATTTCTTAGTACTAATACTGAACAGATAAATTATGTACACCAGTCTAATCTCATTTATACAACTTTTTTACTCGCCACATTATTAGGAAAACCTACACATTCTCCATTCTCCATAAATGTCACTGCCCTAATATCTCCTTACAGATTGTGTAATGTTTGATTTTTGGTGACAGTGTCAGACATTTGGAAATTCCACTACATTCTTATTATTACTGAAGTCATACAAAAATGTGGCCTAGGTTTGGTTTCAGTTATAATGAGACACATTTTTTTTTAACTATTTGTTTTGCTAATTTAGTGTGCATATTTAGGGGTGGAGCTGAAACACCTCAGGATATTGCACAGCCCAGTACACTATTAATTATGAGCTCATTTGTAAAATATGTTGTTTTACCCACTGCTCTACGACACACCTACATCAAGAAAGTAGACTTCATGGCAGAAGAGTTGTGATGGATTGCACGAGATTGTTTACCGAAGAGACAGAGTTTACAGCCATTAGGCAACAAGATTAGGCAACAAATAAAAATGACTGTCGCTTTATTTTTGATTATACAATAAAAGTGTATATGAAATTAATCCAAAGAACAAAGAATATGATAGTGGAACTGATTAACTGTAGTATGTTATGTATTCATGCATTTGTCTCATGACGTATAATGGAGGAAGTATAGAAAAGAAGCAGAGATAAGTACAACAAATTCCATCTGTCTGCGCCTTAATGTTACAGCAAATTGTACTGTAAGCTTCACCAATGTATGACCTGTGTCAGTTATTGTAGGTTTTAATCATGTGAATGGCATAGGGGCTGGAGTCTTGATGTGGCCAAATGTCTCCGTTGGGCAGATCCCGCCTCGGTTCCACCCCACGATCAACCATCTCTACTGTCAGTGTGGAGGGGCTGAAGATGTCTGCTGTGTGGTGGGACTTTGTGAGTCGACAGAAGGATGACGTGTCTGAGATCACGTCGTCATAAAGGTCCACCATGAGCGATTGCTTGCGATGCTTGTGAGACTCTTTCAGCTCAGAAACCAGATCTTTAACATCTCTCACTAGTGTGGAGCGTAGACCAAACAGACAGAGCAGGAAAACCAGACCAGCACAGATGCCAGACACAAAGTACAGAGCCACCTTCTCTGGTAGACCTGGAAGGAAAGCAAGAGAGGATCCTGGGAAAAAATTTGCTTGACACTGCGTTGGAAAGACCAAAGAAAAACCAAAGTGGCACAGACCTTCAGCTCAAGGCAGGTAAATGTTTACAGAGAAAATAATATGTCGATGTTGTACTGAATAGGGTGTTTGTGTATTAGACTATGTTGTGGAAAAATTAGTATTTAGATGTCTGATGAGGAAAGTAAAGGTTGGATGCAAAAAGTAAAATGTTTAATCTTTGCAAAGAGAGAGCCACACAGATAAAGGCACTCAGAGGCAAATCGCAATGACTCTGAGGCATGCAGAAAGTTAAAACGTTTTTATCAATCAGTTGATCAATATGCAGGCTTGCAAAGTATCATATTTATGAAGCAAAAAAGGGTGGCAGTGTTAAACAAAAAAGGAAGGGATAGATAGATAGAGCAGGAGAAAAATAGAGACAACAAAGTGCATCAATCAGTAAAAGTAAGAGGAGAGGTCAGCAGGTACAGGCTCATGCAAAGGAATTAGGAGGTCACCAGGACCATAGACTTTGAGCATGGTAAATCGTAGAATGGGTTCACCATTTCAATCGTGAGTTTGAATGTGGGAGTAAGCAAAAGGACCAATTAGTTATGCAGAGAAAAGGACAACTGTTCAGAGGAGAAAGACAAGTGTTAAATATAGAAATGTAATTGTTCAGATGGTGAAATGTTATTTTCCATTAAAAACTACCAGGACATTTTATTCAGCGATCAAAAAGCCGCATCTTAATGCAGAGGATTTTGACTAAGTCATTTGCCAATTTTTCACATCATGTTTAACTCTGGAATTCAGTGGATGCTCAGCTTGAGAAATTTTTGTTGATCCTTCACGTAAAACAAGGTTGTATTACTTATACCTTGTTTTAAGCTTCCCAGCAATGCACACTGACACTTGTACAAATATACAGATATTATATAAAATCATCCAAGAAAGCTTAATGTAGGTTATATCATCTAAAAGAGTTGGTCAGCTGTCAAAGGTAATACATGTGTAAACAACAATAAACATCAAATTAATCATTACTATGAACAAATATATACTGTATCTAAAATAACTGAATGGGATTCAAGGGCGTGGACTGGCAGGAGGGGAGGATGGGGGACTGAGGAACTGAGGGTCTAAGTCCCCCCGACTGGAACTATGATGAGAGGAGCTTTGAAAGAGAGGAAGAATATAGGGGGGAATTGAGGAACCAGGATGAGGATAAAACAATGAGGATGGGAAAGAAGGAGAACTTTAAACTGACACTAAAGAAAGTAGAGGGTGGTGGGGTGGAGAACTTTGAGAGCTCTGGACTGCCATCAAGAAAGATGAGAAGAAGGTGACACTGAGGTGATGAGAAAATTAGAGGAACTCTAATTAAGAACTAATTTACAATATTTTCAAAAACTATTTATGTGAAAATAGCATATGATAACTTTAAAATATAATCTACAGCAATAACAAAGTTTGTAGCCTGAGATCTACAAGCATCAGTGCACATACCCCATATTTTTTCAATGATCTCCAGAGAGTTGGTTAAGAGCACATTTTGATGCCTGTAGGTGGGGCCAGTGTACCATCCACCTGCAGGTGAGAGGGTCCGGGCTCAGACACCAGTCAAACTCTGCAGCATGCTCTAAGGCTTGTACATTCGGTCAGGCACTCTTACCATGCGTGTAGTCCGAAATCAAGAACGGATCCACTGACCCTCGACCCACATCTTCCAGAAGATATAGAGGAACTAAGGATTAAATTAGACTTTTTTGACATAGTGATGCAAAGCAAACTGCCTCAGTTACAAGCCCCAACATCCTCTCACTTACCACAAGTGAAGGAGACCCGCAGGTGTTTCCTGGTGCCGGGGAAACATGGGTCCCCAAAGGTTTGAATGTCAGCCAGGACTGAACAGTTGGCTCGACCGTGACATCTGCGTGACACCTTCCTCAGAGCCAAAGGTGACAGACACTCTGTCAGAGATTAAGCAATAAATAAAAAAGAATTGATTCGCACAATTTAGAAGCAAATAGTTGCACTTAAGTTTTTATTTATCATACAAAATTCATGATATCGTTTATGACTGCATTATAAAAGAGTGGTTCCCAAACTGGGGGGTGCACTCCCTAAGGGGGGCATGGAATCGTACTGTGCAGGGGATTTGAGGCAAATGATCCATGCAAATGAGGAATCTAATCAATCGGTTGGTCGGTCCTCCTGACACCTGTGTGTGCATGTCTGGTTAACGTTAGGAGGTCAGTCAGTTTCATCTGCCCATGGGGGCCTGGTGCCAGGAGTTTGGAAACCACTGTTGCAATAGATAACTAGGTCACATAAATTATTTGTCCACCATGTCAATACACAAATGTAATTTGTTCCACTATTTGTCCACCCAGGGACACCCTGTTTCAGACCCATGTCAGTGTGTGATGCAGGTTCCTGAGGACAGTAGGGGCTGCCGTGCAGAAGGTGTCCAAATGTGGCAGAGTAGATGGCTAGGACAGTCTCATTTTTACACATCAGCCTCAGACGCTCATTTTCACACACCAGTCTTGTGCGATGGTGTTCTAAAAAAAAACATAGCACAAGTAGAATTAGTTATTTTTTCCCATACTCCAATAAGTGATAGAGAATTTGACCTCTGCTTTTAGCCCATTTTCTACTATGGCTGTACTTCATTTCCTGCAGTACAACAATAAGGTCTTCCAGCCAATTGTTCCTGGATGTTGCCAGATCAAGGTGCAAAATTAGAGGTGATTAAGTATTCTTAGTGCCTGCTATCTATACTGAAAATGTGTTGTAGGCATCAATTTCTAAACATATTCCTGTTTAACAAATGTGATTCAATGTATCAGTGACCTTTTGTCTGTTAAATAAAGGATCGAGTAAATTGACAAGTCACAGATTTTAGTGAGTTTTGAAAGTAAGCTTTTCTGGAGCTGTGGTTTTCACACAAGCATCAGGCCTACCTGGTCTGCACTTGTAGGAGACTAGGAGGTATTTGCTGGTGAGTGGACATGGGTCTTGTCCGAAAACTGGACTGAAGACTGGGATGTGACAGGAGCGTTGATCCTGACATTCTGAAAGAACTTTCTGCAAAGGCAGGAAAACATAGTGATGCTGCAACCTGCAGCACAAGTCACTTAGGAAAGTATAGGGAGGCAGAGGGCTTTACTGAAACACAGATTATATTCATCGCACTGAGGCTTCATATACCTCAATAGCAACAGGTGAAGTGCATGCTGTGTCCTCCTCCTCTGCTGTTGTGTTGGTGTTTGCTGAGGGACATAAATGCTGATTAGGGACACGTCGTCCATAGAAAGCAGACAGGACAGCCACGGACGTCCTGAAGGGACACTCGATGGTGAGCGTGTTTCCTTCACATGCGTGAGATGTGTGGTTCTTCAAAATTGAGTGAAGATAGTCTGAAAGAGCACGTCATTTAACACTGATTCAGTTTCATGCATCTGTAAGAATTACCTTACGCTGTACACCACTCCTCACAAATTTTAGCTCACCAATGTTTACCCAGCTGTTTTGTAAACATACACAATTCAGTGTCTGTGTTTACTGTTGAAATGCTGACGATTTTGTTTAGAAAAATAAACAACAGGACAACATCCTGGAAGCATGTCTGATGATGTTCTAAATGTTTTTATTTAAGTTTCTGCTAAATGATATATGTTGTATTGGGTATAGGTTGCTTTGTTTTCACCTTTTCTCTAATTGGAGACGGTGTTGCATTGAAGTCATTGTCTAGTCCTTTTCCTTTAATGTTTTGTGTCATTTTGATTCTGTATTACAAGATAAGGCCCCAGCCAATCCGTCTTCATTTGTAACACTAACAATTATTTCATTTGGTCAAAATGATAGCTATAAATACATAATTTAGACAAGCATTATTGTTCACACAGCTTTTTTTTAGCCCATGCAGCTCCTGGTTGTCACAGGGTGGTGTCTCAGTTACTGGGTGTAGCTGTCCAAGACATTATTTGGACTCTGACCACACATGCAAACATACACAACAGTGAATTTGTCTCCCCTCCCATGTGTGCTTCCTGCACCCCCCCCCAAACTCCACACACACACACACACACACACACACACACCACCTGTAGTAGTAGGCTGTGAGGACATTAAATGAAATGGAAATTAAAACCTTTGATTAAAATCTTTGTGAAGGTTATCAGGACATTTTTGTGGCTTGTCTACAAAAAATTAAAATGGCTTTTTCAGGGTTAAGATTTGGTTTTAGGGTTAGGGAAGGAATATTGTGTAGATAATAGTTTGCTCTTTAGTCGTGATGGTCAGTTAGGTTAGAGCTAAGGTACCCCTAACCCTATAATGCATTATGTCTATGAGTGTCAAGTGTGTGTGTGCGTGCGGGTGTGTTTAGCAGCTTACACAGAGCAAATAGGTGACAGTACCAGGCGCTCAGTCACAATGAACTATTGTTAGGCCCCGAAAGGCTGCAGCTTCACAACAGATAGAGATTCACTGCGATTCTCACAACAGTGGCGTGTAAGACAAAAGATACCATCAGCTAGGTCTGAATGTGTCATTTCTCACTGTAATGTTATGAGTCATGCAGTCCAGAGGACAAAAACATTCTATAACTTATAAATGCACTGTATTTAATTTATCACCATGGGAGTATCTGCTCCTGCCCCGTGAAGATCTAAGGTTATTATCCACTGTGTCGCCTCTTCACTCTGATTCTGGTCTCTCAGCAAGAGCTGCACTAGCTATTTGCAAAGCAGGATGTGCAGATACATTAAGGAATGTTGAAAATCTTCCTTTACGTCACACAACAGAAACGAGACTGGTCTGCATTTGAACTTTATCGGACAAACTCACTTATTGACATTTAAAGAAAGGCACTTACGTGAGAAGTCAGGCGCCGCCTGTGTGGTGTGTATCATCAGAGCCAGGGGGAGAGGCAGAAGGCAGAAAGCCCAGCAGAAAATCCATGGTACTGTCATTGTCCAGTATATCTGCACGACAGACCCCTGGGTTTTGTTGTAGTGAGTTGCTGTTCAATTAAGTCCCTGGGAGATGGCGATATAGGTCAATGGTGCCATTGTGTTTACAAGAAACAGCCTCCCTTCTTTTGCAGTAAAAAAAATAAATAAATAAGCAACTGAGCCCAGTGAGGCTTTGGTGGAGTTCTGGAGCCATTTTGACAGGTCACAGTATGCAAAACACACATGCAGATAATCAAATGAATGTTTCAATGTCAGGGTTCATCATTAATGCGAACAACATCCCCTGTGCTTCTCCTGCTGAAATATGTCAAAAGGGCGGCTGCTGCTGCACTAATTTCATCATCGTTCAATATCAAAGTAAATATTGAAAACAAACAATGCATGACATCAAACTGAATTCACTGCATAGCAGCAGCGGCAGCAGTGGCTCACCAGCATGTTTTTATGGTGCTGGAAAGATAGCATTTTGGCCTAACCTGTTTGCATGGGTGTGTGTGTGTGTGTCTATGCATGAGTGTACATTGGCAAACTCAAGACTCATTGTCATGGAGTTGTCTTGTTCATGGAGATAAGGCAATTTTTTTCCAGGAGGTCACTTCCAGTGGCTACATGTGACCTGTGGAGATATGTGTATCTCTCTCCGGGTTTTTCTTTCTTTTGGTCTGTTGAAGAGGAAATGAGGGAGCCAGTTATTTTCCAGGAATACTCAGGAAACCTGAGCTCTCTGCTCTGTCTGAATTCATTGGTTTCAGTTTACTATTAAGTTAGAAACGTTAAACTTACATTCCAGTCAATGCATCCTCTCCTTCTCAAAGCTTTGCGATAGTTGTTGTCATGGCAGCCAAACACCGACACATAATATGTGTGAAGTCATTCACCAGTGTTGAGCTCAGGATATTATCAGTGACTGCAGTCATGGGGAATCAAAATGGATTTCTGAACAGCGCCCCAGTCATTTATGACACCAGCTCAAAGAAACACACCCTCCGGAGCAGTGGAGTGGACGCAATAATAATACCTGCCGATGATTCTGAAGAAGACTGTTAATAATGTGTGTGAGAGGGAGTGACACTCCCACCTTATGCTGCTGCAAAATTCAATTTACCTCCCACTGGCAATGTCAATACAAGCGACTCATTTTTTATTGAAACGGCCTGTTCTGGTTGTCTTCAAGGTGGGGCCGAGCCAACACTTTGTTGACATTTGTAACAAAAGAGGTGGATGTTTTCTTTCTACAGATATCTCTGCCTCTGTTATTCACCATATTTCCATCGGTTTGTATCCTCTTTGTCAGTGATTTGAATTCCCTAAATTCTTACATAAGACAAATAAGGCACAGAGCCCAGTATTCTCTGGAGTATTTTTGGTTTCTAAATTCCTTGTAAACTGTTGCATCATATTGCCAGTGTTTGGGGAAGTCTATACCACAGTGAGTATTTCGTCATAAAATTCCCCTTCCCCGTTTACTGTAAGTGATATTATATTTACAAAAATCGCCAACACTGGAGTGAGCCTCCAGTTTCCAAAATCTCTGAGAGCAAACTCAACTGGTGCAGTAATATAAATAAACATTGTACACTGGTGGGAGAGTAATCAACTCCTCTACTCAAGCCTTTCTCCACATTTTAAGCACACAAGTGATTACGCTCCCTCACAACATGGTACAAAATAAAGCAATAATGTAGCATAAGACATAAATATAATTAGATAAAATGTGGTTAACTGACAGCAAGATTTTAGTTATGCTTTTTTAAAAGAAGTTATGTCTGATATTTCGAGGACTTCTAGGTTGACAAATAAAATTTTATGTTTTTCTTGATGCATTATACAAATGGCAGAAAGGGTTAAAATAATTGGTGGGTAAAATAATTATGCTTCATTTATTTTAAGCTTAGAAACAATCAACTAACAGTGTGGATCATTGTTTTCATTACCCCAGAATGAGCTTTTTATACTGTATTTCTGTGCTGCACACTGTACATTCCCATTACAAGTAAACACCATGCATTGTAAATGTTAAATATAAGAGGAATAACAACTTACATTGTGTAAACACCTTCTCATTATTCTTTGCAGAAAAATGACCACTGTGAATATTAAAGTTTTAAACACAACATCAAAGAAATAATATGTCCAGTTCTTTCATGTTTCTTAAATTTGACTGCAGCTGATTAAAGTAATGATGAGTTTATTCTATAAAAGGGGTTAAAAAAAACTACTTAATGAAGCTTTGCATGTATTGGAGTAGAAGGCTGCGTAACTTTTAAAGTATGTCTTCAATATTTTGTGATTTATAACAAGCCACACAATTAAATTAGATGTCGCAGCTGTTTTCCAGTGTTGTGGTATTATTGAAACATGAGTGAAACATTAGTCTTGATTCATTCACTTGTATGCCATTGAGTGCAGCTGACTGCGCAAATGTTGATTAATTTATTTTTAGGTGTAGTAAAACTATTTTATGAGGCAGGCCGTTGCATATTTTTAAAATGAAGTGGGGGGGGGGACTAAAAATTCCCTTTTTTGAAATATTGTGCTTCAGTAGGTCGCACAGACCTGAGACTGAAAGCTACTTTTTCTCATAAATTAAATAAGGTGTTTCCCAGTGTCCCTCGGTGCACAGTGGCTGCTTTGTATCAACTATAGCCTTCTTATGAAAAGTGAAGTATTTCTTTCATATACAGCATGTGCTGGAATTTGAGTGCCCAAGTCAATCACCTACCTATGTTTGAGTCACAAGGTGCAATCAGCTGCTGTGTATAACTGAAAGCAAAGGGATCTTCTATTTTAAGCACTTTTCCTCAAAGATGTTGATTTATAAGCGTGTGCACCCCGCCCAGCTCTCTAGATCCTCCCTCTTCTTCTGACTTGTAAAGTATGTACAGAGTGATAGCCTCCAAGTAGCCCTCAGACAAAACACAACCAGCTGGGAGGTGTTACACTTTCTCTTGACATCCATGACCATAACGGCACTTGAAACCAGAGCAGCACTTGTTCAGGAGCACTAACTATCAGTTTCCGTTTCAGCTCTGTGGATATTTCAGGAACACACAGAACCACTGACTCAAGGAGAAGCTTTGACTGGATCAAGGACCAAGATTTTTTTAAAAAGTAATATAACTTATTTGGGACAAGATGGCACTTGTGCAGCACTCTGACAAAGAGCCGACCATTGAGCTGTTCATTAAGGTCAGTCATATCTTTTCAATTTCACGTCTTGCCTGTAAGAGGCAGTCAGCTGTGAGACACCAGGCAAAAGAAGGTTCAGCTTAGATGACACTATTTCACGTTATCTAACAGCAAATGCACACACTTATCAGAGCCGTAAACGGGCAGGGATCGTCATCTGCGGTAATTTGCTGAGCATCATCAATCAGAGGTCAACTCTCTCATTTTGATGGGTGCTGTCTTCAGATACCACATGCTGCAGATGCTGAGGTGTTTGCTTTCTTGCTGAAGGTCACAGCACATTTTTATCAGTGATTTCTGGCCAATAAGACACAGTCCACCTTATCACCCAGCACCCAGACGGAGCAGAGAGCATACAAGGTGGCTGGCCCCAAGCCTGGAGCAGGCACACCCACTTTTACCAATGCATACTTCAGATACAGTATAATGTATCAAGAAGTACTATTCGAACATTTAAAAAAAAATCATATTTGTTTTGTGTTTTTTATTTAATGATAGAGCACAGAAATGCTGTTTCAAGGTCAAACAGTGGATTATTTAAAAAAAATGAAACATTCAACATTCCTTCACTTATTGCTTATTTGATTAAAGTTGGATGAGAAGATTCACTAAATATGAAGCTGTAGCCTTTACTCTGTCAGATTATCTTTGCATAATGACTGGAAACAAGGGGAAATAGTTAGCCTGGACTAGGAAGGCAGGAAATCACTCTATAATCACTGTTTCGTGCCAAGAAATTGTTTGGTACAGATTGTTCCATTATTGAGTAAAAGATTACCTTGAGCTGCTGGTAGACATATTTATGTGGTATCAATTGTATTATACATCAATAATTTCCCAAAATGCCACATACTTTTTTCTTTTACATCTAGTTAGATCAATCAGGGATTTCTAAACCAGACTGTGTTGTCACTCTTTGCATGAAGAAGGAAAGTGCATGGTAGCATTGTTTTCTGCCTCAGAAAGACACAATGCCAGATTTTCCCCCTCAAGGAGGAAACTGCCTTAAAATATCCCCGACACACCTCCCATTTGTTTATCACTACAGGAGACAACCAGGGCAAATGGAACTTTAGGACAATTGACGTTCATTTTGACCAGAATGAATTTAAAAAAAATGTAACGTTTGCGTACTTTTCAGGCTGGACATGACGGTGAGAACGTGGGGAACTGTCCTTTCTGCCAAAGGCTCTTCATGGTTCTGTGGCTGAAGGGAGTGAAGTTTACAGTGACCACCGTTGACATGAGGAAGTAAGCGGCTCTGCTCGGGCACAAACACTTCCTGAGCATCTGGACGTGGGGACTTTCACACAGAACTCTATTAAGAAGCAAATGAGGGAGAAATTGAGAAGTTTTTTTTTTCTTCTTCTTTAGTAATTTCAACCATTTCTCACTTGTCAACAAGTCTAAGAGACGTTAAAGGGAGGAGCCTGTAAAATGTACAAAGAGCTCTGTGTCACCTTAAGACAAACACCCTCTTTAATCGAACCTTTATTGTGTAAAGTTCTCAGGGTCATTACCCGTGAGCAAATAAGATCAGGAAACTTTGAAAGGATGCTGATAATTGAATGATTCACACACACACACACAGCGGCCCTCTGAAGGAGGCAACCACTCCCAGCACTGTGTTTTTATAGCTTAGCCACACGTTTAAAATCATTCATCCTGAGTGGAACATATAATATTGACAGCACCGATAGCTAAATAACAGGCTCTCTGCTTTGACACGGTTGGCGCTGAAGGACTACACATTAAACCAGGTCAAATCCTCTCCAACGTCTTGTGTTTTCCAGGAAACCAGCAGAGCTAAAGGACCTGGCTCCTGGGACGAACCCTCCTTTCCTCCTCTTCAACGGCACCCTCAAAACAGACTTCATCAAGATCGAAGAGTTTCTTGAACAAACACTAGCCCCTCCCAGGTTCTTGCCACACCCCATCGTTACACAGTACAAATATTAATGAAGCGTGAATGTGGTGATGGCTAATCCTCCCTGCACACGTTCACTCCCAGGCTTCTCCTCTCTCCTCTCCTTTGTAGGTATCCTCATCTCAGCCCGCTGAACAAAGAGTCCTTTGATGTGGGCGCTGACATTTTTGCAAAGTTCTCTGCTTTCATCAAGAACAGCCCAAATAACACCAGTAAGAATGGTTTCCCCCAAAGCCAGCGAAGACCACCTTAAGTCATGTACAATTTTCAGATGGATCTTCCCATTCATTCTTCTATTCATAGTTGCAAGTGAATATTAAGATTAATAGATGATTACAACATCCGTATCATCCGTTCTTACCTTTCCCATTTGCTTCAGGGAACTACAGAGGCCTCTGCATCGCATTCCAGGAACAATGTTATTTGCCTTCATTTGTGTCGTAAGCTTCTGCTGCAAAATGCAGACTCTGACTGGTTTGTCCATTCTGGCCGCCGTAGAAACTGCAGTTTAAGACGGCATCCTCCGTCAAGCGAGGCCTTTGCCTAAAGCACATATCAAAGGCCTTGGTTCTCAAACTGTGGTACATGTACCACCAGTGGTACGCCAGCTTCCTCTGGTGGTACTTGGTGACAGAAATACTGTTCTACTGTGTATACCAAGAGTGTGTAGTAAATGAAACAAATAAATTAAGTACTAATAAATTAAATAATAATAATTATAGTCTCCTTATCTCTCGGTCCATCTTAATCTAATTTCACTATTCCAGTGTCTGAAGTAATATGAGGAAGAGGAGGATGAGGAGAGAGCAAATTATCTTATTGGTAATAAATCTGCCTCCTGTGAAAAGTCTTTGCTTGGCCTATTTACACTGCTGTATTTTAATGTTGGTGATAATGCTGTTGCTTCGAGAGTATCGATAATATTTTCTCAGGTGGTTCCTGAGAAGCACTGATGTAGGGGAATGAGAAACAGCCTTTCTAAATAATACAGTACAATCAAATTTATTGGCAGTATTCTAAATTTCACTGTCTTTAAATGTTAAAGCATGATTAGTTTCAGTCCAATCACCAGCACAATAGTTGGCCCCTCTGCAAAAATGCATATTTTCATTTTGAAAGAAAGAATATAAGTACTTTTACTATCCATTTATTTGTTTTATTCTTTTTTATTCTTTTATTTTATGTTTTGTAAATATTAAAGGTACAGTATGTGAAATTTAACATTTATTTGTTACGTTGCATGTTGCAGCTGAATGTCCTATGTCCTTCAGTTAGCAACCAAGGTCAAAAGCTATTTAGTTTGTCTATTGTGTGCTGATGTAAAAACATACACACTAGACCTTGAACTTTATTTTGACAAATAAAATAAAGAGTACATTTCCCTTTTAGAAGTTGTGAAGTAGAGGCAATCAACATGGAAATAATATACTACCTTTTTAACCGCAAAACTGGACCAGAGCAAATCTGTTTCTGTTTTCCTGATCTTCCAGTCCAAGAAAAAAACCTGCTGCGGGAGTTTAAACGTCTGGATAATTACCTGAACTCTCCTCTTCCCGAGGAAATTGACCACAACTCACGAGAAACAATCAGCATCTCCAAGCGGAAGTTCCTGGATGGCGACCGCCTCACCTTAGCTGACTGCAACCTGCTGCCCAAACTCCATGTTATCAGGGTGAGTCACTGCAGCAGCTGAATGTTGGGAGGCAAAATGTCTGGTATAGTGCAGTTTTTTCTGGTGCAAAAATGTCACCACTCTGGACAGAAATCATCATTATTCATGTTACTTTACATGGCCACTCACACATTTATGGGGGAAACACTGTACTTTTCACTAAGGTGCATTTATTTGCAGGTGTAGCTATTTCCAGATTATCCAGTTGAATCGTTTTCAGAGTTGTGTGGTCATATTTTAGACAAACCTCCTTTTGCACTAACTGTTAAACTGTTTTCTGCCTTGCTGCTCTGTGTAAAAGGCACCAACACAAAACAGGGCAGAGGTAACAGATCTGGATAAAGTCTGTGTAAATACAAGTTAAGGCTGCATAAGAGGGAGAATTCCTATATGGCAATAATATAGAGGGATCTCTTTTAAAAAGCAACTTATGAATTGTATTTTCCTTTTATGTATTATTGTTGCCTATAGGACCACATATTATATTCTACCTTTTATTTAATTAAGGCAATAGTCTTTCTCCCTCTTCCTGCCCTGAATCAACTTGTTTCCAAATGCAAAATAAACCAAATTAAAATTAAATCAAATAAATAAAGTACATTTTAAACAAGAAACTCAATGTGTAAATGCGGATAAGATTCGAAAGACATTTCATGTCTAACCGTCTGTCTCATTTATGCAACCACTGAAGACTCAGAGACTAAATTGTTTAGTATTTAATAAAAACAAAAGCCACATATTCATTTTTAACATTACCTGTGAAGGTATTTTATAGAAACTCCAAATTAAATAGATAAAATCTGCAAATTACTTAAATTAAATCTGTAAATTATTAAATAATGATTCAAGTACTTCTTTTGCTTCTAATGCACTTTTTTTTTTACTCTCAACCAAACAATCACCAAGCTTGATTATATTATTCCCTTCCATTTCAGGTTGCTGCTAAGAAGTATTGTGACTTTGACATTCCCAGCCAGTTCACCGGTGTGTGGCGATACCTTCAAAACGCCTACGAGAGAGACGAGTTCAAACAGACATGTCCTGCTGACATTGAAATTGAGAAAGCTTATTTTGCTGTGGCCAACAAAAGGAAATAAACCTTATACTCTCTGTAATTCATCCCCGGGTGTAGCCATTCATGATGGTCTGTAGAGGGCGCTATAACCTCAAAAAATTAAACCATAGCACCCGAATTACACACCGTTTCACCTGTTGGTAGTAAAACATGAAGGCAAACTGAAGCTAAATGTTTTATTGTTTGTATGTATTGAATCACTCACAGATATGTTCATGCCACACTGAAAAGGCCAAACGTGCAATTTCCATGTAATTTAGATTTTTTTTTGTTCATAGTGTAAATATAAATATTTTTCCATGTTTTTAATGATCAAAACACCCTCATTAAAATATGTCATTTTGTTAGATTGTACAGCACTTTCACAAATATTTCACAAACACAGTTTGATATGATCAATCATTTCACCGTCTCATTAAAAATAAAAATCAAAAACTTGTCAAAATCTTGATTTGTGAATCTGACTTTTTCTACAATGCTGCTTTATGGGAATGAAGAAATAAAAATGAAGTTTTCTTTAGGTCTTTTACACTTTTTTTCAATAAATGTCAAAAACAAAAAACAGGTCACACAAATGACATCTCTTCTTTTCAAGTTTTACTTTCAGCCACAACAAAAGAGACGGTTTTACAACTTCAAAATATAATAATTTCTGTTGATCCGGTTTCGACGATGAATCTAATGTTTGGTGGGAAACAAAAATGGTGATCGGGGGTGACCGTGTTTCTGTGCAGGCCTGACGCTGCTGCGCTCTAGTTGGTCACACAGTATTTCCAGAAACAAGCTGCGGGGACATCAGAGGGTCAACAGTCAGGAACAAAGCTGGAGACATTTGAAATTCACAAACCTATTAACTCATAAATGTTAACATATTAATCAAATGTTTTATCCAACATTGTGTACACTTTCTTTTCATGCTGGAGCAGGATTGATCCCTCCTCAGTTGCTGATAATGATCTTTTTTTTTTTCCTTCATCCTTATCAAAAATGAATCATTCATGTTCTATGATGTTGTACACCTCAAAGAAAAATATGTGCCTCTGTTGCTTTATAACATTATTCATTATGTATCACTGTTAAAATGTCAAAAATAAAATTCCAATTTGCTCATTTTATAGTTTATAGCAATTCACCATTAGTCTTCCTATGATAAAAATTTAATAATGTGGTTAAAACTTAACATAATATGTTGAGCAGATTTAAGAGTTAATTGACATATTTGTCAGAAACAAAAATTCTGAAAACTGATAATTAAAGATACCATTGAGTCATATAGTTTGAATTATGTAGTAGTATAATACATATTATTAATAATAATAATTAAGCTATCTGATTGCTGGTGGGAAGATCTGCCTATCTGCATGCATGAACTTCATTATCATTTTTAGCTAAAACAGTACACTGGTTGGCATGAATGTTGGTCTGAGTATTTCAAATGTCATGCCATATTTTAAAGTCTAGTCATTCCTATCTGCCAAATTTATTTTCATTTCTTTGACGCCGTTGTTCATCTAAGAGCACACAGAGTGTCACTCCTGACAATTGTTAGGTGTCTGTCCTGTGTACCTAATAAAGTGGTCAAGAAAGTAGATACATTTTCATGTATTTATCATGTATTTAGGAATTCAGGAAGGACTGCTTTCACCTAACTCAGGATGCAATTTACAGCACACTCTTAAATTACTTAAATCTGTTTTAAATACTTTAATTTTATTTTCTTTTTATATATATATATATATATATTCTGAAATGTTTTTATTCAAATCATTCACTGTATTTTCACTTCTCTAATTCCTTTGTTCATCCATACTGTTACTGGTTTAATTACTCCTTTGTCTCTCAGTGTTTTTTACTTCTCGAGTATAAATAAAGGTTGTATGAATGTATCTATATGTGCTTTTACTTATTCATTATCAGAATGTCCTCATTCCTATATCTTCATGCTTCAGCATCTGATCCAATTGTAATTTGCACAACCCTTAGAAAAACATCATTTTATTGGGTCATACCTTTGTAAAGAAAAAAACAAAACAAAAAAAAACAAACTGTGACCTGTGCTGGACAGAAACATGGTCACTCACCTCTTTTGTTCGTTTTTGGCAAGTTCTGCTCTGACCTGGCGAAAACCTGAGAGCGAAGTTTATCGGCCGCTGCCAACTTCAGAACAGCTTCCTTAAGGTCCTCGACCTGAGAGAGTGGACGAGTTAAGGTTTGTACTAATACTTTTACTGTTTTATTTAATATACACAAAGGCACATTCAAACAAACATTTTTTTTTTAAAAAAAACAATGAAATTGTAAGAAGTGACTCCAATAAAGAGTGTAAAAGAAGTTAAAGTGACACCATGTAGTATTTAAACCTTTGAATAAAGTCTACAAATATATTTTGAACTTATTGTCTTCTTATAACAGTTCGAAAATTGCCCTTGTTAGAGCCGGAGGGAGTCTTTACCACCTGTACCGGCACTATGGAACTTTGGCTCGGGTCACTCCAAGAACGAACGCGAAACCAACTTCACTGCTTCGACGGTTTACTGCATACGTCACAGTGCTACGAGCGAGTGAAGCTAGCGTAAGTTTGGGGGGGGGGGGGGGAAAGTTACACAGGAGTTGTTCTTTCATTGGAAATGGAAGAGACAGCACAGATACCAAAGAGTCACAAGATTCTGCCCGAGGAGTCAAAGAAAAAGTGGGAGAGTGATAGAATAAGATGGTGGACAACGGCGAAAATTAGTCCTGCCTCACCTGCACGCGTCAGCCGAGAGATGCCGAGTGATAGGGACATGGCGCTACTGTTGGACTAGTAAAGTCCTTGTTTGCTTACAAAGCAAACATAGCGTGTTGGAGCGTTCTGGGTGTCAGGTGGTGTTCATGAAGTCACGTTGTTCCCTGTTCATGTTCGGAACTCAAAGTTATTCACGTAGTGGAGCGGGTTTTTCCCCCAACTGCTAGTTATGGCTAACATGCTAGTTGAAGACACGACGAGAGTTTTTCACACGTGACCACGGCGTATGTGTAATGACAGTTGCGACAGGCAGTACTGTTTTCCAACTTTAGGGGGACCCCGAGAGCAAAAACCACATTGTGACGCTTTAAAGAACATTAAAAATGTTTTGTTTTTTTTAAAAAGTAAAAGGAGCAAAATAAAAAAAAAAGATGAAAAGGAGTAATTTAATAAATGTGTTAAACTGAAAACTAGGATGACTTTAAGAAATAATAAAGTTAGAGGGATGCAGTCATTATCCTAGAGATAAAATGAAAACAGGGTATTTGAAAAAGAAAAGCTTTAGGTTTAAAAAAAAAGTAAAAAGTAAATAAAATGAATGTTCAGAAATGTTGAAATTAAACATATATAAATTAAAAAAAAGTTTTGGTCTAGATTTGAATCCCAATCACACAGTCCCCTGTTCATATTAGGAGTGATTGTTAATAAAAGCAAAGTCTGGCTCCTGAACTCCTCAGATCCTGAAACCTCAAACTGATGCATCGCATCAAATAAATATAACAAAATCATATCCATCTGTTAATTATGAAGCACTTTTCAAAATAAAGTTATAAGTGAAGCAATGAAATAAGAAAGCAAACATGGGGTAAATTATGATATTATGAAAAATATTTTTCTTATGGCTATGTTATCACATCAGTGATTTTGGTAAAGCTTCAGATTTGTTCCCCAAATTCTGGCAACAACTTTGTTGAAATCCATGTTCCGGCCTCACTGTTCCTTTTCAGTTGCAATGAAAACTAATTTTTTAAAAGTTACAATTCTTCATGTACATATTTTTCTTTTCTTTTGTCATAGTTATATGCTATTTTAATGATCCCCTGTTTCTTTTGGGTAGTTTAATGTCTGTCCGTCCGTCCGTCCGTCCCCCCCCCCACCAAGTCACTCCATAACGTCATTTAAATGATGTCATTTAAATAACGTGCTAAAGTGCTATTCTATGTTTTTATGATTTGCTGTGTTACAGAATGCATATCACCAGCCTTACCGTGTTTGCAAATTGGTCTTGTTGTGCTGAAGCTCTCATTTCTGAGGAGAAAAAATTATTAAAGTTGAACATCATCATTTTTAATCTCATCTTTGATGCAAATATATGGCTATTTTTTTTTTAAATATACCTTTATGCCAAGAGTCTCTGACTCCATTGTGCTGCATCAGCAGAGGATACAGGTTATTAACCTCTCTCTGTTCCTCCTCAGCAGTGTTGGGTCGGTCCTCAACTTCTGACATTAATTTCTGAATAAAATCTGTTTGAAAAAAAAAATATATATATATTTCCATTATTCTTTTAAAATCAGTTAATCACTGCAGTTAATTTAGCACAAAATATTAAAAATGGATGTCTGGAATACGAACCACATCTTGGACAAAACAAAACTTTGACTAAAATAAAACCTCAACCATTTATTCTTGAAGGAAAATGGAATTTGTTATTTATTAAGACGTTTGTTAGCCCAACAGACTGAATGCCTCACAAAATGCATCATATCTGGAGTAAATATCTCCCTTTTTGAGAATAACAATAAATAATAAACCTTATCTATATAGCAGTTGTCTTGACAATGTTACAACCAAGTGAGGCAACTACAAAATGCAATAGTCTCACCTGCATGTGGCTCCAGGTTGGTATCAGGATACAGAGGAAGAGTGTGTGTGCATCTGGCAGAACAAATCACAGCTACGAGGTAAAACAAAGCCAGAGACCGCATGGTGCCCTTGTGGTTAGTTGCTCAGATTTGGTCTCTATTTCTGCCAGACTGAGAATTTCACTTATATACCACAGGAGGCCATCCATCAAAATCTGATCAATACATTATCATCACACCCATTCTCTTTCTTAATGGTGTGGACACGATGGATCAGGCGTCATAGAAGCAATTTAGGAGAGCCTGTCAATGGAGCTGGAACCTATCAGTGCTTGTTCAGAGAGGCCTAACAAATGTTTGCTGTGCAGCAGTAATCAGCAGCTGTCCAGCACAGCTCCTCTGATGGTTTATGTCTGGCACCATTTCTGCCTTGAAGGTCTGTTCAAGCGTGCTGCTGCAAATACATAACCTTAGCTTAGGTCTCTGTGTCATTTTAGGATGATTCACATAATCTGAGGTCATGTTGTTAGTCTTGAGTGAAAGGTACAAAGGCTTTCATTCTTTTTTTCCCCTCTCTCTTTGAATCACACCTGTGTTGCGCTCCCTCCACTGGCTTCCTGTTTGTTTTGGGATTGATTTTAATCTGTTTTTGTTGGTATTTAAAGTTCCTAATGGTTTGGCACAATCCTGCCTCTCTGCGCTCCTTAATCTTCACACTCCATCCCGAGCTCAGAGGTCTAATAACTGGTTGCTTTTAAGTGTGCCTAAAACCCAACTAAAAACTCTGAGCAATCAGGCCTTTTCTGTAGCTGCCTCCAAACTATGGAACGATTTACCCATTGAAATTAAACGATATAAATCACTTTTAAAGACTGACCTTTTCTCTTTGGCCTTCACTTTAGGATGAGAAAGGTCAACCTGGACACTTCTATCTAGATTTTTACCATTTTATTATTTTACTAATTTTTACTGGTATGTTTTTATTGTTTTTATGTTTTATACCTTGTTGTCATGCCTTTTACTTTTTAAAGCACTTTGGTCAACCTTAGTTGTTTATAAATGTGCTCCGGAAATAAAGTTGACTTGACTTTTTTTTTTTATCTTCAGGTTATTTTTTATTTTTGTTCTCGTTTGTTTCTTCAGGATAAAAAAAATTATGCAATAGTATTTGTATGACGCGTCCGTCATCTGAAAATGAACTCTATCAAGCAAAACTATCAGACCTGACTGAGGAAGTGTTTATGTGTATAAGGAGGAGTTTGTGCCTGTTTGGTGAAGCTTTAGGCCACAGGGCTTTTAATCAAACTGAAGGGTCAGTAATGCTCCTCAGATGAGTGTCTGTGGTGTTGGGTGATTTATAAGGCTGTCTCTCGAGACTCTCCGCATCTCTAAGAAACTGCAACACTTGACCGTGACTGTGCTGCTTGTTAGAGGGATGGACTAAGGTCAAGGATATGACATTTTAAAATCTTGGAACTTAAGCATTTGAGACTCCATATTAAGAACATTTGTAGTCGTAAATTTTAAAGCTACTTTTTATAGTTTTACAAAATATGAGTGGTTTTTTAGTTTACTAATGCCAGCTGTCTAATAAAGCAAGAAACAATTAAACTGTTCAAACTCCACTGCTTGCTTGTGCATTTCTAATTCTAATTGGCTAGTATTTTTTTGTTTTTGTTTTCCGGCTTCCTCCTACTGTCCAAATACATGCAGATTCAAGGACACTGTGAATGAACTGGCCCTGTGATGGACTGGCAAACTGTCCAGTGAGGATTAAACAGTACACTCTTCATATTCAATAAACATAATACAGGCAGATGTGATCACTGTGGGCAGGAGGAAACTGTTCAGCATGTTTGAACACAATGCCAAAATATCAAAGTGAAATTATGATTCAAAAGTTAAGAGACATTAAAATAAAGTTTCATTTAAAATATATATTACACAAGAACGTGAATGACTCACTCACTCTCTCACACACTCATTTTCTACCGCTTTATCTGTTACAGAATATTATGTCAATTTCTTAGAACCACAAAGTTGATTGAAAGGACATAGATTGGGATATAAGTTATCATTTTTCCATTCTCTTTGTACACACACAAACATATACTGTGTGTTTATATACACATATACAGTACTGTGCATAAGTCTTAGGCCACCACCAGCTTTGTTGTTTTTATGTCAGTTTTGTGATCATTGGCGTTTAGATTGAAAAGATGTGACTAAAAGTCAGTCTTATACTATATGATCAACCTGTCAATGAGTTTAACTTGTGCAACATGTGCATGTAATGCTCAAACATGTCTTGAGTAAACCAGGTATAATAGACCTTTTTCACAGCAGCATTAGGGTTCCATTCCAGGTTTTAAAGAGCCATGGTTGTGTTAATGTAGTGTAAATGTAGGTCACACAAAATATTTGATATTATAGAAGCATTTTTGTTTGTTTTTTCTGATAAAGATGTTATTTTCAAACTGCATTGTACAGGATGGTCTTTATAGCATTTGCTAAAACAACAAATCTAATGGTGGCCTAAGACTTATGCACAGTACCGTACGTTCCGGTGGATGTGCATGTTTTTGATAAACAGCAAAGGTAAGATATACTTTATGATTTTGTGAACGTTTGTTGTGCTACTCTGTGGCTGCTAGGTCGTCAGGTTTTCATCACGCAGTAATGAGACATGCATCTTTGTTATCGTGAGAGTCTCTGCTTTCACG
Source organism: Brachirus orientalis (assembly GCA_016785285.1). Taxonomy (NCBI): domain Eukaryota; kingdom Metazoa; phylum Chordata; class Actinopteri; order Pleuronectiformes; family Soleidae; genus Brachirus; species Brachirus orientalis. The sequence goes on from JAFBJR010000058.1 coordinate 2,973,435, forward strand.
TGATATTGTGTTTGTGTGGATGCTTGGTAGAGGCTTTTCGCTGAGTTTCTTCCCTTCGTTTTGGTATGCTGCATGTTAGGACTGATGCTCCCTGGCTGTGTGCTTTGACCCCTCTCGCTGTCTTATGGAAATACTCTTTAGGATTCTAATATTGATGAGAACGGGCAAGTTAGTGAAGAAATAATGGAAAGTAAAAAATCTTGTTTGTAGGAATAATGGCGATGGCACAAGACTGAACATCAGAACAGGAACTGAAACAGCAGTGGATCTTACATTCGTCTCAGACTCTGGCAGGTTTATGTGGTTGGTCTGAGGGGAGCGGAATATGAAATCTAGAGGTTGCCAAACTGGTCCTTCAGCAGGGCTGACTGGGATAAATTCAGATATATTTGTGATCAGGAAATGGGGAAAATTGGCATGAATAAAGATGTTGATGATCTGAATATGTCAGTTTGCACTTCTATTGTAGAAGCAGCAAAACAGTCGATTGTACAGATTGTACAGTTTGGAGGATGGTTAAAATTATGAATGGAATTAAAAGAGAATTCAAATATCCAGATTACCCAGAGAAGAAGGCAGAAATGCTGGCCCAGGCTTTTGTAAAATTACACGGATTAAACAGTCTCAATGAAAAAGGCAGACGGGGGTAGAGCAGCGACCATATTACAGCAAAATGAGGTTGCTGTCTTGAGCCACACTTCTTACCAGTTGATGGCGGTGATGCACCATAACGTTGTTTTGACGACGACGACGAAGAAGAAGAAGAAGAAGAAGAAGAACATGGTATGCGGAAGCACGGGTTTAATGACAGTTTGCTCTCAGCTCGCTACGGTTTCACGGAGCAGTAGGAGGTGAGCACCCAGGCGTGGAGGAGCACCGTGTGTCGCGGAAGAGCTAAGAATCGACCCAGGTAAAGCAAGACTCTCCATTTGGTGTTTTGTTGTATTATGTCCCTGTCAAGAGTCAAGTTAGCAAGTGTCGGGTCACGAGAACGGGAGCTAACAGTTAGCCACCGCCACAGCAATTTAATCCTTCGTCGGTGAGGTAAAAAGTTGCCCAACGTCAGCGTCGACGTAAGAGAATTTAAAAGTACCGAAAACACTGAAAAATGCATGGGAGGCGAGTCATATAAACGTACTCGGATGTGTTACAGTGGGGGTTTCAGTGAAAGAATCCGTGCCACTGTTAAGAAATACTTAAAGGTTTCAAGCAGAACTACACCAGATTAAACTGACAATGACATTTTCATAATCAAGTTGTCATCAAGGAAACCCTGCCAAGTGTACTTTGAATGTGGGTGTCTTCGTGTTTCTGTCTCAGTTTGGACTCTCGGCTTTAATCTGAGGAATCGAACCAAAACATTTGTTTAAAGTAAAATACTGTGCCATTGGGTGAGCAGGTTTTACTAAACTGTAATACCAAAGTACACACAGTGAGACTTATTTGTCAGTATTGCTGTTGTGCGACTGTGTGCAGCATTGGTCACGATAGACCTCGGACACATCACATTTCATGCTCTATACTGTCAGTGCAACTCATTTTATGTTTACTTGTAATATCTTATATTTGAAATGAGCCTGTGCACAAGCCACACTGATCATGATAGTTGTGAGTTAAAGGTTAAAAGGCTTACATTTTGATTTCTTGTTCGACAGGTTCTTTTCGTTGAAGTTGCAGTGCATGGTGTAGGTTCATTTGAGGGGAATGTTAGTGGTATGAGTATCACAAACAAAGAAAATAGTTAAAAGATACATTTGAATCTTCCTTTGCTTGGTACATTTTTCATTTGTTCTCTTGGGGAATTAAATGTAAGCAAATATTTGCACATGCATGAATGGTATCTGTAGAGAATAAACATTAAGGACATAATACAGTACACATGCAAATGCAGGTGGCTCCGTGGGTTGTACTTAGTATGTTGGATGTAGAGCTAAATGCCGACATGCCTTAGTTGTGAAATGTGTTTCAGGTATTTGTTTGAAACCAAATTCCTTTAAAAGGTGTGAAAGATAAATGTCAGTGTGAAGGGGTTTGAGTTTGTGCCTGTGAGGCTTTAGGCCACAATGCTTTTCATCAGACTGAAAGCTTAGTAAAAGTGAGTGTCTGTGGTGTTGAGAGATTTATAAGGCTGTCTCTCCAGACTCTCCACATCTCTAAGAAAGAGCAAAGCATGAGGCATGTGGCAGCTGAGCAGTCAGTAACAGGAGGGGAAAAGTGCAGAGCAGAGTCTGGTTTTCAAATCAAATTGTAACTTTAGGTATCAATATAAACAAACAATTAAAATTCCATGGATGATTTACATTGGCATTTACATTACAAGATATTTACTAGAAAGATTTGAGAAAAATAGTTACTGATTTAAGGAAAATACTTGGAAAAAGTAAATGAACATCTACTGACTCCTAAGTGAAACCAAAGAAATCAGATGTGGGATTTATTCAGATTTTCTTTTGAGTTTTTGGAATTCATTTTAACAGAGATTTGGGCAATTTCCTTGAATAAAGATTCCTAAAAGTCACCTGCTGCACGTCTGATGCTGAGACTGTCTTTATTGTCTATTTATTTACCTATTAGCACCTTATATTTTTTTTATATTTGCTATCTGTTGGGCTTTATGTCTGGTGTGAGGGCACAGCATTATGTTTACATGATAAGATTGAGCATTCTGATTTATGTATTTGTAGTGTATTTGCTTGGAACTTGGCACATATGGTTATTTTCTCAAACCAATTATCTTCGCTTTGTCTCCCTCTGCAGTGTCCGCTTCAAAGATGTTGTCCGAAGGAAGCTCATTTATGAAGGGGGTGGTCATAGGAGGACTCTTCTGCCTGGTGCTGTCACTCCTGGCTAGTTTCAGCCCCAGTGCAGATTTCAAGACAGAGGACCAACACCATCATCATCATCACGTCAAAGCCCCAAGCAAAGAAGAGTTGAAATCTCTATCAGACACTGAGATGCAGAAGTTGACCAAACAAATTGAGGTTTTCTGTGTCATCATGGTCCAGCCCAAGGTCCTTATTTACTGGGCAGCAGCTGTGGACACCTGGAGCAAACACTGTGACAAATCTCTGTTTTACACCTCCGAGAACTCGAAGGCACTTGATGCAATAGACCTGAATGAAAAAGATGACTGGGCAAGGTTGCGTAAAGCTTTGAAACATGCCTATGACAATGCTGGGGACCTGCGCTGGTTTTTTGTAGCACAACCCACCACATTTGCCATTATTGAGAACCTAAAATACTTGTTGCTCACAAAGGATCCCAGTGAACCCTTCTATCTGGGCAAGCTTATGAAGTCAGGTGAACTCGAGTATGTGGCTTATGATGGTGGCATTGTTTTAAGCTATGAAGCTCTGAAAAGGCTGGTGCATGTGTTTGAGGATAAGGACAAATGTCCGGAGAGAGAAGGATCCCTGTGGAAGCTGAATGAAGACAAGCAGCTGGCCATGTGTCTCAAGTATACTGGTGTGTTTGCAGAGAATGGAGAAGACATACATGGGAAGGGCGTGTTCAGCAGCCAGAGTGTCTACAGCCTTATAAAGGACAGCATGAATAACAACCCCACCAACGTGCTGGGTAGCTGCTGCTCTGACATGGCAGTCACATTCAACGGGATGTCACCAAATCAGATGCAGGTCATGATGTTTGGCGTCTACAGACTTCGTCCATTTGGGCACAGTTTTCATGACGCATTAGTCTTTTACCCTCCCGAAGGTTCAGACAATGATTAGAGACTGAATGTGGTATTTTAACATTTTTTTGCATCTGTGATGGCAAAAGTTAAGTTTTGGGAGATGGTTTTCTTAAACTGTTGGTAAAACTTGATCATGTATGTATATTTGTATACTCGGCACAATCAGCCCCATTTCTTTGAGGTATAGGTAAATGAAGGTGGATGTTTTGTCCTTTTGAAGGAAAATTGAACTGGGAAACAGATCAACCTTGTAACGTGTCGTGAATATGTGGACATTTTGTGTGATTAGAATATTGTTTTGTATCTTAAATGATTGTTATTTGTCATCAACTGTGTTGTGGTTTTGAGATTATTTAACCCTTCAATGTGTCTGGCTTTTGTTAAGTACTTTATCCAAGATTATATCTCCAAACTTTTTTAAGATTGTATTGAACCACAGTCATTATTATTATTCAGCGGCCTCTTTGTTAGTTACATAGAAAGACATCCTATCAAGTGTGCTTCAAGGTTTTGACAGTTTGTTACTGTTGTGAATTACTGTTTCCTTTCTATAATTTAAAAAAGAATATCTGGCCATTCCCCTCTGAACTCTGGCATCAAGTCATTGCTTGATATTTTGTATTTTTTGGACCATTCTGTGTAAACCCCCGAGGTGTGAAAAATCCCAGTAGATCAGCACATATAATAATAACCATGCCACTTTCAGATTTGCTTAAATCACATTTCTTCTCCATTCTGAAGCTCATTTGAAACTTTAGCAGGTGTTCTTGACCATGTCTACATGGCTAAATGCACTGTGTTGCTGCCATGTGATTGACTGATTACTTTATAAAGTACACCAACAAGCTGTTGGACATGTGTACTTTATAAAGTGTTTGGCTTTAAAAAACAGTTGTAAGTATTCTGATTTTATGTTCAACATTATTAACGTAGTGAAATTAATATGAACTTTAGAAGGAATAAATGCATAAATTCTGATTGCTGAGCCATACAATAAACACTGACAAAAACAGTGAATTCACTAATCCAGCAGTTGTTGTTTTGTATTTTTAAGGTTAAAGCCAAGCATCATAACCATGTCTCCTTTTTTGGATGATTTTTTTTTAAACCTTTTTTGAGTTCAGTTGAATCCTGGGTCACATAGTAAAGCATTCAGAGCTATAGCTCCAAACCTTTAGTACAGTATGAAGTTACTCAATAAGTTTCTATAGTGAATATCATTGTTACCGCTTTGGTCTCCACTAAATAAAATTATGATCTTCCGGAAGTTCATACAGTAACATATACATGATCTATGTTTCTATCAAATTGGGTTTAATTGTGTTATGTCCACTTGTAAAGAGAATGTTTACTGAAAGCTCAGTTTATCTTACTGTATACCGGCCATTAACATGGTCACTCATGCCAACTGTGTAAACAGTTTCAATCATACAAAGATGAACAAAATAACGAAAGGATAATGTCTATCCATCACAAAATAAAAATCAGGTTGGCCAAAAAAACTGAATGGTTTGATGTGTTGACAATGTTTGCTTGAGCCAACAGCCAGATTATGGTCTGAATTTTCTCATTTCACCTACAATGTGTGCACGTGTTTTTGTATGGTTCTCTTTGAGGACCAAAAAACTTGTAAGACTTAGAATTAGGTTTAGGTTAGGGTTAGACATTTATAGTACATACATAACTATAGTTGTGATGGTTAAGGTAAAGGGGCATCACTACAAATGGTGCACAAATGTGTATGTGTGTTTAGTATACTGAATACAGGTTTGGACACAACAGCTCATTTAATTAAATGAGGTGTGTCCACATTTTTGGCTGGTAGTGCACTTGGACAACACTAATTCCCATTCACATGATTCCCAATATGTACAGACGTGGACAAATATGCTAGTACCACTTCATAAAAAATGTGCACCTATAGCGCATCATTTTTTTTATTATTCTTTTGGCTTTGTAACATCTTCACATACATTTTTAGCTAATATAACTTTAATAACTTTTCTGGAAGAATTAAACAGTTTTTTATATGCTGTGAGGGTCTCAAATAATTTGTCCACATTTGTATGTTAAGTAGCACACTAAAAGCATAACAGATACTTAAATTGGTGATGAAAGTATGAGTACTTCCTGCACCACTGGTTGTACTGGTTATATTTTTAAACTGAGAGTTTGTCAGGTAAGTCACATGCATTGTCCTCACTGACCATGCACTAGTGAATTATGCTGTCAGTTTGAGACATGAACACACCCATTTTGTCGTGTGTATGATTTGACCCAGTCTCTAAGAATCGGGCAACATAATACCAAGAACACCTTAAATTGAATGAAATGCCAAAAAAAAAGCGAGATCTTTCTTTTATTTGTGAATGACGGTGATGACCAAGCTTCCCTCAGATTACAGAGCTAAATTTATAGGTGTAAACATTTGACTCATGCTTCGCTGTCAAGAGTGCCACAATTTCCAGGGGATGTGAGATGGGCTTGTGGAAGTCGATCATTTATATGTCTTCATGTGCCACAATCCATCATTCAGATAGTGAACATTCTCAATTCCAATTCCCTTGTTGACTTTTTCTCTGTTTTCAAAAGACAAATACAGGTCAAGATCACACATTATAACTACAGCACAGGAACGAAATTGATCTGTAAAATGAATAAAGGCTTACATGCTTTCCGCAGACATTTTCATAACACCAACACTCAGTGCATGCTGTTTGCCCTCTGCCATTATAGCCTGCATCCACTCGTTTAAGGAAAATAATGCCAAAAAAAACCTCATTGTATATATTTATATATACAGTATATGGTTCATTATCGAACTGTGATGCCAAACACCGTCTGTGCTGATATTTCTGATAAAATGCTGATAAAAGAATTTTAGAAAGCTGGTGGAAGCGGTTATTGTTGTAGCCGTGCAGTTTTCCTTTAATGTAATACCACTACCACCTTCCCTTTCTTACAATAAAATAAGAAATGGATGTAGTCTTTCAAGTTCCTCCTGAAGCCAGCCAGGAGTATATTGAATTATCACTAAGGGGCAACTCCACTAGATGCAAAAAGAACTCCATGTACCAAACTATTAACTGGATATAACCAAGGAAAAAACATGGTGTTACTGTAATATTATCCCCTAATTACAGCACTATTACTATTATTACTAAACAGGAAATTTAATCAGCAATGTGATGGCATCACCAGAATATTGTCTATTAAAAATGATTACCATATTATTAAAATGTTGTTATATTACTTAACAGCAAAGTTTTGCCAATATGAGATAATTAATATCATGAAAGCAGTCAATAAAATGTCATAATGTTAAAAAAAAAATCTGTTTCCCAAACTTTGAATGAGGTTGACCTCTTAAGGTCTTGCTAAGTCCAAAAAAAACAAATGTGGTCCATTCACTGTCACAAAGAAGCAGACAGACCAGAATATTTGAATAAAGTTTTGAAACACAGAACTTGGATATTAGTTTAAAAAACACAACTTGTTTTTATATTTAAAAAAAAACTCATAATCTGATAATTAAGATATTAATAAAATAGCTATTGATTGATTTAGTAATTGATTACTAAACCATTAATTAAATTATTATTGCAGCCCTACTGTGCCCTGGTAGTTGCACAGTTGGCCTCGTACACGTGCAGCATTATTTACCAAAGGATACAACTACTGTGTCAACTTCAGCTGGATGGAGTTTAGCACCTGGCGACGTCAGCCCCGGACACATAATGTTGGCACCACTTAAGACAAATTTAATGGCTCCTTTGTCAACTTGCTGGTGTGGAAGAATGAAAGGATCTATGAGGGACAGACAATTTATTATTATCAGAGTGGGAAAGGTTACATACAGCAAATTAATAATTTGGCAATAGGAGAATTTACACTTATGCAACAGTCTGAGAGTTGGGTAAAATGGTCCTTCTCTCTGTCTGAAGAAAAGCAGCTCTCCATTCACTGTTAGGATCTCAATATGTTCATGGCTGGAGGAGAAACAAAAATAAAGACATCTAAACACATCCACAGTACAAGAAGATACTGAGAAGTAAAATTAAATCCATCTTACCATCTGACTATTTTGACAGGGTCCTTTTTTGGCATTATGTGATTGAGCCATGACTCGATATCAGGAAACTGTATCAACAGCTGATTTTTGATTCCTTTAATCACTGATGTTTTCAGTTGGATACAGTTTGATACATTTTCCTTCTCGTCAAATCTGAAACAGAGGACAAGGGATAAAGATGACTCTGCCTGTCTAATTTTCTAATTTCAAAGTTTGGGAAACACCAATCAACAGCATTTCTGATATTTTAAGCATTTCCTGATATTTTATGGACCACACATATAATCATAATAATAATCCATTATGAAAACGTTTGCTAGTTAGGGCTACATTTCTATTCTATATAACTATTTCTAACATTAGATAAATAAGGATTTTTAAAGCTAGTATCAACCAGTGTTCAGAACATTATTCAATTACAGAAAACATTATTTCAGTCACAACAGCTATATAAACAAATTAATACAACCTTTCAACAATTTGGTTACTCATTTGAATGTTCTATGTCCTATTTCAAAGGCAATTTATGGCAGGTGGGAAAATATAGCACTGTTGTGTCTGAAATTTAATAAGGAGTTATTAGGAGTTATTATTGGCTCAGAGAAAGAGATATCAGATTTTGGTGGTGATCCAGATGTGGATCTGGATGCAAGAATATTTCCCACTGTGTCTGTGAAGATTCTCAGTCATCCAGGTCATGGTATCCAGTATAGCCAAAAAAAAAAAAAAAAAAAAAAAGGCAACTGGACTTAGCTGAAATTCTTGAAGACATTTTGCCTCTCATCCAAGAGGCTTCTTCAGGTCTGAACTTTTGGATATCCCACTGTGGGAAACTTGAAGTGCTTTGGCAAAGATTTGCGATCTCCAAGTGCTTATTGAGTACACGAGTTTAACCAATGGTACTTTCACTTGTACTCCACTATTTTTTAAAGGGAAATAATGTACCTTTGGATATATTTATTTGTTATGTACCTTAACAGCTACAGGCTATGTTTAAGAAAAATATTTATACATACATTACATACATAAATTAAACCTGCTTTGTGGGCCTGCATATTTACACAACACTAACCGGCTCAGGTGATCAATGAGCATAGCATGCAGTATGTTATGAGATGCAACTAACAGGAAGGTTCTTTTCATTTTATCTATGTGCAAAAATATAGAATAAATTAAACTGTAAAATGTACACCATTAAATGTGTTTGAACAAGTGTTCAAAACCAACATAAACAGCATGTGAAGTTTATTTCACAATTTTCTTCTTTTATTGTACCTGTTCACTAACTTGTTTGAATAATATATATTATTATTGTAACTGAAGCAGAAATGTTTACATTTCTCCTACTCCTTTTGGACAAAGAACACAGGGTTTTTGGATTTATAATAGTTAAGGGCTGAAATTTTGTGTAATGATAATTTGTTTTGGCTTCCCCCTCTCTAGGGATTACCACAGCAGATCACACTTATTTGCGTTATTCGTTGTTTGTTTAGTTTTATTTGAATATTTGATTTTTTTCTTATTTCTCCAATTTGATGTCAAAATTGTTTTATTTATTTTCAAATAAAAATAGTATCTGTCAGGACATTGGTGGAGCATTTGGGGGGGGGGGGGGAAACATTTGGACATTCTCAAAAAATAATTTACAGCTATAATTAAAAATAGACGATACCATTGACTCTCACTCATCGTCTACCGCTTTATATTTACAAAATTTAAATATGGTAAAATTTATTCCACAACTGCTTTACGGTATATTTAATTTTCCAGAGTAGACAGTTTAGCAACATATGAAGACATTTCCTATTATGAATCTAAGCAGCAGTGTGCTTGCCCTTTTTTGTCATTACTCGCAAAAATGTTATGACAAGATTTTTTGAACGTTCAGTCTTAGAGCTGACTTAAGTTGGATCCAACAACCACATCATATTTCACAACAATATAACGGCTTACGTCTCTCGGGCTCGTTGACACAAACCTGATTTCTAATCGTCAGTTAGCGTTAGCCACCTAGCTGTGGTTAACTACAGCTACAACAGAAGTCAGCAGCAACGTACTTTTTAAACATCCTCCTTGGTCGTTGTTACCGTGTTTTGACAAACGCTTGTCCGTACTCGCTGTGCCACGGTGAATGTGACAAAAGACGAGGAAAACGGAAAATAAAATAAAGGTAATCGATTGAGTGATAGTGAAGCAGTTCCACGCCTGTCCAGCAACGGAAGAAAGCCTTCATCTCCCTTTCCACTTCCCCGGTACACTAGCGATGGTGTTTTTGAAATGCTGCCCCCCACAGGCGTTATCGCGTCATTGTTACATTTGCCCATTAATTTACAAGCACAACTTTTCACCACATAGATATTTAATCTGGAACAATTTCCTATTCAAAAGCAAATCTGTTTTTGATAGGCGTTTTCAAAATAAAATCGTGCCGATAAGTCAGATGGACTATTAACCTACAAATAATATATATTTATAAAACTGTGTAACTGCAAAAGAATTTGCTAGTCTTCAATGCCATCACTATCTGGCTCCACATAAGGACAGGCCAACCTCCTCTTAGCTCCATCTTGTTTGATTTTTTTTTTTTAATTTCTCACATCGTTGTAAAAATAACAGACAGACAAATGTGCGCCCTCTTTTCAGAGTTAGTGTTTCTATTACTCGTGTAACGTCATATTGGAATAACTTCGTTAACGACATCAACAGCATTACAAGTCTTTCATTGTCAGTAAAGTGAAGGAGGTGTTCTTTAGAATGATTCACAAATATTAATTATCTGGGATAATGTATATTTGTTCGTTCTCTTGTTCTTTTGTTTCCTATCGCATATCGCATAGTTATGGCATACTAAGTCATAAACATGAGATGTTAAGTCATAATAATGAGATACTGCTATAAGTCACAATTATGAAATGTTAAGTCACAATTATGAGATACTAGTCATAATAATGAGATACTATTTCATAATTATAGGAAGTCATAATGATTAGATCTTTTATGAAGTGGTAAGTCATAATAATGAGATACAATCCCATAATTATCACTATCTCATAATAATGAGATGCTAAATAACAACAGAGATACTTTCTCATAAATATGACTTACTAGGAGTGGAAGAAACCGGCTTCCGTATAAACTGCGTGCGCCTCAAAATTAAAAAAAAAAATGACGTTCGTCTGACGCCATCTTGTGTCCGAAAGAGTTACAGCAGCACAGCAGTCGGTTTTCAAAAAAAGGAAAAAGAAAAAACACGCTTGTGCAAAAAGTAGTTTTGTACCAAGTACTTCCGGTGGGGTCATCGACTCCCTTTTCTTCGTGATTCTTTCCCGTGTTTACTCACGCGTGTTTTAAGCCCGTGTGGAAATGTATTTTGGCGGCACCTACATTTAGAGTGTAAATAATAGAATTCAACGGCCGATTCAGTTTAGCGCTCTCTTTGAACGACTGTACAACGCGGTGAGACAAGCGAGGCAAAAGAGGAAGCAGTAGCCAACCATCTTTCTTCTCCTGCCAGCAATAACAAGAAAGGGAGCAGGCTAGGTCTAAGTGGAGCTGTGTAGTTGGAATTTAGTGACCGATTTACACAAAATTAAGGACGCGAGTTGAACCGTCTGAGTGTTGCGGTGTATTATAACCAAGCTCCCGGGCACTGAGGTCACCCCGTCGCCGGTAATCCTGGAAGTTTGCGATCAGAAGACTGGCTGTGAAGAATCAGTATTCCCGTTTTTTCATGTTTCCAACAGGTTTATCTTCCCCTAATCCCCCACCACCGCCAACCCAGGAGGCAAGACCAGCAGCCACTGATGTCAAAACCGACAGCGGTAACATCACATCTCCGAAGAAGAGGAAAATAAACGGCTCTGAGAGGGAAGACGCCGCTGACACCATCTCCCCCTCGCCTCCCAAAACCCTGAATTCCTCTTCTTCGTCCTCCTCTCCCACTCCGCTGCACATCCAGAAGAAGTTGAGGTTTGAGGATTCAGTGGATTTCATTGGACTGGACGTGAAAATGGCTGAGGAGGCTGCAGCAGCTGCTGCTTCGTGCTCTAATAACAAAAGCAGCAAAGCCATGTTCCTGCCCGGCGGCGCGGGTCACCACGCAAACGGACTGACGAAGACCGCAGCCTCGGGGACTTTCTCCAACAACAAACCCGGCGCTGCCAAGAAACTAGTCATCAAGAACTTCAAAGGTAGCAGATACACACACTGTGGTTAAAACTCACATTGTACCATTACATTCAAATGACCCGAGTTAGGAACTCAATTTGTGTAAAAGCATCAGTTAGTGTCGCAACAACATAGTCAATTGTGGTAGTGCTCGATACAACTTTGTCAAGTCCGATACGGAAATCACAACCCACCGATATCGGTAGTAAAATACCTTTTAAACTGTAAGTTATTTTACTGATGTTACACACTTTAAACTTTAAACATCTGCCCAAGTCCACCTGCAGATGTCCACGTGATTTTTGTCAACGACCCTCTTCCGTGTTGGGCCTTGCCAACCCAATGTTGACATCCGCAATGTTTGACCAATGTTGACAACCGCAAAACACTTACAGTTTGAAACGTGTGAACCATATGCGCTGGCTGACCTTTCAGTCAAGTTGGTGTCACACACTTGTTGTGGTCGAAAGGTCAACAAAGAAGTCTGTAACCATGTAGTGTTCCCTAAGGCTATGTGAGGAAGTCCACCCTCAGTACAAGTCTGTTTGTGTATTGTCGCATTTAAATAAATATATATGTTTCTGTCAGTATAGGATACATTTTTGTATGTACTTCAGGCAAGGGCCTTGCTTTACTGAGACTGCCATTGTGCAAACGTGTTTCAACAGCAGCCCTTGTAAACAAATGCACAAACATGGACATTCATGTGTATTTGTGTGTGTTTCTTGTAAGGTTATAACCCAAACAGTTCTCATTTATTAATTTAGAAATGTGCTGTATACATTAAAGCAGCAGTTCTCAAATCTTTTATATCAATTACCACCTGAGAAAATATTGAGCTCTCGAAGTAACCCAATTATAGCCAATGTTAAAATACAGTGGTGTAAATAGGCCAAGCAAAGTCAGCTACAGACTTTTCGCAGGGGGCAGATTTATTCCCAATAAGATAAATTGCTCTCTCCTCATCCTCCTCTTCCTCACATATACTTCAGACACTGGTATAGTGAAATTAGATTAAGATGAAGTGAAAGATAAGGTGACTCTAATTATAATTTACAATTAATTAATAATTTGATTAATTTATTCATTCATTGTTTTCTATTTCATTTTCCAAACACTCTGGTCAAAATTCCTGACCAATAAGCCAGATAGAGGCTACAATACAGCAGGCTTCTCTTAACTTTAGTTTTATGAAATATAAATGTTAAAATTGTTCTCAAAGTTGTATTGGAGATAACTAATTTGATCCAACGCATCATATATGACTTTACAGTAACTGACAATCCACATAATATTATATTTTATAGGTCCTGTGTGTAAAATTTAGGTGAAATTAATGTAATTTAGTTTGCAAACAACAGCAAAAATGTAACTTTTCAGCAGTCTAATCAGCAGTTAATCTGGCTACAAACAATGTCCAAACTTTCAGGACTTGACTATGGAAGCCCAAGGGGAATATCAGCGGTAGTACTTAAAGAGAAAAACGGTTTTGATTAAAATAATAAAATCGACTAATCACCCAGCCCTAAACTGAAAGCTACACGGGTACTTTAACACAATTTAAAGAGAAAGGTGAGGTGACCAATTTATGTTGCAACATTTTCCACCCTGTACCTTTATCACTATATAGCAGGATAAGAGACAAGGTATTATTTAATTGTACAGCATTGTCAGCTTTGGATGATTCACTAAAGCACATACAATTCACATGTCAACACAAACTCCCCGATTTAGCTAAATTTGCACTACGAATTGTTAACCAAGGTATATTAAAGAAAAATTATTAAAATAACAATTTCTTGTACAACCCTCCTTAACCTAAATGTCTGACTTTTTGTCAACACCACACTGTTGGACTTTAAATAGAAACATGCACAAACACTGGTTTTAAAATAGCTCAGTTGACACTTCAGCATGATGGTTCAGGAGGACATCCACTGTCAGACATGTTAGGCTTACAGAAGTTGATACTGTTGTCTAAACATTGTGGGTGTTGTTTTTTGCTCCTAGAAAAACCCAAGTTACCTGAGAACTACACACAGGAGACCTGGCAGAAGCTGAAGGAGGCAGTAGAGGCCATACAGAACAGCACGTCAATCAAGTATAATCTAGAGGAGCTCTATCAGGTATTTGTGCACACCTGTTTGCCTCTCAGAGGAAATTAGCTGTAAAATCTGTGCTCAGGAGCTTCTCTCTTGACGTTCCACTGATATATTTTTTGTGTTCTCTCAGGCTGTTGAAAACCTCTGCTCACATAAGATCTCAGCCAAGCTTTACAAGCAGCTGAGGGCTGTGTGTGAAGACCACATCAAGGCACAGATTGATCAATTCAGAGAATATCCTTTGCTGTTTCTGTCACGTCTTCACAGATAGTCATTTATTTTGGCCCCTTTTAATAAATGCCCACATTTCCCTTAACATTGTTGTTACGGATGCCCTGGATAGTGTGCTTTTCCTCAAGAAAATTGACAAGTGTTGGCAAGATCACTGCAGACAAATGGTACGTACTATAAGCTTGATACGTAAAGTGGTAGCTGTCATATACTTGCAAGCCTGTTAATCATAATGTCATATATTTAATTGTCATGTTTAAAGAGGTACACTGCCAGTCAAACGTTTGGGCACACTTTCTCATTTAATTCAATGAGAAAGTGTGCCCAAACGTTTGACTGGTAGTGTATTACAATGATTTTGTTTTGCACTTCCTAATTTTATGGGTTTTATGAGACACACCGTAAAAGAAACATAAAAATCACAGCAGCAGAAATTAGTTATTTTTATTTTATGTTAGTTATTCTTAATTCAAGACGTCCATATTGTCCATACATGCTGGCTCTTACAAAGCAGTTGTGAGGCTCAGTAGGCTCTCACTTTAGTCCCCTTCTGCCTTATAAATGGGCAGTTTATTTACCCTAGATGTTGATGAGCCAATGAAGAGGGTTGTGTGGTGCATGTAGAACAGTTAAAGACTTATAGAAGTTTGTTTTTATATGTTTTCAACTGTCTCGCCATTGCTGTAGTGAAATTTGGTATTGTATTTTTATTTATTCCCATTTCCACACATTGTTTGTGTGTGTGTGTGTGTGTGTGTGTGTGTGTGTGTAATACAAGCTTTCTATTAAATAAATTGTTTTTTTTCCTCAAAAGATTCATTGAGAAATATGAATAGTATGCAACAGTTGAATGGTGAATATTTGTATACCCCTTTTTAAATTGAAGAAGATGACGGTTGAAGAATAACGTGATTTGTTTTTCTGCTCATTTTTGATGTTTGTCATTGCTTCACAGATCATGATTAGAAGTATATTTTTGTTTTTGGACCGCACCTATGTTTTACAAAATTCAATGCTGCCATCAATCTGGTGAGTGAGTGATCCCCATTGTTAACTGTGGCATAATATCAGGAGGCGGATTTCTGTTAACATGACTGTTGAGCAAGTTCATGTGATCGGTCTGCAGGGACATGGGTCTGGAGCTGTTCAGGTTCTACATCATCAGTGACCTGAAGGTCCAAAGTAAAACCATTGATGGGATTCTACTGCTCATTGAGAGAGAGCGAAACGGAGAGGCAATAGACCGCAGTCTGCTGAGGAGCCTGCTGAACATGCTCTCTGATCTCCAGGTAACTGTCCATGGATCATGTTATTTTCTAAACAACCACCCAAACTTAAGTTGAGGAAACTGTAAATTTGAAAACTTGGATCACTGGATTTACATATTTTGTCCTATTAAAAATAATGGTGTTGCTGTCTGTTACACTTTTTGTCATCATCAGATTTATCAAGACTCCTTTGAGCAACGATTTTTGGAAGAAACCAACCGCCTGTACGCTGCAGAGGGACAGAGACTGATGCAGGAGAGAGAGGTGATTTATGTACCCATGATGCTCTTCTTATTTTTTGCTGTTGTCATGTTTTTCCTCATTTCACACACAATTATTTAAAACTTTACATTGTCATAATGAACTGATTGTCAGATAGAAGAACTCTAATTGGTCTAATTTGGGTAATTATAATCTGAAATTTACACTGTTCACTGACATTTAAAGACAAAACGTTTAATACTGTTTTCAACAAAGTAAGATAAATCAACAACTGAAGTAATCAACAATTAAGGACCAACTTATGGTGCATATAGTGCAGCTACACTCTTAATTAAATCAATGAAATATTAAGGCATCTCAAAACCAGATTTTGGTTTTTGGTCCTGCTGTGTCAGCTTGTGTTTGTAAATGGATGCAAATGCACTGGAGAAAAGACATTATTCAAGACAAATTAGCAGTACAAAGAATTTCATAATTTTTGGGGGGCTTTTTTAGGTACCAGAATATCTTCATCATGTCAACAAACGTTTGGAGGAGGAGGCAGACAGAGTCATCACATATCTTGATCAGAGCACACAGTGAGTGTCAAACTGCAGCTTTCACTTTGCAATTTAACACCAATGGACTGTACACATGTAGAGTTAAAGAGAATCTAGTTTTTATTTTTGCATTTTTGTTTAGATGACCAATATGCTACTTTGGTAAAACAACCATGCCATAGTCACTGCTTTAAAAACAATGACATTTTCATAGGGGGGCTGATAATTTCATTCTCAAGTGTACCTTATAATGTGTACTTATTTGAATAACGCAGTGTTTTTTTTCCCCTTCCCCTCTCAGAAAGCCGCTCATTGCTACTGTGGAGAAGCAGTTACTGGGTGAACATCTTACTGCAACTCTGCAGAAAGGTATGCAACAGTAAATGCGAGTAACATTACACTTGATATTAAATGTACAAGATATTCATTGTCTTCATCTGCCCTGTTTGTGTAACTTTCAGGGCTGACTCACTTA
Organism: Brachirus orientalis; assembly: GCA_016785285.1. NCBI lineage: Eukaryota > Metazoa > Chordata > Actinopteri > Pleuronectiformes > Soleidae > Brachirus > Brachirus orientalis. Next base: position 2,990,205 of record JAFBJR010000058.1, read on the forward strand.
CTGGACGAAAACAGAATTCAGGATCTGTCTCTTCTCTATCAGCTCTTTAGTCGAGTGCGAGGTGGTGTTCAGGTCCTCCTGCAGCACTGGATAGAGTACATAAAGGTACAGCAGCATCACCCATGACAAAAACTTAAACTGAAGGTGCTGAGCTCTGAGCAGCACAAATATTCTGCTGTTTCATGTTGTTTTCTAATGTCTTAAAAATCATCACCTAGGCTTTTGGAAGCACAATCGTAATCAATCCCGAAAAAGACAAAACAATGGTACAGGAGTTGCTGGACTTCAAAGACAAGGTGGATCACATCATCGACATCTGCTTCATGAAGAACGAGAAGTTTGTCAATGCCATGAAGGAAGCTTTTGAAACATTCATCAACAAACGGCCAAATAAACCTGCAGAGCTCATTGGTCAGTAACTAACATGACTAAAATAAGCATATCATCCAAATATAATGTAGCACTTTAAATATACTTTTGTTTACAGCAAAACATGTGGATTCTAAACTAAGGGCAGGAAACAAAGAGGCAACAGATGAAGAACTAGAGAAGATGCTGGATAAGATCATGATTATCTTTAGATTCATCTATGGTAAGATTTACTGTCAAAATAATCTTAGTTTACTGATCTTTTCCCCTCTGTGGATGTGTTTAATGTAAGGATGTGTTGTCATTGTAGGTAAGGATGTGTTTGAGGCCTTTTATAAAAAGGATCTGGCCAAGAGGTTGCTGGTCGGGAAAAGCGCATCTGTTGATGCTGAAAAATCTATGTTGTCAAAGCTGAAACATGGTAAGTTTTAGTGCCCTGACACTTTCATGCACACAAAATGTGAAATAAATGACAAAATGGGAATCTTAAGTGTGGGTCCATATTAACGGATGGTGTTTCCTCAGAATGTGGAGCAGCATTCACAAGCAAACTGGAGGGGATGTTCAAAGATATGGAGCTTTCTAAAGACATAATGGTGCAGTTCAAACAGGTAACTGGGCTAGTGTGACCCAAAATGTTGTACTTTAAACCTTTTCGGTGCAAGATATTACCATATAAATTCCCAGGATATATTCTACATTGCTTTACTTACCTAACACACCCTTCACTCTAACACACTGACAAATCACCTGGCTGTTTTGGGAAAATCAATTCAATGCAATTGACCGCAGAAAAACTGTCCTTTTTAATGATCAAAAAAAAGATATCTACTGGTTAATTTTATTTCCCAGGCAAATTGTGCAAAACATTACACAAAAAAACAGCAAATTCTTACAGCACCCTGCTGTTTTCACATCACTCTATTGTACTGCAGTTGGATTTTACCTGTCTCATGTGTAATCTGTAGTACATGCAGTGCCAAAACATTCCTGGCAACATTGAGCTGACTGTCAACATCCTAACTATGGGTTACTGGCCAACCTATGTTCCAATGGAAGTGCACCTGCCTCCTGAGGTCAGTGCTGAGCAAATATTTACATTTTTGGGACATGTTGTTTTTATAACCTACAATAAATATACTGAGTGTTGCTTTGTAAATTACTCGGTTGTCTTTGTCCAGATGGTGCGACTGCAAGAGATCTTCAAGACCTTCTACCTGGGCAAACATAGTGGCAGAAAGCTGCAGTGGCAATCAACACTAGGTCATTGTGTTCTAAAAGCTGAATTTAAGGAGGTGAATAACTAATTCTCAAGAGCTCTCCGATGTTTTGCTCACTCAGTGCGTAACTATAAATGTAAATTGTTCTTTGACTTTTCTCACAAAAGGGCAAGAAGGAGCTGCAGGTATCACTTTTCCAAACACTTGTTCTACTGATGTTTAATGAAGGAGAGGAGTTCACCTTGGAGGAGATCAAACTGGCAACAGGAATAGGTTTGTACAATAGCAATAGCATAGGTTGGTAGCACTTTCATTCTTGCTGAAGAAATAAGATCTATTGAGTTGTCCTATTCAGCACCACTGATCTAAAACATGGTGTGTGACTACTGGTTTACAGAGGACAGTGAACTGCGTCGGACCCTGCAGTCACTTGCTTGTGGAAAAGCACGAGTTCTTACCAAAATCCCTAAAAGCAAAGACGTAGAGGACGGTGACAAATTTTCCTGCAACAATGACTTCAAACACAAGCTCTTCAGGATCAAAATAAACCAAATCCAGATGAAAGAAACGGTAAAGATGTCTTTACAAAGAAGTTTTCTTAATTTAGATTAGGAAATTGTTTTAACTTTAGTATTTTCATCATCTCAGGTGGAGGAGCAAGCCAGCACCACAGAGAGAGTCTTCCAAGATCGTCAGTATCAGATAGATGCTGCAATTGTGAGGATTATGAAGATGAGGAAAACTCTGAGCCATAATCTCCTGATGTCTGAGGTGTACAACCAACTCAAGTTTCCCGTGAAGGTATTAAGTACAACTCTGGATATTTTTCTGCCATTGCTGCATTACATTGCATAAAGTAACAGTAGTTGACAGAAAAGCAGGGAAGAGAGGAGAGTAAATTATCTTCTCTGGCTGGACTCAACAGATATTTAGTTACATGACCTGCATCTTAAACACATTGGCCACATGTACACCTTGCATCTCTAAATCACTGAGCTTAAAGCCAGTGTTCCAATCCCATATTCCTGGTTTCCCTCCAGATGTCATTGCCTTAACTCTTAAGGTTTTATTCATTTTCTTCTGTGAAAGGTCATAGAGGTTATGTCTTAGTTTTATTCTCATTGAACATGCCCACATGTCACATTAACATGTGATCCTCATGCAAATCAGGAGAATTGAATACTAGATTTTAGTGCTTAATTTATACACAAAACATGAACAAAATCTGTTGACAAGGATCCCTTAAATTAGTTTTTTTAAGCTGTACTGTTTTACTTTAAATATAAACAAAGGTCAGTTGCTTTCAAACTATTGTCCTCAGTTCCACAAAGCTCTCTCTTTGTCAAATATATTGTTTTCACCTGGTGACATTTCTACACTGCGCACAGGAAGTGATGCATTTAGGTCACAACTGATGGAGGCGAGATAGAAGCACATCAGCTAGTAAAGCAGGACTGCTGCATACAATTGGAATACGGCTGCAAACACTAGTGGATTTTACTGCCTAATTCTGGACCCTTTTAGTAGGGCTGCACAGTTGTAATTATTTCAGTCACAATCACAACTTTGGCTTCTCACGCACCAATAGAACATAAAATAAGCGCTCCCTAAACATCTGGCTGGCTACATGCCTGCAGTCGGGATGACTCGCATTATGAGTAGCAGTGTGTGTCTTCCACAGTTGTAAAAGTAGTTTAAATTCAGATTGTTAGCCTGGAGTAACAGCAGCAGCAGCAGCAGCAACAGTAGTAGTAGTACAAGCCTCTTTTGTGTTACAGTGCTCCTCAAGGGAAAAAAAATCCTACTTTGTTGCTGCATAGAGCTTTGTGCACAGTGTTGTGGTAATTACAGGTAATTGATTAGCACTTCTGCAGTTTTTGCAGAAAAAAGCACAGGTAGTACTAAGAATTTTTATTAGTAATGAGAAAAGTAGTTTTTCTTTTCATGTTTTTTTTTGGGTACAGCTACTGTAATATGATGGTATTATTGGAAGTTTAAATGAGGCTTATTAAAATCAGATAAGTACAATGTCTAATATGGATCTGGTTTTTCCGTTGTGAACCATGTGCCCTGTGTGTGTTAACTTCTTCCTTTTTCTCCAGCCTGCTGACTTGAAGAAGAGGATAGAGTCTCTTATTGACAGGGACTATATGGAGCGTGACAAGGAGAACTCCAACCAGTACAACTATGTGGCTTAACGAAAGAGAAAGTGACAGAAAAAAAAAGAGATGCAGATGGTCCAGACAGCCTGAAAGCTGTTCTGAGTGATCGGTCTCTAAATCTTTTTGCTCCAGTGGATGTTAACATTTATCATCTTCAACCTAGCGACCGATGAGTGAATGGATACTCCTCACTCCACAGGGCTTTTGTCATGGGTCTTCTGATCCTGTGGACTGCATGCCCATTAAAAAGAGAATATTGTCCATATTTCTCAGTGCCTCTGAGAGAGTCGGGCTACCGTGGACAAAGAAGACTTACAGATGTTGTTTGTTGGCTCTTTTTCTTTCTTTTTTTTTTAATGGAGAGGAAAACTATTTATTTTCAAACTTAGATTCTCCTTTGACCATAGTTTTGAATCAATATGCTCTTTGTTACCAAGTCACTTTTTGTCTTTTTGTTCACTCAGTATCAAGCAAATGCTGACACACTTAACATTGCTCTAAATGTACCACACGTTAGAGTTTAAAAAAAAAAAGGATAAAAATGATTAAACTAATGCTTGTTTCTTCAGCCAGTGTCAAATGTGGGACTTTTGGACTTAGATTAGAAAACTGACAATTGGAAATTGATCTGTGTCAGATGGATAATCCTGCAGCAAGGTTTTACAAGGCCATGGAGCCGTTTGATAAAGCTGTGACCATAAACAGGCAAAGCAAAATTTGTGCCAAAAAAAGGAGCACTTCTTGTGTTATAAGGTGTACTCAAGCTGCTAAAACAGTTCAGTTGTTTAAGTATATGCATTTTTTTCCCTGTTTGTGTTTGTACATACTTCACAAAAGTGAAATGATCCCATCTGAAAATCAGCGCTTTTTAGGCTTTTGTTAACCCGTAGAAAGTATACTAAAAGCACAATGTCATCAGAGCTCATCCTCCCATCTTCCCTGGTATCATATCACACACGTACACTATATTTTATGTTCTTTGTAAGTCTCCTTGTGGGGGTTGTTGGCCTTTGCTAAAATGCAGGAGTGGATCACCTCAAAAAATGATGAAAAATATGACTGATTAGACATGCCCTTGTTTGTACAAGTCTGATAGAGTTATTGCTTCAGATTAAACCAACTGTTTCAATTGGGGTTTCTTTAATTAGTCATTGTTATATAAATACGTCTCAGTGTCTTGTATGAAAGTGACCCACTGGTAAATTCTTTTTCTCTCTGAATCTATTAAACATTCATTCTGTTAGCCTTTACTAGTCCATACAGTACAATAATTAACTCTATGAAAGTGGGTGACAGATTCAAAGCTAGGCTGTAGTCCACTGTTAACTTGTATTTTATGAACTTAAAAAAAAAAAAACCAACCAGCATCATCAACCAACCAAATTAATCTGAAATATAATTAATAGTTATAAGTAGAAGAAGAACAAAAGAATATCAAATAGCAGAATGCAAGAGGTAATAGCTTTATAACACAACATAAATAGAAATATAACATTTGGAGCACATGGTCAATATTTTTATAGCTTTTCTATTACATGAGGTGGATTCAAATTTAGGCTGTTGTCCTCTTTTTTTTTTAATTTATGTTCATAAATGGTAATACAATATATTTATTGCTGTTGGCCTGTCTGTAAGGTACTAATCAAAGTTTTGCTATATAACGCTACAATGATAATTATCTTTAAAACAAAAAATAAAATAAAATTATAAATCAAGTCACAAATAGTTTAGACCCATGGTCGTCAATCAGTAGTACGCGAGCATCTGGTGGTAAGCGAAGGAAAATCAGAAATACCGTTCTGCTATATAAACCAGGGTATGTGATCGAGGGGAGCTGAGAAACTTTGGAATGTGTAGAAAAAAGAAACAATAACAAAAGAATAATAGTAATTAGCTTCACCTTATTCCTTGCTCCATCTTGATCTAATTTCACAATGCCAGTGTCTAAAGTATATTTGAGGAAGAGGAGGATGATGGGAGCAAATTATCTTGTTGGGAATAAATCTGCCTCCTGTGAGAAGTCTGTAGTTGACTTTGCTCGGCCTTAATTACACCACTATATTTTAACGTTGGTCATAATGATGCTACTTCGAGAGCTCAGTATTTTCTCAGGTGGTACGTGGTAACACAAAGTCGATGTTTTATTGCTTCTCTGTAACCGGAGGTAGATTCAGATTTAAAAATTGAGAGCTGTGCTTTGTAAGAGAAAAAAAATCATAGTGAGTGCTTTAACTCACCACTCTGTTTTTTGATTATAAAACTTGGCTTTGGTCCACAACATCGGTGTTTTGACACACTCGGTCCCTCCTCTCTGTCACATGACCTTCATCCTACTTCCTGGTTCCGTCGGCAGCGGCTCAACTGCAGCTCTAACGCCGCGTACAGAGCGTCACCGCTGGTTACTGTTCTCAACTTCTCTGCGCTGACTGACACTCCAAACTATCAGGCAACCATGACCCGATATGCTGCATTTGTGTTGCTCCTCGCATTTGGGATCGGTATGTACCATCATATTCAACATTTTTTTATCCGCTGAAATTAGTGAAAAATAAATATATATATATAGATAGTGTCCTATTCCGAGAAGTGACGTGAGTAAAGTTACGAGACTCCCCGGGCCTGGTACAGGTGTGTTCAGGCTCCTTGAGATTATATCACATAATTGTACTGATATTAATCTGCTCGACTGGTGGTGAATTTACTTTCCAGGTCGTTTAAATAAACACACAGTCGCCTGATAATGGCGCGTGGGTCCTGTCGAGTTGTTGTTCTACTGTTCCTTAGCTTCATTGCTAATTGTTTCCTACGTCAACAACGTTACACTGATACAGCCAGGTGGTGATTTGCAACTCAGAAAAACCCTGATTTATCCACATTAATGGCAATCATCCCTTCATGCCGCCCAACACAAGCAAACTGTGCAAAAACTGTCAGGCGACATTTAATGGTCTAAATTACTGCTGTTTCACACTGTTTGGCTAGTGAGCTAACTTAGCCGCTAGCTTGCAGCTTATATTCAAAGCCTAAGTGCGAAGTGGTGGTAAAATGTTACACCGTCCAAGTCGGATCTACATCTAAATAAATAAATAATGTCCAAATATACAGAAGAGAAGAGGGAAAATATCATTTACGGAACCTTCATTGGCGCTTTATAAGCGCCTGGTTAAGGCAGTTGCCATTAGCAACGCAGCTTTAGCATTCGTTGAAGGTTTACGCTGTCTTGCATGTTAAAGAGGAGAATCAGCAAATCCTCCCACTTGAAGAGAGATTTTCCTCATAGTTTGTCTTTTAAAGATCAACCAAAACAATCTGTCACTTGTAAAATTTGATAACGTCTAGTCATTTAATTGATTAAATAAAACATCCGACCTAGCGTATAGTGTGTCTCAAATAGAAACATTTTGGAGTGGCAGTTCATTTGGCTTTTTAAATCAAATTATACCCCATCCAAAATTTGGGTTTATGTTTCTTCAAAATCCTCTTGGCTACCTGAAGATGAGCATCATAGCTACAGTTGAAGCCAACTGCTTCAGTAGAGGTAGACTGGACTGCAGTTGTCAGCAAAGAAATTTGACATCATATTAGTAATACAACCAATATGTATAAACTAGTGGGGGGGAGGGAAAAACCATGTTTTATCTATAAAATCTAGCATTGCACGCATCACATGTTTCCCATGTTTCTGTACTGAATCAACTCCGTGTTAATTGAGTCACATAAGTTCAGGTGATACAATAATATAAGAGTAACTTATTTTATTAGCGAGGTCACACAAAAACTGTGAGTTTAAGTTCATACCAGCTGCTCCATGGGTTGATTACATCTGGGGTTTGTTGCAGGCTACTGTTGACAGTGCATGTTGTCATAACCATATAGCTAATCCAAATGGACTATGACCTCTCTTCAATTTAACTGTGTAGTTTTCCAGAGCACATGGAAAGGCTTTGTTGCAAGTATAACACATACATTAGCAAGTGTAATAAAATAAACACCATTGTTATTGTTCACTTGGCTGTGGGTCATTTGACAAGTCATGTGAGTTTCTATTCTTATCATGGGAAATAGCTCATAACAAACATAAACTAAGATGTCATCAACTCTGAAGCACTTGTTTGGGATATTGTCATTTCATAGAATAAAGGTGGCATTTATACATTAATCATGTGTCAGCAGTAGAAGTCATAAAAGTCTTTTATGAAAGAAAATTGCATTTATCCAAGTAGTATTTTATTAACCATTGTTAGAAAGACTTTTGAATCAAAGCCATTATTTATTACCTTTAAAAATGTTGTGGAATCAGACTTAATATAATTTCTTCCTGAGTTTTTACTTGTTCGCAGAAACAAGTGAAAACTCTAATATTTAACCAAGTGGTAATTATATGGGTCAAAATAATGTCTTTCTTTCCTCCTTAGTCTTCCAGCTCTCACATGGCCTTAATGTCAATGTCACAAACAGTGAGGGCAAGATGTGCCTTTATGCCAATCTGATGGTCAACTTCTCAGTCACGTATGAAGTAGGTGCTGATAAGGTGAGTGACTGGTCTTTCTGCTGTGACAAATTCGCCCTTGTATATTTACATTAGCCTGCATGGTATTGTGAATTAAAAGCAGAGCAGCCTCATGGGTCTCAGGCATTCTCTGAACATGATCATCAGATTTCTGTTGTGGAAGTGAGGGGAAATGAGGAGTGTCACGACAAAGCAGGCCGGTTTTTGCTTTTCAGCATTTTAGTTGGTGTGATTTTCTGGGGGCATATCCTGAGGTTGTCATGTACATTGTACAGTTAAAATGAGCTTAAAGGAATGTTTATCAATATGAGACTTTTTTTTTACACTTGCCAGACTATCAGAAGAATGACTAAAATGCTTGAAGTTAAATGTATTTTTGTGTAAATTAAAATATACTAAGCATTATTGTGTCTGCCTATGGGAGGCCTTGAAATTCAGTTCATGGTCTGTCAAGTCTACTTTTGAAGCATAAACTCATATAATCATGTAACAAGAAGTTACACCCTGCTCTAATTTCAGAATGAAACAACGAAGTTTGAACTTCCCAGTGAAGTAACAACAGATGGAAGTATCTGTGACACCAGTAGCTCAACACTACAGCTTAACTTTGGTGATGGGCAGTCTTTGAGTATGAACTTCACTGCAAGTGGACTCATGTACCAGGCAGACTCCCTCACCTTTTCCTACAACCTCAGCGACTCTTCTTTCTTTCCAAAATCTCTTTCAAATGGTAACTCTGACACTTCACAGTATCATCAACAAAGAAGCACACAAATGGACGCATTGCACTGATGCTGATGTGGTTTTTAATTTCGTTTGTAGAAACTGCGTCTGTGACCGTGAAGCCTCCGATTACAAACATAGGCATGAATACCTGCTACTCGTGCAAGAGTAAAGACCTGATCCAGGCTGGTTTGGTCAATATGACACTGTCTGACGTGCTCCTGCAGGCTTTTGTCATTAATGGAAGCAAGAGTGAAAAGAGTAAGTGCAAATGTGGCGATGCATCTCATCCTAGTTGTTATATTTTCCCTTTTTACAACAATAATCTATTCTTTTTTTGTCCTTGTACAGTAACCTCTTGTTCTGCTGATCTACCCACAACCACTGTTCCCCCAACCACTCACACCACCAACATGACCACTGCCCCCCCTACTTCCAGCCCAACCCCCACGCTCCCTACACCCTCCACTAGGACATACAGCATCAATTCTGAAAACAGCACAGTCTGTCTGCTGGCCAAATTTGGCCTACGTATTGGTTTCAAACAAGGAGAGGTATGTTCAAAAACACACAGTCTCAACTCAGTAATTCTGTAAGGGTGTCATTTTTCCCACATGACAGACAGATGTTCTTCTACACTGTTGTTATTTGGTTTCCTTTTTTCACTCTGTTAAAGACCTATAGAGAGATAAACCTGGAGCCCAACAACACCAACGTCTCTGGATCATGTGGAGTCAACAGCAGTGACCTGCACTTGGCATCAGACACAATGACCATCTTTTTCACCTTCACTAATGTGAGTTCTTGTCAATATGATGTGTATATCTATTTGATAAAACAGATATCTGATATCTACAGTACTATATGTACCATCTGTATGTGTGAGTTTAGTTTGCTTCAGTTTATTGCCAGACTCAAGGTCCAAATATTTAAAAGAGTAGACTAACATACTTCAGAAAAAAGAGAAATCAAAGCATAAATAAAAGATTATAAAAAACAGTCTAACAGGTTATTCCACATGTCAGACTTCCTTCTGAAGCCACGCCTCCAAAGGGCTGTCAGACCAGACGTTAAGCACACAGGCAAATTCTTCTTGAAAAACAAGATCACAAGCCCGGCCTGACAGGACCTGAGGAAGGTGGCAGTAAATCTGTCCGGTCTTGGTTTGGGCTCGGGCAGAGTTTCTAAACTCTGCAAGCTGATGTGAGTTCTGGGTTGTCTTTTCCGTATCTGTGCAAGCACAACTATTGCACAAAGAGGGGGGCGCACACAGGAGGAGGGAGTAGATGGCAGTGTGATTGATGCGTCTTGATCCAATTCATTTTGTTCAGGCTGTTCATTATGATTGGATGGAGTTTTTACAGGCCTGTGTGCTCCACAGGTGACCGACAAATTTAACTTCTGTGACAATGCATTAATTAATTGGTTACAATCAGGGCGTGTTGGGAGGACTTTAAGCAATACAGTAAATAAAATGCTCCAGAAAATAATCTCCCACCCCACCAGGTGTCACAATAAAGGTTTAAATGTGCTCACTGCTGCTTTTACATAAGTTGCTTGCACTTCTGCACTGAGGTTTCTAGGCAAGCTGAAGATTTTGCTTGCTGGCTTTATATTGAATCAACAAAGGACAAAATTTTAATGACACAAGATTTTGTATTATGTCACATCCACATTACATCCACAGCTCAAAACATAATTTGTGTAAGATGTAATGTGTCTACATAGGTAATACTCACTCAAATGTCCCTGTTGAAAAAAGGCGTAAAATGCCTTTGAAATACTGTTTATAATTAAGTAATGACAACATCTCTTAAAAGAAAAAAAGGGACTCAAAATGTGAATCAGTCATTAACTTTATTTTTTGTGACTAATATGGCTGACAGGGTTTTCATATGTTCAAAATAAAGTTTGCTGCTTCCTAAATGGTATATTTCTTCTAACAGGACACAACAAAATTCCGTCTACATAGTCTCAACGTCACTGTGAAGACGAGCTCTGGTAACTAGAAGGATCACATCTTCTTACATGTTTTGTGAGAAATCAAAAACTAGTAAGATAAGCTACCAGTGTGACGTTGTGCTTTACTTTAAGGTGTGGAGTTTTCTCAGGCAAATTCTAACCTGACTCTATGGGAGGCAGCGATCGGCAGCTCCTACATGTGTAACAAAGAGCAGAACTACACCATCACCAACCTGCTCAGTCTCTACACATTCAACCTCCAAGTGCAGCCGTTTGGAGTCGTGAAGGGAGTTTTCAGTACAGGTAAGTTGTTCCTCGAACACCTTCTCTAAGGAAAATCAAGCTTTTAACTTTGTTCACATGCCCATGCCCACTGTACACTTGAGGAAAAAAATTATTAGGCCCCCTATGAAAATTATTGTTTTTTAATTATCTCCTATGTGCAGATAAACGGAGCAAAGACAGCTTTTTCCAAACGTCCTTGTTTTATTTTGGATGCTTCCATTTGACTTTGTTCACAGAAATGAAATTATTCCATAAAAACTACCAGGGTCAAAATTATTAGCCCTCCTGATGCTAATAGTCAGTTGTGCATCCTTTTAGCTGGATAACAGTTTGCAGTCATTTGTTGTAGTTTTAAACAAGTCTCTGACATGTCTCCTGTGGAATCGCAGCTCATTCTTTGGCAAAAGAAGGATGAGCTGGGCTCGTCCAGATTTGATGGCCTTCTGTCATGGACCTTCGTCTTCAGTTCACCCCAAAGATTTTCAATGGGATTTATGTCAGGACTTTGTGCAGGCCAGTCAATAGTGTTCACTTTGGTCTGCTGGAGGTAGTTCTTCACCAAGAGTGACGTTTGTTTTTGGTCGCTGTCGTGTTGGAAGTCAAAGTGACGACTCACACCCAGTTTTGCTGCTGACTTCTTCAGGTTTTCTTTCAAAATCTTCACATATCCTTTTCCTTCCACCTTGATGAGATTCCCAGTTTCAGGCGCACCGAAGCATCCCCACAACATAATACTTGCACCACCACGTTTCACTGTGAGGACGATGTTCTTTGGGTTATACGCCTCTCCTTCCTTTCTCCAAACATAAGCAATGTCTCTATGGCCAAAGAGCTCTAGTTTGGTCTCATCTGACCAAAGGACAGTATGCATAATCTTTCTCCAGGTTGTCCTTAGCATATTTCAGTCTGGTTTGAAGTTGTCTCTTCTAAAGAAGTGGAGTTTGTTTTGGTCTGCAACTCCACAGTCCATTTCTGTGCAGAGCTCTAGTAATTGTCTTCTTTGAGACTACAATTCCTGACTTGGCTAAGTCCTTCACTAGTGTCTTGGCAGTTGTTCTTGGGTCTTTAGACACATCTCAGTCTTTGAAATCTTTCTCTTCCCACCTCTGCCGGGCTTGTTCTGTACAGTATTATGTAGCTCTCATTGAATTTCATGATGATGGTTCTCACTCCACTTCTTGACACTTGGAAATTCTCTGATAACTTTGTATATCCTGCTTTGTGAACATCAACCATCCTTTTTCTCAAGTCTAAACTGATAGCATTTGTTTCTGGCATAATGTTTTCTCTAGTGACAGCCCAAACCCTTACTGAAGATTGTGTCTGGGAGATAACCCTCAGTTTTAACTTGGTTTTTAAACTTTTGAGCATTACACTTGCACAGTACATAGACAGAGCGTTGGTTTGTGCTATGGCTCCATAAAAAGGTCACTTCTTAAGGGGGCTAATAATTTTGAGGCTGGTATTTTTTTATTTTATTTTGTTGAATAATTTCATTTCTGTGTGCAAAGTCAAATAGTGGAAGCATCCAAAATAAAATTAGGGTTTTTGAAAAAGGTTTCACAGCATGTGGGAGATACTTATTAAACAATGAAATTCTCATGGGGGTTAATAATTTCATCTTCAACTGTAACTGCAAATTCTGTAACAGTCTCAGAAGATATGTATTTACCAGCCACTGTTTGGAATCAATCAATATATGCAGTGTGCGGTTTTCAAGTCATCTGTCTGTAGCATTGAGAGATTTATCAGAGGAGAAGCCAGTTAGCTATGGACAAACTAATTAAATAATAATAAATAAATAATAATAAGGTAGACAATAGGACTGAACAAGGAAAATGTGTATTTCCAGTTGCATTAACAGATATTGTGATTGCGAGTAGATTTGTGAAGTTCTTTTTAAATTCAGTTTAGTATAGAGAAGGTTAAAAAACATGCACAATGTTGACACAGTTGGGAAGCTGGACTGTGATAGACGAAGGCGTATAATCTGCACTGCTGTTCTGCTGCTTCACTCTTGTGTGTTAAGCACAAAGTCACTGTTCCACCTGTTGACTGATTCTCTCTTTATCTGCAGCCCATGAATGTTCACTGGATGACACCAGCGTCTTAATCCCAATCATTGTTGGCGCCGCTCTGGCTGGGTTGATTCTCATTGTAGTGATTGCTTATGTGATTGGTCGAAGAAAGACTTACGTTGGATATCAGACCCTTTAAATCAACCCTGAAACATCATGGGGCTCCCAAGCCTGGTCCTTGGGGTTTAAATTAAAATTGTAATCTGGGGGGGAAGAAGACAGATCATTGTCATTGTCTCTTAGTGTTGAGATTATTGGCTGTTATGAGACATAAAATGCACTCAGCATTTTTGAATTACATTTTCCTCGAGGAACTTCAATAATGCTATAGTGAGATTAATTGAAATTCATGCAAAGATAAAAGGTTTGGTGGAATTCTCAAGGACCAAACTTGTCCACCCTCACTGTTTGTGTTCCATTTTATTGTTTTGTGGACGTCTTATCCCATCTTCTTCGTTGTGGTTTTTTATTTTTTTTTGGATGTGCAAGTGCAAGATCCATGATCTACCCCCCCCCCCCCCCCCCCACACACACACACACACACACACACACACTTTCAAGTGGTCACAATCCCATTTAGGTACTGTAGGATATCTTCATTAGCAAACAATGTGTGACAAATTAAAGGTGGTTGCATTTGGGGTCCTGCACTTGCCATACACACATTCCCCTTTTTGTTTGCATTTGTCATCGTTTATTTTTTGTGTGGACATTTTAATTTTTATTTTTTTATGGTTTGACTTTCCCCATACACATTAACTTTAATCATGATTTTACACAATTTAATCAGAATTTCCTTCACTCAAAATGAAAGGAAGTTTTCTTTCTTTATAAAAAAAAAAAAAATCGGTTAGGTTGAAGGTCATTTTTCAAAGGAAGGAAGCTTTAGCACATGTTTGCCCCTGCGGAGCAGGAGAGACATTTAATTTTGAGACTTCAGTCATAAGTAAGGTGAAATCAAAGTGTGAGTTTTTAACATGAACGAACCTTTTTCATTGATGACATTTTAACATGTAAAGAGCAGTGAAAGCCCCAGTTGAACAAATGACTGAACATTGGCTCATTTCCAAACAAATATTGTCATTAATTCGACCTGTACTTCTTCTGCTACACCGTTAAATGTATGCTCTTTAAAAGGGTCCTTACATTTATTTGCACATTTTCCAGAGAATAAATCTGAAATGACAGGTCAGATATTTGTTTTCCCTCCCTCACTATATTTTGGCATTAGGTTAGACAAAGGGATTAATACTGTTGTGTCACTTTCAGCACGGACAGATTTGAAAGGAGGATATTTACATGTAAATGCACTAAGACACTATATTTTATATTTTACATTGTGTTGAGACTGTTGTCACATTATTTTCCTGTGTATCGGCCCTGGGCTCTGCCTTAGTTTTATCAGTGGACATTTAAGGCCTTGAAAACTTGTTTCTTCTAATAATCATAGTTGAAATATTGAAAAAATACCTTAACATTTTTCAACTTACTATTTAAGTGAGTGGGGAAAAAATGGTCCTGCTCTTATGTCTGCTTGATGAGTATAAAACTAGCAGTTAGCTTAGGTTAGCACAGAGAATGGAAACGGAGGATAACAGCTGGCCCGGCTCTGTGGAGTAGTTTCATACTTGTATAGACGTTGGAATTGGTATGAGTCAAGTGCAGCTTCCAAAATGTACAACCACTCTTTCATAACACTGGCTTCTGTATTGTAGTGGTTTTACCAGATTTTCTCGCCTCTCAAACAAACACCCCCGCAACTGACAAACTGTTATGAAGTCCAGAATCGTGCACTGAAGTAAATCTTTAAATCACTTGGCAGAAACATTGTTGACATGGACAAAGAGAGTTTTCAGGGCCTTGAGTCAATAAAACAGCACAGGTTTCCGTGAAACAGTGTCAGGGATGTAGACAGTTATGTGTGTTGTTGTAATGATATAAGGCTGATGTGACACGTGGTAGTCATTGTGTGTATTGTTTTTAATCGAGCACAATGTTGTTTACCGTTGGATTTTTTTTCCCAGCTCTTTGTTCAGAACTGGAGCAAATCATGCAGTAAACAATGTAGAAGATGAAAAAAGAGAAATCTTTGCCTTTTTAAGTTGCTTATATATAATTTGCTCTTCCAGGACGTTGTATGTTTGTTTAGATAATGGCTACAAATCAAACATGACCTTTGACTTCTGCTTGTGATTTTATTTTTACGGTCTCGTGTATTTAAGCTTTTGTGTAAACTCACTTGCCTTAAATAAGAAGATGGTTTTCCAGCACCACTATACATGTATATAGTCTGCACAATACATCCCATCTAATCTGTTTTTCAACATGACCACTGTGCCTTTCTCAGTGATAAATTTGCTCGAAACATGCATTAACCCACTGACCCAGTTGCCCTCTTTAAAACCTGCTATTATTTGGCTCACTATTTTATTCCAGTGGAGAACATTACACTCGTGTTCAGCAAAGGGAATTTGTGCTGCAAGACCATCTTATCAATGTGATGTGTGGATAGTAGTGATTTCTGACTTCATCTCCGTTCTCACACGCTGTTTGCGATAATAAACTGGTTTTCAATTGTCTGTCAGATTGAAGTGGAGCTTTTTGATAGTTTGAGAAATATGGAAATAAAATACGTTGATGTCCTGGACACTTGAGTAAATATTTATTCCTTTTCCAAAATGGTTTCATGTTACTGTCCATTCATCTAGTTCCTGGTTAGTGGGCTATATCTCTTTTTTTCCCCTGCTGTCCATACTTTAGTCTCTCTTTTTTTAATGTGTCTTCTTTGAAAGTATTTTGTTTAACGTATGAAACATTTACCTCTCTGCTTTCTTCATTCTTGTCTAGCTGAGGAATGCCTGTCCGATGGGGAGAGCTTCCTTGTTCCCATAGCTGTCGGAGTTGCCCTGCTTGTTCTCATTCTTATCGTTCTGCTGGCCTATTTCATCGGGAGAAAGAGAAACGTGGCCACCGGCTACGAGTCTTTCTAGTCAAATTCACCTAATTTGAATCCAATGTGCTTTACGAAATATGAAGTTAGTCAATTTCTGCTTGTTTGCTTTCCTGCCTTTGACTAAAACAAATTACCAACGTGTGTTGTATTCATGTTTCCATGTGGTGCTTTCCACTGCCTAAACACCGTCGAAGAATTTGGTTGACATTTTGGGAAATATGCATATTTATTTTCATCCTTTAAGGTTTTTAGCTTAAACACTTGAAAAGAATAACATAGTGGCTCCAGTCTGTGTCTCCAATCTCATTGGAAAGCCATTGAATAACATCTTATTTTTTTGGTAGAAGTTCACATTTTGCAGGACTGTTTATTGGCCAGGACCTTCACCAATATGATGCAAGCCACAGCCTGTCACTTCATTCATAGTGAATTTAAAGATTTTTAACATGTTAGTGAAGTGTAAGTGGCTCGGTTAGCTGTTCAACGGTCTATGCTTGAATAAGTTAAGTTTAAGTTAACTTCATAGTGAACAGACAAACATGAGCGTTATTATTCCTCCAATCTTTTGCTTAGTGGAAAATAAAGTGTTTTGTGTGTTTCCCAAAGTTTCAGCCTGTTCCTTTTACGCTCATGGCGAAACATTTGTTGACCTTAATCTACATAAAGTTCACTCCGTTAATTCCACCTTTTGTAGGTTCTCACTACCTCACCTGCGCCTCTGACTCTCCGTGTCCTTCTCTAAGTGGTGATTTCTGCTGACTAAACCACTAACCCGCTGTCTCTGTCTCCTCTCTCTGTCTGTCAGCTGAGGAATGCTTCGTGGACTCTGATTTGAGCTTTTTGGTCCCCATTGCAGTGGGTGTGGCTCTCAGCTTCCTAATCATCCTTGTGCTTATCTCTTACCTGATTGGCCGGAGGAAGAGTCGCACTGGCTACCAGTCTGTATAAACCCAGCTGCTTCTGCCTCTTTACGCCTTTCCAACCCTCGCAGCTCTGAAAAGCTCCCTCTCAACATCCTCCCTGTCAACCAGTGCATTGAAAGCATCCCGAAAATCAATCTTTCTGTTTCCCAGGAGGCAGCGTATTCCTGAAAATAACCCTCAGCTTATTTCTTGTACCCAAATTTTCAAATTCATTACAGCAACCACCCCACTGGTTTCCTTTGTTTTTCTTTGATGCCAATGACTGAATCAAGTACCAAGACGTTTATAATCAATACTGCACCATGTGATTATAGATTGCATGTTTAAAAAAAAAAAAATGTAATTACTGGCTGTGAGTAGCCATCCACCTCCTTCCAGAGAGAGAGAGAGGCTTTTTCCTCTCAGTTTCTGTGGTGTATAATAGTATAAGTGTAAATTTCTCTCTTGTATAGAATAAATGACATTGATATTTGATGACGTGAATGTGCAAGCAAGCAAACTATTGTTATCCATGTCCCAGATGCTACTATTACTATGTCTTTAACAGCTAAATCAAACAGTTTCACATATTGAGTCACTTTATTGTAGCTTGAAGAAAGGGACACTTTAAGATACTTAACCAGCTTTGGGACCAGGTTTTTGTTTTTGCAAACGTTCCATGTTTTTATTCTTCTATCGCTCATACAATGCTTTCCGTGTTATTTTCTAATACATTTCTCAAAAAGGGATTTAAAAGTTAGTATTTAGTCATTTCTGTGCAAGTCGTCCAGGTCATTGTCATCTTTAGGGCTTATCTGCAGGCCACTGGACTTGTTTTAGTTACATTGGAGATGTTTCACTTCTCATCCAAGAGGCTTCTTCAGTTTGTAAATTACTGGTGGGGAAAATCCAGGTGTTTGGCCTCTGCAGGCTGGCTGTCTGTCAAGAGAGTTGTTACGTGAGTCACCACAGGTCCTTCACCCCCTGACCCAATTTCAGGTTGTTAATCTCGCCTGAGTTTGAGGTGTGTAAGCGGGTCGTTCACCTGCGTTGTTCTGTTTGTGACTGTTGATCCTTTCAGGATAGGAGCTCAGGACTCGGCGTTGTAGGTGGCTGATAGTTTGTGCCTAAGTCCACCTCTGTTGACCGATGGTTTCTTCAGGTTCGTGTCAAAGGCTTCTTTCACTTCTCTTTCAAACCATCTATGTCTTCCCATACATTTGATGTTCGTCTGGACAGGAATGAGCTGTCCACTTCCATCTGCAGGACAAAAGACTCCTTTGATGATAAGAATGTACACATTCAGCCAGAGATGAGGGATGGTTATAAAGAGAAGTAAAATCATCCGCCTACAACGCTGTCCTGAGGATCAACACTTGCACAGGTAAACCCCCCAAAATAGCAGACTGTGTCTTTCAGGTGACCCCAGTGACCCTCTGTCACCCTCTTTAAAACTGGGTCAGTGAGTGAATGGCCTGCATTGTTTCATGACTATAGACAGGCATCCATCCTACAGAGGCTAAATACGGGACGTTTTTTTTTTTGTTTTTTTTCCCCCCCCACCATTTAGACATCAACTTTACAGCATGAGCAGGTTAAGTGTGAAGAACATGGAGTCCCCCAGTTTCTCTCTAATCATCCTCAGCACTCAACATTCGCTCACTTCTCCGCTGCAGTTTTGTGCCTTTCTGTTGTCGTGCACCTCTGACTTGCTTGCCTGAGTCTTGTCTCCGTCTGATCAAGAATGTGAAAAAGATGAGCCTGTTTAACACAAGCAGGGGACAAATTCAATAAAGTTTTGCTCTTGTTTACGATCGCTGTCATTCTTCTGCATGTGGACGCTGTTTGAAAAGTAGTGTGGGCCATTTGTTTTAGCAGCTTTTGCAGAAAAAAAGATGCAGTGTGTAACTTTTAGTGATTTTTTTTTTTTATTAATGTTATTAATTGTTTCTGTTGTGAACAGAAACAATTCAATAATTCAGGTATGCTGAAAACAAACTCTGTCAAACCAAACTATGAGACCTGAGTGCACACAGCGGCAGAGCACAGTAAGGAGCATTTATGTCATCAAACAGCAAAACCACAGGTTTTTTAGCAGTGGAATTCACTTCTGAAACATGTCTTTTCAAAGTATTTTCAGTCATGGCACAATGTTGCGGTTGCCTCCTTCCATCTCAGGATAAAACAAGTCACTATCTGTTTGCAGTGTGGGAATATTGTCGTGCGATCCAGACACCGCTGCACCGACAGACACGGGAAGAGTCATGTGAGGCTTTTAACCAGCATTGTGTGATATTTAAAAGTGACACACTACAGTTTTAAAGCGTTCATTGTGTAGTCTCGTGCTTCAGGTAAAAGAGAGAGAGAGAGAGAGAGATTATAATTGGCTACATTGTTGTTAACCATCATTCCGTTATGGAAAAAGTGGCACGGGGCCTCCATTATTTTCTGACACATGAGACAGCCCTTCCTATTATTTTTATCAATCCTGGCTTCATCAGTTGCCCCAACATTGCCTTCACAAACTACTAAACCAGTGTTCCTCAAATGTTTTATACCAAGTTCCACCTGAGAAAATATTGAGCTCTCAAAGTAACAACATTATCACCAACGTTTAAATAAAGTGGTGTAAATAGGCCGGGCAATGTCAGCTACGGCCTTTTTACAGGAGGCAGATTTATTCCCAATAAGATAATCTGCTCTCTCATCATCCTCCTCTTCCTCACATATACTTCAGTTGCTGGTATAGCCAAATTAGATTAAGATGGAGCGAGAGATGAAATGACTTTAATTATTATTATTATTTAATTTATTATTCTCGTTTTGTACGCACTCTGGTCAATATTCCTCAGCTCCACTCTGATCACATACCTTGGCATACACAGTAGAACGGTATTTCAGATTTTCCTCCAAGTACCACCAGAGGAAGTTTGAGAACCATGCACCTAAATAATAGGTCCATACATTACTTGTCACCGACATAAAAAACACCTTCCGTTTGGTTTCTCCTAAAGATAAAGTGTTCTAACTTTGGTGAACCCCTTTTGTTGCAGAAAAATACATATTTGATAAAGATGGCCACTCCTGTGTTGCAGAAAAGGAAATGCAGTATCAACAGTGGAATTATATTTATTTTAAGAATTATAACATGAATAAATACAGCGCTGACCCCAAGTTTAATAGCTCAGTTCAGGCAGGATTGATTCTACCACAAAGATTATATATATATTTTTAAACAATACAGACTTTTCACAGACTATTTCACAGTACAGTATGTCTCTTTATTGATCAGTCTTGTGTAGTATTCCATTTTCAAAAGATTTTTTTTTTTTTTTTTTACAAAAGAAGGCAAGAAGTGGCTTTATCATGAGTGTACAATTCTGCTCTATTCAAGCAAAATATACTAACAGTGTGTTTGCAGTCATTGTCTATTTCTTTACTGTGTGAGTACAGTGCAAGTCCTGCTTTCAGCGTTTGCATGACACATCTTTGACTTCTTACAATGTACGTGTTTGAAAAATATAATGCAAAACAAATTAGTACACTTTGTCACAGAAAAGGTGTCTCACAAAACCATAATCTAACCAGACAAAATACACCTAATCACCTGTTAAAGTCTTCAGTTATAATTGGATTTTGCATAGCCAGAAATGCTAACTATTGGGCATGTTGTACTTTAGTTTGGTTAATCTTGCTAATAATTACAAAACCTCAGAAAAGTGAATTTGAACTCGCTCTACGCGCACGTCCTGTGCTCAGCACTGTTTGTTGTGGGAGCAGGTACAGAGACACAACAGAAACACAAGAGTACGTTTCAAACTCTCAGGGAATTTCCACAGCAGGAGACATGGATATTTAAGTGAAAGATGAGAAGAGGGTAATTACATATTTCATTAAAAACAGTGGTTCAATGTCACTTTTTTTTTTTTTTTCCATTGTACATTTTCAAGCCTCATTGACACAAGAGCTCATATCTCTGCCTCAAGCTCCGACCTCCAAGGAGAAGGTCACGCTCCCCAGGTAGCGGTCAGTGGGTGAGTCATTAATGATGCCCTTCCCATTCAGTTTGCACTGTACTTGGATGTGGGTGTCATACTGCACGTTTGCAAAACGCACCGCCACCACCGGAGAAGAGTAGTTTCCCTGTGGCAGAATAGACACGCATGAGTGTTATTTCATGGCTATAAAATAAAGTTGTCTACATGCTTGCCGTAGTTATTCAAAGTCATGAAACTCTCACTCACATGTCTGAGCTTCCCATAGTATGGATAGTATTTCAGGTCAAAAATACTCTTAGGAAAAAACTGGATTTCTCCCAAAGCCTCTGGTGGTCCTTTCTGAGAGAGGAAAAAACCAACAAAGACTCACACTTGCTTTCATGACACATGTGTGTCATTTTAAGACTTGTTGCTTAGTATTAATGGAAAATTGCAAGTCAAGATTAGACCGCTTTAAACTAGATTTTACTGTATTGATCCCAAACCAGGGGTCAGAGTTCAAGAGTACAGAGTACAAAATGTGAATTGAAAAAGCTATTAAACGATAATATATATGGATATAAAAATGCATACACTGAATAGAAATAGAATAAAAAATATTAAAAGAAGATTTTTTAATAAAAAGCAAGAAAATGTAGGTATTGATGGTTTATGTACCTTTACTCCACAAGTCACATGTATTGGTTTACCCTCACCAGGTAAGTAACCGAGAATCTGCAGAGGAGTAAGAAAGTCAAAAGAGTTTGGTTTTGTATTTTTATGTTTTGTTTTGTGTACTTGGAACTGAATACAGTGGGGTTCTACCTGACACAATAATACAATTTGGTTAACATTTTGTTTTTAATTTACTTCAGATTCGCATGAGTGACGTCATGACTGACTGTGAGTGGGAATGTGCTGTATTTGGTGTGTAGAGCATCAATTTCTTTGGTCTTAGCTGTGTTAAGTTCCAGAGAACTGGTATGAAGCCAGTCATGGAGGGACATTACATGTCCACTTCCTGTAGGAGACTGACCAAACCCATATGTTTGCAAATTTAAATCAACTCAAGGTTGATGAGTCGAAGGTTGGATTCAATCTGTGGTGCAGAAACGTATTTTCCTCCTTCCACAAATGGCCACAAGATGTCACTCACTCAAAATTGTGAGGTTCACCAGCAGAGCAACAGTGAGTGCCTGCAGTTTGTTTTTGCGTTCTGGTAAAAATAAAATTTCCTTTTGAGAAATGTACCATACAACATAATAGGTTTTGCTGACTTAACACTTACTCGGTTCATTCGAAGGAGAATGCATGGCCTTCCCTGAGAATAGCCATAATGTGGGTCCTGCAGCCCAGAACAGTCCCCCAACCAGGACCTCTTAAACTGACACGCTTTCCGCTCTGCACTCTCCTCCAAGTTGTCCTGCATGAAGTACCCCCCCTGTGTGCAACGGATATTCTTCCTCTCCTGAGCGCCATCGTTATACGCTGCACATGAGGATCAGGGAGAGAGTGGCAGCGAGGGAGGAAGGGAGAAAAGAAGGCATAAATAAACCTTTGCAACAGCAATGCCATGCCAGACTCATGCCTCTGATTAAGGAAGCTTAACAAAAGCAGGGTGTGAAAAAAAACAGGCCATTGAATGGCTGCACTCAGCTGACAAAGAGGCTTCCCTTCCCAGCATGCTCTGCGAGATCCAAGTGGATAAAAAAGGAGGACAAAAGTAGTGAAGATGAGAATTAACTCATTGCGTGCCCGCTTCCATTGAAACAAACTGAACAACCCCATCTGACCCCCCACAACCCACACAACCACTCATGACTCACGTCGCAGATAGTCATCTATTGACCTGGCGTACTTCTTCCAGGATTTGCGATCAGAGGCGTTAAAGGCGATATCGTGGCCTTGTAGATGTGGGGCCATCGTCATACCTGCCAGTGGAGACCCAGAGACAGTCAACTGTGCTGAGACTCATGTAGAAGTAAATGACAGAAGGACTGCTGAGCAGAGAGAGACAGAGGAGTGCTTTGAGGATTGGGGTTATATTTACCTGGTGGCATCACTCTATCATTGTACGTTGGATGATAGGGACTAATAGACCACATGAGGCAAAAAATACAGCCACCAAACATGGCTGCAAGAAACAGATAAAGTGAAGCGTAGAAGAGAAGGATGAGGCCTGAAAGAAAGGTAAAAAAAAGGGGGGGGGGTGGAATTATTGCGGTGAATCATTTTGATGCAGGTTACACATCTATCAGCAGGTGTTGTTGATTGCAGTAGGGCAAAACAATGTATGGATCTGTGTGGATTCCGGCCCAATGCTCAAAAGGCTGTGATCAAAAAAGTTGATTTTTCAAATCGCATCCGTCTTAATTTGAAAGATCTGATATCAATTCATAAACTCCTTGGATAGATCATTTGTTATATGCCATTAATTGTATCCTATGCACAAGTCTTGCGAGACGACCAAAGGTCAGACCAGACTTGACCACAATAGTCTTGTGATTGTTCACCCAAGAGGAACGTTTGTTAATTAATGTCCTCTAAGGTTCCACTGCAAAACAGCATAATATCACTGTTGTCTTCCCTCCTTCTTCTGAGGAGGGAAGAGCAGTGCCCCCTGCTGGACAACTTAGTATTTACTGTTTTTGAAACTGTTCGATGGGCTTCTAGGCTGTATATTTTGAACTCAAACAGGTTTGAAGAGTTTGAATTATTCAGGTTTTAAAGAGTTTGAATTATTGCAGACAACTGTACTATGCACTCGCACTCTGTGGCCATTATCCAAAGTGCATTAATCTAACTATTTAAGGGTCAGTTTTCCATGTAATTATTCGTAGCTTTAAAGATGCACCAGGTTAGAAAGATCCAAATGTTGTACAAGTTGTAGCATTAGTTCAGTGAAAATCTCTTTTTAAAACAGAGCAAAACTGGTATGGACACTCATTGTCACTAAATGAACTGATATTAAATTTCACTGAATCAAGTCAAAGTGAATCATGACCATGTGAACGTGAATCAAATTGATTCAAGGAATCAGTCGTGATGCTGTCCTTAATCAGGACCGTCACTGATTTGTTGGGAAGCTACAAAGTTAAATTATCAGGTATCTGTTCTTTACCTGGGTATTTACTCTTCTGACAACCTTTTACACTGACTCCCTACATTTTCAAGCCATACTTGAGTTGTCATGTATGTGAGGTGTGAGACGAACTTTAACTTTAGTCTCAGTACACCATTCTCCCAGCACTGGGACCGATTTCAACCTGCACGGATGATGACACAAAGAAAGTGTACTAGGACACATTTGCAGCCATTGACAGAGTCAGAGAACCAAGGCATTCCTCACTGTTGTTAAAATGATCCTAATTTGTGTGCCTATAAGTTTTTATATTTTATGGTAAAAGGTATTGTGCATCATAATTCTGTTGGTTTCTACTCAATTAAGTCATAAAAAAAATACCCTGAGAACAAGGATTGTTCTGCAATTTTCAATTAACAGTCCATTAGCAACTAATCAAGCCAAACGTGCCCTAAATGAAATGGCTTTTGCTGTGCAGACAATTTCACAGGGGACTTGCTGCAGCCAGCCTTGCATCCCTGGAGTCACAAAGGACTTTCTGTTCCAGCTCAGTGAGAATTCTCCCAGCTGTCCTTTCACTCAGGAACATAGTGCACCTCCGGTTGCCATCGTAGTGAAGGTCTTTTGCAGCCATAGAAGCCTGGCCAGCTCCAAGGAGCCCCAATCACCCCATTCTGGTATTGTGTCCGCTCTTACACACTCGTCTCACAAGACACACAGCACAGACTTCAATTTGGGGCCCTTCTTCAGTAGACACATGGGCCCCCACTCCTGCACAAGGGTGCACACATTGGTTATGTGGCTGAAATGAGCTCCTAGCCCTGCCTTGCATAGTCTTTCCACACTCGTTTGGATCATGTTTTAGTTGGGGGGG
>JAFBJR010000058.1:3015310-3029768 GCA_016785285.1 Brachirus orientalis
GGGGGGGGGGGGGGGGTTTACCAACAGGCTGCTCCATCATCATTGACTCAACATACTTGTCCAGTCTGTTGCCTCTGCCAAAACAGCTCGTCTGCACCAGAGCTGGATTTGGCAGTGCACTCTGGGGGAAAAAACCGTCACGAGCATCTCCCCGTGTTTCGTTGCAACTGCGGGGCCGTAAGCATGTTAAGTTCAGCGACGAGGTCGCAGAGGCTTTGGGAAAGAGGCTGTGGAGAGCATGGTAAGATGTAGTGGAATGTGATTCCTGGCCAATGCGAGGCCTGGGACAGTGTGCTCCCGCTGGGGACATGTCCCCAGGCAGTCTGTTTTTGTCGGGACACTTTGAATTGTCTATGCACCTATGTAAACATTGAACATGAGGACACACACACACATTCACAGTACAGTGAGCAGAGTAACTGGACTGGAGAGACACTTGTGAGCCCTAAACTGTCCCAGAGCACATATTTAAAAGACATTAAACACCAAGTCTGCTCTTAAACATTTTTTAAAGATAATTCAGCTGTCAAACACTGAAAATGTCTATATTATGCATTATTCCAAATGTCCCTCCCCATACCCCAAACAACAAACACCCCCCTTTTTTTTTTCTTTTTCATCAACTCACTCCAGCTCTTTCCAGAGCGTCCCATGAATTCGTTGGTCTCTGCATTCCATAGGTATTTCTTTAAGTCAGCTATTTTCTGGTGGAGTGTCCTCCTGGGTAGTGGCCTGCGCTTCCATCTCTCAAAGTTCAGGTCCTCCTGCTCTAGTGGCTGGTGCTCGGCCAACTCCTCCTGCTCTTCCTCCAGCTCTTGGCCATGTTTGAGTATCACTTTGTGAGGCTGATGGAAAGAAGAAAAAGAAGAGAAAAAGCCCTCACCACACATATTCTCAGCTGCCGCGCTCTGCTGTCAAAGTTATCAACCTATTTTCTTTTCAAATCACTGCAGGGGAAAAAATGGCATGCCTTCTGTTCCCAAGTATGAGTGATAGTATAAACTGCCAGAGCGCGCTCTGCATATTAATGAACATCGCACTGACGGTCCTGTCCCCTGTTTCTGCAAAGTATAAACCCACTGGTGACCTCTGTGGCACTCGTCGGGAGAGCTGACCTCCTGCGAGTGGACCCTCCTGCTTGGAGCAGCAGCTGCAGACAGTGACTCTGACAGCCAGCTGTTACTCACTGAGTCTCAGCATCCTAGGCTAGGACACACAGAGCCCGGGGGAGCTGCAGGACACTTGTGTGAGTGTCAAGAAAAAGAGTGCTTGAACTTTTGAAAGAATGTGCTGTTAATCGTTTGAAATTACCTCTGAGTTTCATAACAACGTCAAGAAAACCACTTGATCACTGATGTAAGGTGTCGCCTGCATTCATGGATGCATGCGTCTTCTAACAGGACTCACCGGACGTGGTGGATGGTTTTTAGGGACCGTCTCTTCAGCTCCTCCCTCTGTGGAACTGGGCTCCATCTTCTTTACAGAGAGAGCAAAAGGTACTTATGAAACCAATCACATCCACAGAGCCCACTGAATTGACGCCGCACTTCTTTACCTCTGCCCACTTTTCACAGAGACTGAGTAACTCCAGCTATATCACACAGTGACAAATAAATACCACCGAGGTTAAAACAAAACAGAGTTTGAAAATTCTCGTACAGCCTACCTGAAGTTTGCTTTCCAATAAACACGCTGATTAAGGTGTTGAAAAATCTCTCTCTGGACCCTTGAAGGATAAAAATATGTGTTTGTCAGAAAGGGTTTGGGGATTTCATTAGAAAGTCTTAGTCAAGCAGAGGGGAGCGAGTGTGGAGAACCTCCGTCAACCAGGCGCGCATGTTAGTGAATGAAGTGGAGGACAGAGGAAAAACTGAGGGTGGGATACAGAGTGGGGTTTTTTTGTGTGTCCCAGCAGCAGTGACGTTTGGCAGCGGCCTGGACCACAGCACTAGATTCATTCTGTACACGCACCATCAGCCATTGTCTGCAGGGCTGAACTAAAACTGAATTCAATCCTGAATGCAATATTTATAGCTTATATATCCCAACACAGTTAGGAGACTGTTGTTAATCATTGTGTCTGCAGGCTGCTGAATCAATGTGCACAAAGACTGTGTAGTAACTTTTATTCATGGTGCATTTGTCTAACACGAGACAAAGGCTTCATTAATTAAATATCTATCATCAGGTTTTTGTTCGTGCACATACATGCAGAACTGAGCCCCCCCCCCACACACACACACGCACACACACGCACACACTCCTGCAGCAGCTACTTACCATAAGATTCACTCTGCTGAAGTTCAAGTGGTCCTCATCATCATCACCATCATCATCATCCTCATCCTCTCTGCACTCCAGTCACGTAACGTTCTGTTACCCCATGTAACTGTGGGAGTGGAGGGAGGAGGAGGAGGAGGAGGAAGAGGAGGGGGGGGGGGTTTCCTTCTTTTAACATGAAAAGACAAATTGCGTCATGGAAAAAATCCGTTCTTTGAGATTTGCGCGGCAAACACGTGCGTGCTTGTGTGTAGGCTGGCCTTGTCAGGACCAGTAATCCTCACGGAGACCAAAACCTGGTCCTAATGAGGCAGAACCTCATTTCTGCAGAACTGGTTATATTTAGGGCAAAGATTTGAACATTCCGGTATAAGTGGTTATACTGGTTGTGGTTACTGTAGGCATAACCCTTTGTTTAGGCCCATGGTTCTCAAACTGTGGTACGTGTACCACCAGTGGTATGTGAAATTTCTCTGGTGGTACTTGGAGGAAAATCAAAAACACTGTTCTACTGTATATACCAAGAAATGTGACCAGACTGTCTAGAAAATTAAACAAATAACCAAAAAATAAAATAATAATAATAATTAGAGTCACCTTATCTCTCACTCCATCTTAATCTAATTTCACTGTACCAGTGTCTGAAGTACATGTGAGGAAGAGGAGTATAATGAGAGAGCAAATTATCTTACTGGGAATAAATCTGCTTCCTGTGAAAAGCCTGTAGCTGACTTTGCTCGGCTCAATATTGTTTCTGGTGGTACTTGCTCTAAAAAGTTTGAGAACCACAGGTTTAGGTTGTCCAAATGAATGAATGTCAGTGCAGTGTCCTAATAGCTGCACGAACCATGTGCGTGTGTGTGTTACAGTGAAGGCCAGTGTTTCTCCTCACTAACATTTTCAGAGACACTGAATCCAGCAGAACTTTTTGCACCAATCAACTGCAACAGAAATCTCTGGGTTATTATTAAATTACTCTTTTCTTTCTTTTCTTCCTTTCTTTCTTTTAAACAAAAGGTTTTTTCAGGAGAGTTTATTGTCAAAAAATTCACCCTCAGGTATATTTGTATCAGTGCATGAGCACTTTGAAATAAAAATGGTTTAATCTTTGTAGAATAAGCAAAAAGTGATACTCAAGAATAAGCCTATTAATAAGGTTCTATGCAAGGGCCTTGTCATACATACACAGACACACACACCCACATTCTTTTCTGTTAAAACTGAACTGGAAAAGTACTGATTCTGATATATTCTGATATTATATACAATACTGTAAATATGTCTTTGAAAACCTCATAGCTCTCGAATGCACCACTGTATTTCGGACAGTTGCTCAATCCTCACAACAAATTTTAGACAAACCAAACATAAAATATTTGTAACCAAATCTAAAACTAGTGAAAATTTTAAAAATAAAGTTCACTACCACATGTCTTTTGTTTGAATAGAAACAGATACTTATTGTGTACGAGTTACTTTGTGACCGCAAATTCTGCAAAACAAACTGTTGTGAACCCAGAGAATTTTCTGAGAACAGTAGAAAACCCTGAGAAAGTTTTTGCTCAGTCAAACGAGCCCAAACTTGCTCGTTAAGTTTCTGTAAAACTAATTATCCTGTAAATGACAGAAGACTGGTCTCCAGTTAGACATTTTCTTAGAAACAAAAACGACAAACGAAACCACTTGACCCGGAAGTGGGCGTATATAGTTCAAAATAAAAGTCTCGACAATAAACGAGAATTCCCTGTACACTACCTTTTCCAGCTGGTGTTCTGTTTGGCGCTGTCAAATATTATAGATTATAGTTATATAGTTCGAGTTATGTAATTATTGTGTGTGGTGTTTTGTAAGCAATGATATTAAATTCGCTTTCCACCGTAACTGCTTCTATGAACTCACTTCATCGTTTCTACCACTGGATGGCAGTATGAGTTTATTTTTATTATTATTTTTATTATTGTTGTTGTTGTTTTTCAGGTTTTATCTTGTAAACTGAATTGCCAGCTCAACTGTGAAAATTATTTTATGGATTTTTATTAATAATTTAATTACCGAGTTATTATTTTTGTTTCAATTTTTTTTAAAAAAAAGGACAATTATACTTTCTTACACGGACTTTTTGCAAACATCGGCATGATGTTCTTAAATGTCTTGTTTTGTCCACAAACCAGCTACTCGAAGTGCGCCGATATTCTCTCCTTTATGTCAATTCTACTCAAAGGGTTCAGACCAAGCAGTCACATTTCCGATTTTCAAAATAAAGTCTTATTAAAATTTTAACCCACTAAAAGGAAACTACTTGTGTATGAAATACATAAAATACTTTGTCCAGTAACATTGAAACAATAAACGTAGTTCTGACGTCAATGAAACGCAGCATTTTACCGGACAAACTAAAATGGCTGCTGTAAATATTTTATGGGATTGATTTGACAAGGTTTCAGCAGCTCGTTGAATCTACCATAAAGAGTTTCATGTCATGTCTCCAAGGCACCAATAGAGGGCGGGCTATTATCACAGATGTCTGATAATCAACAATGACCAATCTGTGCAGATGAGGAATTTCAATATGAGAAAACGTTCCAAAAAATCTCAGTCTTGTTATGTGGATGTTTTCTATTTTTCACGTTTAATATTTTAGAGTTTTTATTTTTTTCAGATTTTTTTTTTTTTTTACATTAAAACATATGTCTTTTCTTTCTATCACGTTCTTGTACTGATGGCTGACTTTCATTTACAACCAAATCTAGCATGTTTTTAAATATTGGAATTCATCATATTTCTAAATTGTCACTATTTTAGATTAAAAAATGTAATGTTTACAAAAACATTTGAAGTCACAGAAAATTAATTTTTCCATCATGTAGTCAGTTTTTGTTGAACTTGATGTGATGACAAATTAAAAAAGTACTTATTCTTTGTGTCTCTTGTTTATTTTTGACAAAAAATAATTAGACTTTAAAAAAAATAAATCCTTAAATTGTAAATTATGTCCTCTGTGGTCACATTAACATGATGCAAGGACAAAATCTTTTGTTTGTTATTTTAAAGTTTTAACTTTTAATCAAAGAAAATCAAAGCCATCCTCATTGCTAAAGCTGAACAATAAAAAAAGAGACGGGATATTAATAATATTAAAAATAAAGCATGTAAAAAGTGCCCTTCTCCTCTTTGCCTTGCTGATAAAGTGATTATATAATGGCATTTGTGATTTATCTTATAAACATGGTCACAGAAAGTAATTAAAACATGGAGTTAAAGCAGGGGAAATGGGAATATTCTGTGAATATCTTCACACAGGTGTTCATCGCCAGCTGATGGCAGCATATTTCTGCAGCTTCCTCTGTGCTGTTACTCCGAAGAGAAGCCGCATGAACGAACCGCCACATGAAAGAAAGACACGAAAATGAGACGCTGCTTAACTACAGAAACTGTTCCTGAAGGCGGAAACGTCAGAAACAAACGAACAAAAAACTACGGCGGCGTTTAGTCAGACGCCGAAAAGCTGGTCACGTGCAGTCGGTGTGTATGAAAAGGCGTTGTCAAGGAGATTCAAGATGGCGTGCTCTACCTGGTCCAGATGAGTGAGTTGTTCAAGATGGCGAGTACTTTTGGTTAAGCTAGCTTAAAGGTGACTGTGTTGACTGGATTATATCCTAATGTTACACGTATTATTTGCTCAAAATTAGCCTGGGTTTAATATTAGCCAAGCCGTGCCTCACTGTCGGCTCAATTCCGCCTTAATGCTAGCTTAACATTTTTATTTTAGTTTAGTTTTATTTGACCTGATTTATTTTTAATCACAAGTATAATATATAATCGTTTTGATTGCTAGTTTGGCATTTCTTTTCCTTAAGTTGATTTTGGTGAGACTTTATTTTGAAATCCGGAAATGGCTCGGGTTGTACCGTAGATGCACCGTAAATCACTTCAGATTTAGGAGCGGCTGACCACGAAACAAAAAATGCCGGCTGGCCTTTGCAGTTGATGATCGCGCTGTACTGAAATCAACAGAAAATGGAAAAAACAAACAAAAAAAAACAAAAAACATCTATTTCATTTTGTGATTAAGAGCATAAAATTAATCCAGAGATTAATATGAGAAGAACATAATAAAATGGGCTACGAAGATACCGTGTATATATATGTATATATATAAGTAAAATTATTAAATAAAACCAAAATATGCTTAAAATATGTATTAGAATACAAAAGTATAATAATTAGATAAGATAATGATGATGATATGGCCCCAGATTTATTGACAAGTTATAACAGCACATTAAAAAAATGCACTCTAGATTTAAAAACACTGTAAAAAAAAAAAAAATCTCACAACTGCTTAGCGAGTAACGAACAGTAACCTCTTTTCTTTTTTTTTTTTTCTTTTTTTCTTTTTTTTTTGAGTGTGTCTGTGACATGCGCACATACCACCACCACCACCGACAACAGCAGCAGCGGCAGCAGCAGCCGCAGAGACCCACTTTCCGACACCGACACAACGCGAGGGCTGACTCCGAGAGACGCGTCAGCAGCTGCGGATACGTGAATGCGGCGGACCCGGGCTGCGTGGAGCTGCTGCGGTGTGACAGCAGCAGCAGCAGCGGCAGCAGCAGCAGCAGCTCACGGTTATAAAACCACTCAGCGGCAACACCTTTAACACACAGCGACGTGGTGGAGACGCGACTATTGCTGTTGTTTATTAATTTTTATTAACACCCCCCCCCCCCACCCCCCCCCCCCCCCCCCCCCGGTGGACTCAGCTGCACACATGCCTCCGCCGCAGAGTCTTCAATCCAGCGGACTGACGCTGTCAGAGACGAGCATTGGTAGGTGTGTGTGTCTGTGTGTGTGTGTCTGTGTGTGCGCGCGCGCGCAAGGTCAACGGTGTGTGTCTGTCTGCAGCCTCAGTTCAATCACATTACACTCGCTTTTTAAATAACAAAACACACACACACACACTGCGGTTCTTTTATTTACCAAATTCTTTTTTTTAATAGCCCTAACGCAGCAAGGTTGAAGATTAATATTATGTGTATTGTTGTTTTAAAAACATTGCCAGTGTTGTTCTGCCTCCCTTTTATTAAAAAAAAAAAAAAAAAAAAAAGGACAAAAACCGTCGTTGCATCATCATCATCATCATCATCATCATCATCATGAGTCTTCTCTATGACTCAGGCCACAGTGCGTTACTGCAGGTGCAGTGTGGCTGTTGGAAGTGACACAGGTTTTTGACATGCCTGTGAGAAAGATGTTTGTATATTATAATGAATCACCAGATTATTCTGTTAGTTAGGTAATAAATATGACCATTTAGGCTCCTTGATGTAGGTAGTAACACTAGTAATAATAATAATGCTTACCTGGAAAATTTCCAGCTAATTTATTATTATTATTATTAACAAGGATAAGACTCATTGTGTGTCCTGGATTGAACTCCATTTGC
This sequence comes from Brachirus orientalis, assembly GCA_016785285.1. Classification (NCBI taxonomy): domain Eukaryota; kingdom Metazoa; phylum Chordata; class Actinopteri; order Pleuronectiformes; family Soleidae; genus Brachirus; species Brachirus orientalis. Next base: position 3,023,037 of record JAFBJR010000058.1, read on the forward strand.
TCAACAAATGTAGGCTTAGTGACATTAAAGCAAGTTAAAATTACTTAAAAACATATTCAGAAGTTTGTGGCTCCATATCACTCATTAGCTCTTAAAAGTGGTTAGTGAGAGCAGCCCCTTTTCAGTTTTAGGTCATTCTGCAGAGCATTCCAGTCACAGGGAGCTGCAAAATCTTCTCATGTTCACTTCTGAGGAATGAAACTGACTTTAAAAACACTCACTCACCCTCCCAGCTGACATAGCGTGAAAGGCAAGGTACACCCTGGACAGGTCACCAGTCCATCACAGGGCCTACAGGTAATATAAGGTGTTACTGTCTATTGAGTTACCAAAGTAACTTTCAGAAACATTATTTACATGTAATAATGTTATGTTGAAGACAAATTACTTCTGTTTATGAGTAGTTGTTTTTTTTTAAGTCAAAAAACATCATGTTTGTACTTCTGACAGAGAAGAGCCTGAAGATGAATTAATCTATGTTTTAATTAAAACCTCCATTACAGTGCATCAGTGACATATATTTTCATATTGTATCTAATCTGTCAATTTGAGATTAAAATATGAGATGTGATATGATGTCAGAATAGAGACATTTGTGATTAATTTCATGGATGCAAAAGAAACGCATCGTTTATCTCAATTCACATCAGGCAACAGAAACTACCGTACATTACACACAAAGTGGAAATGAACACAATTCCAGAGGAAATGGAGTCTCACAATATGATTGTTGTAATAAAACCACCAGTAAAAATGTTTTCTCCTCTAGCTGGTAATGAACGCACAAGTGTTTGACTCCTAAAGGAGAGAAAGAAGAGCATATTCTCTTATTGATCGCAGTGAAGTCTGTTTTCAATCCCATTTATCCACAGCGTGATAAAAGGGAACAATGAGGTGACACTGTTTTTGTAATGATCTACAGCTGCGGTTCTCAAACTGTGGTACATGTACCGCCGGTGGTATGCGAGCTTCCTCTGATGGTGCTTTGAGGAAAATCAGAAATACTGTTCTCCTGTATATACCAGAGTATGTGATCAGAGTCGAGCTAATGAATTTTGACCAGAGTGCGTAGAAAATTAAACAACGATAATTATTTATGCCACTGTACTTTAACGTTGGTGATAATGGTGTTACTTCAAGAGCTCAGTGTTTTCTCTGGTGGTACTGGGTATGAAAAGTTTGAGAACCACTTTTCTACAGTGTGATGTTAAACTCTTTGTGATCACTGTATACAGTACATTGGACAGCGGGAGGCAAAATTATCCGTCACAATTTGGTCAGATTTGCTGCCTGACCACTCCTGAAATGAAGACAGGGAAAAGAGTAGACTCTGAAGTCTCAGGCTGTTTCCCCCAGATTCAAATTTAAAGCCTGATGTCGCCAAAAATGCCCAGAATATCAGACAACGGAAAAGATTCTCTTCCGCTGTCATGAAATGACACGGGTCTTTTTAAAATCCCACACACTTTGATTTAAGTTGATGGCTGTCTTTGAAACTATTGATGGCTAATTTCAAATTGGTATCTCACACTTCATACCATACATGTAGGTATAATTAAGTCTTAGCTGTATTATGACCCTGTTGTCCAAACCAAGAGGAAACTGACTTGAACCCGATGACTGAAGAGAATGTAATTATGGGTTCTTGATAGCGACATGTAACGTTCACCACAGACAGACAGTCCATATGATCTACAGATGGACCTTGCTGCATAAATATGCACATTACTGAGGATACTTTTTGAAGTGAAGCTAACTGACAATTGGGATAGTTCAAGGCGCTGCGAACCAGTCCACCATATAGATGTTTGCCCTCAGTGAAAACATGGCTGGCCAAGTCTACAGTTGTCAATCGTGTCACTGAGATGAACCTGAACAGAGGATTTTAAGCAGTGATGTCACATTGCTGATTCTCTCTAGCGACCTTGGTGTGGGACCTGTCATTTCTTCATATCTCAAACAGTATGAACCTCAAACAACTGCACGTCCAAAAAATGATCTGTCCCTTTAATATTACTTCAGCATGTGCACACACAGTATGCTAACGGAAGCAATTTAATGCAGCCAATCTCATAAAGGGATTCAAATTTTGGCATCGCAAAGTTCAGAGTTTTCTGAACAGTTCATACTGAAGATGACTGTTACGCCCCCGGCCTAGGGGAACCAGGGGGTAGTAACATGCGTGTGTGTCTTCCAACTCCTCTCTCCAAAGAAAAAAAAGAAAAGTCAAGTCAAAGTATAGCAGTTCTATTGACTTTGGAGAAGAGCAATGCCAAAATAACAAACAAAACGTCTTTAATGAACCTAATCTTACCTCCTGTAAAGAGGAAAACTTACCTAAGCTCCTAACTTAAAACAAGAGTAAAGAAAGGTGAAACAAAAATGGCTTCTCTCTCCTACAACCTTTGTTTTCACGTAACATCAAATTAAACTATCAGGTATATTATATCTTTCACTAACAGTCAAGAAAAACTCTCTGAAGAGCAATAACTTTGTGTTACAAAGTTAACCACACAAATTTCACTTACCTAACAAATAGAACTTACCTAACTTACAACAAGAAACAACTAATAATACTATTGACATCAGTTTCAAATCTACTTGCAATGGGTTTGTTTGGAAAGAGTGAGTAGGAAGCCCTGAGTGTAGTTTGAGAAGGGTTTATATAGTCCAGGCCCCCATCACTTCATCCATTCACGATGAGCCAAGTCCACCCTGACATCCACCTGAGAGACTGACAGTCACCCAGACACACCCACACCACACTCACACACCCACACCACACTCACACACCCACACCACACTCACAAAAGGGGAGAGAACCACACATAATGCCAAAACATGTGAACCAGGGTCATAACAATGACGCACATGCACACAGACGTCGCCTACATCAACAGTGCAGTGCTGAGAGGTGTTCATCCTCTATTGGATCAAAAACATCATGCGTGTACTTATCAGATTGTTGACCACAGCAAACAAAGTGTTATAATTATATGACAGACATCTTGGTGCAACAGGCCCGCCACATCAGACAAATATCAATGGAGAAAACTGCTTAAGTGTCTCAAACAATTCCACTTCTAACAGAGACCAGATCTAGAGTCCTTGAATGTGTTCAAAACACGAAGTGAAATCAATATGAAGCTTCAGCAGGTGAAGTTAGTGAAGTGACAGGCCTTTTAACTTGTACTTTGAAATGGCCTATTGGTATTTCCTTGCTGAGCAGGCGAATAGAGCAAGATCATTTTACTATAAACAAAGACAGACACGCAGTGCAAAAAAAAGGAAAAACAGCATCTTGTAGTTGCGTTTGCATTTCTTACTTTTCTTCACATTTATAAATGAAGGAACCCATGGTCAAGGACGGTGACGTTGCGAGGGTCCGTTTCCATCATGAATCTCTTGAACTATACTTCTCGTTACATCAGCAGGCTCGGTATCTCATCTTACATCACTGTGACACTGGAGTCATGTTCACTGATTTGCTGTCTTGCAGGCTCTTTCAAGAGGAGAAAGAGGAAATCCATTATAGTGACGGTGATGCTGCTAATTGTGTCTGTGCTCATCCTCATTTTTGGCCTGGCAGCGACGACCAGGACGCAGAACATCACAGTGGGCGGCTACTACCCAGGAGTTATTGTGAGTGCACATTCACGCCTCCACAGCAACAGCAGCAGGAGTAACAGTAGTAGTAGATCCTTTCCATTTCCCTGTCAGAGTTTCTAAGAAGTGTGAGTGTCTTCCTGCTCCTGGACTCTGATGAGCCTAATTACTGAACAAAGAGTGACTTTCCCTCACATTCATTATTCAGCATCGCTGTCATTAGAGGCTGAGTGAAGTAAAGCATCTTAGTCGTCTTCACAGCGCTCGGCTTTTAACACTCGGCTGTACACAGAGAGCTACCGGGAAAGCCGCCCGTGAGACGCCTCGGACAACTTCAGCCTCAAATTCATCTCATTAATAGTTTCACTGATTAGGTTGCAATGGCATTAACTGGGAAATTTTAAAGTGCAGTGCAGTGCAGTTGATCTTTGACGGGATCAAATCAAGGTCAATGATTCTTATCTTTCAAAGTGAAAGATAACCAAATTATTATTACTGTCCTTGGTGTTGTATAGTAATTAGCATCTGCGACGTTTCATGGCTGCCCTCTTCTTCTACTTCTTGTATTTTTCTTCTTAATTTTCTTTTTTTTTTCCCCCCATCTCTTTCACCTTTCCTCCTTCCTCTTTCCCTCGCTTCCTTTTTTTGTTTTATTCACCAATTTAATGTGTACAACCAAATTGAAAAATACAGGGCACAGGCAGATAACGTGACACAGCAAGAAGAGATAAATTAAGCAACAAAGTAAAGTTGTTAAATGACCAAAAGAAAACAAACAAGCAGAAAGAAAAGCAATTTTTTTGTTTGTTTATGTTTCATTTGCATTTAATTTACCTCTATCTACATTCTTTTCTCTCTTTGCTTCTTCAGTCGTTCTCTCTGTGTGAGACCATTAACTCAACAGAAGCATGCTTGGTATTTTGACTCCTGAAATAATTATGAAATCAAGGCTTCAGTCTGATAAATGCCCTAATCGATATTTTCTCTGTCTCCAGCTGGGCTTTGGATCTTTTCTGGGAATTATTGGTGCTCATTTGATAGAGAACAAGAGGCAGATGGTAAGAGGATTTATATTACCTCTGTGCGTTGACATCACCCGCGTTGCTTTGTGCCTGCTTCTCTGTACAGTCGCACAACACTGTTATTAAACTGCTCAAGAGTCTGCGCTACCTTTCAAACGGCCTGTTCTTTGATTATGGCGTGAGTGTGACAGTATGAACAGGAGACCTGGTCCAGACTTGGCCTGATGAGGTTTCTGTTGTGTGTCAGAGTGAGTGTCCCGAGAGGTGCAGTCAGAAATAGAAGTAGGGTGTAAGTGGAGGAGGAGCGATATCCACAGTGGAATGTGGGGAAGGAAACTGCAGAGGAGAGGAGCGGGCCGGAGGTGCTGGGCAGGCACTGTCGGAGCCAAAGTGATGAATGGGTTCGTATCATGACACCTTTTTCATTACGCAGCAGAGTTTAGATTCCTGGGGTTGCAGGGACAGCATGACACAAGTGACTGAGCTGCGGCACGTTACGCCGCACCTCTGACATGTTGTTTCCCATAAAATATTAATGTGTTGTTTTAGTTTATGGCTTGAGGTTACAGAGGCATTTAAGAGGAAAAAGTCTATTATTATTGAATTAACAACGATTCTGATTATTGAGGCTTGAGTTTAAGTTCCCTTCTGCCTATTGGACTTTGGACTGTTGGTCCAGTTTAGGACAAAAATATAATTCACTGCAGGGTTCCCACACCTTGGTTCACTTTTCAATTACTTTCCAGGACAAATTCCTTCAAATTCAAGGACTGAATGTGCTTACACTGCTTAACATGGAGGGGCAGCTTGTAAGAGCGGCTCTGACCCTGGTGTCCACTTTTATTGAATTTCAGCACACTGTGCATCTTGGAAAAGGCATTCTTCGTAACTTTTAGAACTGTAACAATTTTTTGATTAGTGGATTATGAATGTATTACTAAATGAATTGGCAAATATTTAGATAATCAATTAATCGGTTTGAGGGTTTTTGAAATACTTAAAACAACATTTCAGATTCGTGAATGAATATTTTCTGTTGTCTTTGCTCCATATAACAAAGCAGTCATTAAAACTGATTTGGGTTTGTGGATGAAACAAAACATTCAAGAACATCATCATCATGTTGAGGTTTGGCAAACACCAATCAACATTTTTCAAAATTTTCTGACATTTTATGGACCAAACAAGTATTCGATTAATTGAGTAAATAGTCTACATATTAATCAATTATGAAAATATAAATTGTTAGTTTCAGTCCTAGTAATTTTCTTTGGTGAGCCAGAGAGCATAAAAATTTGTGTTTTCCGGGCATCTTGTAATTTTCTCTCTCTTGCTTAACGTTAATTGTTCTGTATGGAACCGACAGTGTCCACAAAACCGCTAATAATTATGACTCGAAGTTTGTTCTGCTTGGGCTTTGTCTACGCACATCAAGCAATACAGGTTTTGTAACAAACATAGACATTTAGCTCCATATCAACCTCTTTCTTGCACAAAATGGATGAACTTTCAATGACCCACGTCTAATAAGGGTGATTTTCAAAAACTTTCAAGGGCCTTGAAAAGTTTTTCTCAAATTCACAAACTTTCAGATTCAAATTCGCAAACTGACTAAATAAACAGCAGATACCAGTTTACATGTTCTGATGAAAACAAGTTTATTTGTCATTTGCATTAAAGCTGTAGTAGGTAACTTTTAAACACATGCTTTGGTAGCAGTGTTTTGGTGGGAAACGTTGTGCAAGAGAGCTTTATGCACATATACAACCCCAAGTTCTTGAGAACAACAAACTGCCTGGATTGGAATGATGTGACTCAAAGTTGGTCTTAGAGTGTTTATTATCAAGCTGTCAGTGACTTTAACTCATACCACGTGTGTGACTGCATGAGTGGCTGCGGACAGGGAGACAGGGAGACAGGGAGACAGGGAGACAGGGTGGGATGATGTCTAATTGAATACATGCTGCCTTTCAGTGACTAGTGAAAGTGCCTATAAAGGGCTGGGACCTGTGCCAGCCTTAAACACTGCTGGAGCTGGGTGACAACCAGAGTGCTGTGACACTGCTGTCCATTACCAGGCCCGCGCCCCCCCCCCCCCCCCCCC
>JAFBJR010000058.1:3029776-3206464 GCA_016785285.1 Brachirus orientalis
CTCCGGCCCCGCCGCCGCCCCCCCCCCCCCCCCGCCCTGCTCCCATTCATGGGATTCGTACTCGGTACACATTAGTATTGTAAATGTAAGCCATTATCAAAATGGTGAGAGCTAGCCTTTTAAAAAAATCCAACTGTTTATAGTCTGGAACAATGAAATCATGATATTATGATGAAGAGTGACGCTGTGCTCTGTTTTCGTTCGCAGTTAGTGGCATCTATTGTCTTCATCAGTTTCGGAGCGGTGGCTGCCTTCTGTTGTGCTATTGTTGATGGAGTCTTTGCTGCGAGGCACATTGTAAGTATCACTGAAGTGTCTACTTATTTAACTTAACTAATAAATTATGGATGTGTATAACACTTGTGCTCCTACCTTATGACGAGCTTATCATTTAATTCCGATCCCATTAAGGCTTAATATAGTCTGTCTACATTAGACATATAGTAAAACATATGCCTTTCTACGAGCACATTGCTCACATACGAGAGACTGAAGCAGCTGCCACACCCTTCCCAGAATAACCAATGTGTTTTGTGGTACAGGGAGATTATTCTCCATGACGAAAGTACATAAAATACTAAATAACCGCTAATGCACTCTTAAAACAATTATGCCAAAATGAATTAGGGCTGGGTGAAAAGGCAGAGTAACACCATTAGCAGGTTTTCCAGTGAAATGGAAAATTTTCCTTCAATCTGCTTTTTGTACACTTGACTACAATGTTGAATGAAAGAGAAATACAAAAAAAAATAACATGGAGTGAAGTTGATTGTGGGTTTGCATTATTGCATATTTATGACCTGATTATAGTAAGCTACATTTCTGAATATATGGTCCCAATCTAAATCAGATTTCACTTCGGTAAAATAGAATAAGCCTCTCTCTCTTCCGGAATACATGCAACATAGCAATACAGATTACAGGTTTCACCATCGTAGGTTTGGCTGTTACTTAAATTAATAATTTGCATTTTAAAGACAGATTGTGATAGATTCTTATTTGAAAACCACAAATTTTAGTGACCCCAACTTATTAATGTGTAATTAACCACTGCAATATTCACATGAGCAGTCATTCATTATTGAGACCACTCACTCTTAGTGTAAATGAAGTTAAATGTCACAAGTGACTGAGCTCTACTGAGGTCAAATGTGAACTATTCCGGGGAAATAAAATACCTTTGGACAAAACGGAGGTGCAAAACACAGCAAGTGTAAAATAAACACTGGTTCAAAGGGTCTGCATCCAGTCAGATAATCCCGATTGTGGTTGTATGAGGCACTGACACATACAATAGTTTTTCTACTAATGCTTCAGAATGATTGATTACAAACACCGAAGTCACAAGAGAACATATTTGAACCTACCAATGGAGACAGCAGTGGACCAAAACCTTCTGTGTTCTGTGATGTAAAATCACAAATGACATCTTTCAGCTTAGGTGCAGGGGCTGAACAGTTTACAAAGCGACACAAACCATCAAATGGTGAGATAAAACAGCAAACATATTCTTAAGAAGACGGCACATCGTACAGCTGCACCCCAGGCGCATGGATCCATTACGGTGTGAATTCTAATTTCTGTTGTTACAGTTAAATAGACTTAAAATGAACTGTACAGAAAGGCAGTATTGTGCAAACGGCTGAGGTCATTATAGCATATTTAGCAATGTTATAAGTGACCATACAGTATAATTATTCCTCCATTGCTTTATTGTAACACACCCAGAAAAAAACAGGAAAGATGGATCTAGATTTAAATCAACAAAACTTTCAGAAAAAAAACCCTACTTCTCCAGGTTAAAGTGTAAAAAAAAAACTACTGTGACTTATCCTTACATTTGAACAATAACACGACCCTGGCCCTCTTAAACCTGGGGTAGAATCCTTAATAATGTTATTGGTAAAACCTGTTTGTCCTGCTATTTCATGTTGATAAATATCTAAATCTCTGCCAGGTTTCTCCAAGACTTGCTGGAGCATTACATACACACATTCTATGTGTTAAACTCAGACATAAGAACAACAAAGCTGGTGCTGCCCTAAGACATCTGCAGGGTGCTGTCTGTCACTGATGTTTAATGTCCTGCAGGACCTCAGGCCTCTGTATGCCGGTCGTTGTGAGTATCACTCCAGTGAGACGGCCTCCGATCGTGACGTAAGAAACACATCTTTTAAACTTTCATTTCAGTATTCACAGATACTCAGTGTGTAGACTGGACCTGTACTCTGTGTCTGCCGTGAGTTGTCAAGCCAGAACAGCGTTTAGGGACGGTCGACGAAAAATTAAAGGGATTGTAAAAATTGTTTGACCTTCAGGTTCCCTGTCAGACATCGTCTCGCACGTCCTGTAACCTGCGGGTGAAGAGCAACACCTGCTACTGCTGCGACCTCTACCACTGTGGGAAGTGAGTACGCTGAGCAGTCGAACACCTCAAAAAATTGTAGTCGCTGTGGCTACTTGCCCTGGCTGTGTTGCTGTGATTGTGTAGATCCTCGATGTGTGTGTGTGCGTGCGTGTGCTGCTGTGCTGTTTTGGTGGGAGATTTTTATTTGCATTGCAGCGTACAAGAATGTTTATTTCCTTTTAACCTTTGTTTCAGAGAACATCCTCTTATGGGACTTCAGAATAAAGATGTTTTGAAAAAGTTTAGGAAATCATCCATGATTTGGAAGTAGGTTCCTTTTTTCTAGACCCATTCATAATTAGCAGTCTATTTTTGTGATATTAAGTGCTTTTAATGTAACCCGTGATATAAGTGTGTTCTTAAAGTGGTAGGTCAAGTTTTTTGAAGTCTGGTTGAAGTATGAGATACTGACACATAATCAAAACTAACTTTGCTGGGCATGTGGTAATCTTTGATTTTAGCCACCTAACAAAAGGCTCAAAGTCCATAGAGAAAATCGGTGATTTTACATCACAGCACACTGGAGCTGTTGATCCTCTGCTGCCTCCATCACTAAGTTCAAAGGTGTTATCATGCGACTTTGGTGTAATCCTTTGTTACTTTTTTGACGCAAGTCACACAAACCTAACCAATCTAGATCATCAGCTCCCATGTCACCATGAGCCACAAATGATTTTCACAAAAAAAAAAAACTTGAGCTGTCAGTTTAAGGTGCTATTTCCTGTGCATATTCTTTTTGCATTCGTCCATGTTGTCATCTGTGTCTCCCTGCTCTAGAGCGGCATCTCTTACATGGCTCCTCTTAGATATAAACTAAAAATCATCTTGAGCGTTTGATCATTACAACAATAAATTAAAGTCTGTCCTATGTCCTTCACTGAGTCCTGATTATAAGTGCTCAGAGCCGGCTGCGGCGGATGATGTTACTTCACAAACCCCGCCGGTGACTTTTGTGGCTTGACTGTCGGCTGTCTCCCTCTCTGTCCCACTCACTGGACTAGCCGTGTCGAGGTGCTTGGAGGCTATCATGAGTACACGGACGTGAATAGCTGCCAGGACGTGGTTTACCTCTATCACCTGCTGTGGTCAGCTACCATTCTCAACATTGTGGCTCTCTTCCTGGGCATCATCACAGCTGCAACCCTGGGAGGCTTCAAGGACATGGTGAGTCAAGGGAATCATTCATAAACTGCTGGATATCTGGACCCAAGAATTTTTCAAATGTGTGCAAATTAAGCCTGGTGTTATTTAAGCGATACATTGATCAGTGTTAGATGATCATATACGAATACAAGACTCCATGTAAACTTGTTTGTTTAGTGTTTGTGGATTGATAGACATATCAATATAACACTGTACGTTGTCAGATTCCCGCTCCGGCCTCTGAGAGCTCATCTGAACCAGAGGCCATTGCAGCTCCTCTCACCTCAGAACCTCCTCCACCCACCACTTCTCTCAACTCATATTACAATAACGCCCCCTGCCTGCCGCCTTATACTGCCTATGACCTGCAGGTACAGTTCCTCATGCAGTTTGTGCAACTTTGTGTTTTAATGCCAGCAGCAGTAAATACTCTGTAATTTTAATTTTCTGTTATCTACTGGTTTTCTTTTCGCTGTCAAATAGAAAAAGCACCAATTCAGTTAAATTCAAACAACTTTATTAGTCTCACTAGACTTGGGGAAATTAGTTAAGGGTTCTCCATGAGCCAAGTAAAGTGCCAGGAGTTGATAAAATGCCTTTTTTAATAGACAAGCGTGTGCTGGAAACACACACTCAACACAGATGTCTGTTTTATATTCAAGAAGACGGCTGACTCAATCCTACTCTGAAAGCTGTCTTTACAACCAGATTTTTTAGATACTTCAACTTTGTTTCTTCTCAAGCTTTTTGGTTTCAGCAGAAACTAACAGATATAAATCCCCTGTGACGCACTCTGGCATCTCTTTGTGCAGCAATGAAAAACTGTAAACTGCTGATGTGCAGGTTTTTGAGGTATTGAGCAGCAGGAATGTAATATGATATTCATAATGGTACTTTCCTCAGTGTATAATCACCTGAAACTTAAAAATACTGTGTTGAAGATGCTGAGTAGCTCTTGTGGTGGAACTGGTGCCCCTGGGGTGAAAGAGGGACCATTTTTCTAATGGCTACACACTTAGGATATATATAGGAGATATAGGAGAGCGAGGCTTTAAACACTTGATTCCTGTCAAGTGTCAGCCGGTTGTGACGTCACCCACGGGAATCTGAAATCCTGCTTGAGGCTTCAAGATTTGCAATTTGACCAGTTAACACTTTGCAAATGGATGCTCAAAGACATCACCTGCAACCAGGCTCCAATTGGACGATACCAGCTTTGGTGTCCACTTGTACATGCCACAAATTATCTTATATTTTCCTCTAAATGGGAACATAATTTACAAAATTGACGACACTGTGCAATTGATGAAGACTTGAGACTAGTGTTTGGAACCATTAATGTTTACCTATGTTGTAAATCATGTGGTAAATTATTAGGTAAATTAGGTAAATTTTTCCACTGAATTCCATTCAGTGTTTCTTTTAGCAACCAGTGGAGTCGGCCCATGGTGGCTATTCAGAATATTATTACTTCCTGGTTGACTTAAAAATGAGACACTTTTCAGTCTATGGCTGCAATGTGCAATCTCAACATTAGATGCCACTATTTCATACAAAGTTCCTAATAATCTATGTACTATATAACCAGACTTTTTTGTCCAGATTTAAGAATTCTTTATTGTAATTATGCATATATATTGTACCATAATTTCATTTGATAACTTGGCTTCAGAAGGCACAAGACTTTGCTAAACAGACAGACTATGAAGAGTGAATAAACAGTACAAAAAAAAAAGTATAAAAACTCATCAGCATCAACAGCAAATAACCACAAATACAAATAACCACATTTATAGATTATAAATGTATCCTTTAAGATAATTTAAAAGGTAAACAAAGATGACGAACGACAAAGATAATCCACATAGATGCTTGTGCTGCACTTGTGCTTTGCATTATGCTCATTATTGATTATTTAGCAACATTCAGGAAACCAAACTCTTAAACATACCTTTGTAACCAGTGTCATGCTGTTCCTGCAGGGCTCCTACATGTTCCCTGACTCCTCTGGCCTGTCAGATGACTCCCAGTCTGGAGCCAGCCACCTGTGGCCCACGATGGTCCCGCCACGTTACTCCCCCCCACACAACCATCCCGAGGAGAAGCCCCCGCCGTACAGTCCGTAAGATGGCCTCGCGAAAAGGAAACACCTGAACTGACATCAGCATGGTGTTAGATGAGTAGTATGCAGTGAAGGCGAATGATGCCTCAGAGGACACTGACTTTGAGTGACCTTTGCCCAAAACAATGGAGCACATGCCTGTCTTCCAGGGCACCACTCACTCACACTCTGACCCGCATTGTTTGTGTGCGTGCGTGCATGTGTATGTGCACATACACTTTAAGAGGGACACAACCAATTCGAAGCCATGACTGTTTACACATCTGTCTGCCTTTACGCAAAAAAGACTTCCAGCACTGCAGCACCTGGATGTATTCTGTGCTCTCCTCCAGCTCCCCAAGCTTCACAGTTACCTCTCCTTACAGCATATGGTCCATCAATGGTCCCTGCCTCAACTGGAGCCGAGGACCTGGACCCATCTGCACAGCTGCAACTCTAATGTCAGATTATTATTACAGTTAGACGAAAGCTTTTTGGTCTGTCCTGAATCTGAATCGGCTAGAATTCACTTAACTGTAGAGATGTAAGCCCCAGCAGTCGTTTGCAGTCCATAGTCTCACTGTCTATTCTCGCAGGTAAAGTTAGCAGCCATGGAGGTAATACACACTCCTAATGTATGTGAAGTAGTATAATACGCAGATGCTCCTTTAGCAGTTAGGCCTAAGGTATGGTATCTATTTATCAACTTTTCTTATTGTTAAAGGTTATGCTGATCTATGTGTGGTGAACGTTGCAGAGCAGTGTTACTGAAGACGTTTAAGCTCTTCTACAGTAGTTGTCGAGGAAATACATTGAAGTGACATTCTGAACCCCATGTATTGTGTTTTCTACCAACAGGAGAGCTGATCTGTTTCTCTCTCTCTCTCTGTCTGAGGCATTAACGTCACACATGGACAAACTGAAAAGTCAAAAAAAAAAATCTCCGGTAAAGCTGAGAGCGAACAGTCAGTGCTGGATTCACTGACCGGTTCATGAAGGTTCATGAAACTGGCATCCTATCAACTTCAGTCACTGCTTTTCATCATTTAAATGATGACTCAGAGTCCATTTTAGTTTTGTCTTGCCATTAAATGTGTTTCGTGTAACTGACACGGTGCGTTTATTATTCCACTTCCACCGCTGTGATGCAGAATGAAATGTCTGTGGATGAGTTGACCAACTTTGATTTTCTTGACTTTCCCTCTAGTGCCACCATGTGGTTTGTGAAACAACAGTTGCATGAGCTACCAGCTGTAACTTAGTGCACATGTTCTAGTCAAAAAGAAACAGTTACGTCAATTTATATGTTGGCAGTTTCACAGTAGTTTCTGTGTATTTATTTTCCTCACTGTGCCTCCTTGAAGCTACTGTCAGACCAGCAATTAAAAGGATAGTTCAGTTTTTAGGGTTTCATTTTTTTTTAAAGGTATTATAAAGGCAGACTGCCAAGCACGCCCCCATTTTTGTGAATCAGCCTTGCAACAAAGCACTCGTGCTCTCTGATTCAAATCAAGGTCTGCTTACATCTTTGGTTTCTTAGGAGTATGTTGGTCGCATTTTCCACTTTTTGACAGCTCTTTTGAAAATCAGTATTTTTCGCTTGTGGCTGCCTTGTCTGGTACATGAAAAATCAGAAAAATAATTTCAAACACTGTCCAAACATTTCCAGACCTTTCCGATATTTGGAAATTTATCACAGAGTTTTTTTCCCCCAACAGTAGATGTTCCTAATAAACTGATGCCAGGGTGATATGTAGTGTTTTTGTTGCTCTAGTGATGAGGTAGTACAACACAATGACACAACACAAAGTAAAGACAACACATAGTTAATATGCTGCTAAAACTAGTCAGGTTAAAATAGTAAAATAATTTATTTACTGCCACATACAGTATATCTCGTTGCCCAGTTGACAGAAAACATTTTAATAAATGCCAACAGACCCAATGTGTATGACTAATTCATTTTGTAAGATCTATGAAACTAACAAATCAGTTTCAACTGAAAAAAGTCAATACATTGTACTGTACATCACACCCAAATGTTAATCTGTGAAAAACAAATCTGAATGAGTTCATTAAATGACAGGAAGTATAATAGAGCCCCACATTCGCATTACTTTTTTTTTTTTTTACTGAACATTCATTCACCAACTAAACCAACCAAAAAAAAGACATTTATAAAAAATCTGCAGGATCTAAGTGCTATCTGTATAAAATAATCATCACATTATGTCTAATCTTACATGTGTATGGAAAAGCTCTTGTGTAACTGACAGTTTGGCATTGTAATATAAACACTTAATATTAAAATAATATTGCAAATATTAAGAAATAAAAATGTATGTCAAAATAGAACATGTTTTATGGATGAACATGAAAACATATGTAAATAAACACCTTCTCTGCCACATTATCCAGATGTGGGATTGCAAACAAAATATAATTTAAAAAAAAAGTTCAGCTCATATATTCTCTTTTAATTAAGTCTCAAGTGGTGAACAGGAATGAGTCCAGAAACTTCCCCTGTCCTGTTTTCAATCCCATTTCTGATCATTTCTGATGAGGAAATCGTCGTTTTTAATTGTGAGCCACTATGTTTTTGTTTGTTTACAGCTCATCGGGCTACGTGCAGTGTGTAACATGTATTTTAGCATTTATCGAAGTTGCATGTCGAGGCTGAATATCCCTCCAAATGTGTTGTAGAACCTACAAAGTCTTCAGTTAGCATCAACACTCAAAGATACACAATCATAAAAATTATCATTTTTTGGATGATTTTACCTAAAGTTTACACACTGTATCGAATTGGGAAATAAGGACTAAATGTTAAGTCAGTGCTGAACATGATGACACCATTTTGTGCTTCAGATCTGAAGTTTGTAGACAAGAAAATAGAGAATTTGAGGCTGAAGACAAAATATTTCAACAACTAGAAACAGGTACACTTTGCTTAATAATTTGAAAATTTAAACCTGCATTTTTATTACAGCTGCTTATTTTCCAGGGAAAGTTGTTGATTGTTACAATTTTATCTTTTTTTGTTGTTGTTGTTGAACTCTTGCTATGTGAGAACCACTTCAGAGTTTATTTATTATCATTTTGGGCAAATGAGGCCATAGCTAAAGGTTATTACAAAAGCAAGGAAAGACATCTATTGCAACTATTTGCTTCATCTATTGACAGTTTCAAATTCAAGCATTTGTTTCCTGTTTAACATAATCTTCAACTGAATCTTTAAACCACACATGTTCATCAAAAAGAGAGGCTTACGTGGCCAAATGTTACTCGGAATTAATGTTTTAAATATGAAACCAGGGTGGTGAGGAGGCAACAAAAAGGCACAGTTATAGCTTCAGTCCAGAATTTGTTTACTAAACAGTTTTTTGTGTCATTGCTTGAAATCCTCTTCACATTCATTAGAGCCATCATTAAATAAAATTGTCTGAGGGGAAAAACATAAAAATCCAGTGTATTAGGAGTCTGGAAAAGCACTGTCACTGATTTGTCCCTCCCCTGTTGCCTTTATTTCCTCATCTAAAAACAAGTTCTGCCTTAAAACTAGGACAAGTCAATGCCAGCAAATTAATGTTTGGCCTAAAGGAAATGTTTGGTTGTGTTTAATACAGATACTTGATGTTTTTTTGTTTATTGATGGCTGTAACAGGACATGGAGAGGATCTCATCAAATAACATTTAAAGTGTTTTAGAAACCTATATCAGACTATAGCAAGTATTGCTCAGAAGGTATCTGGTATAATAAAGTCAAACTCTGGGTTACCCTGTGGAGAGTTGCTGATGGCTGACCTGGGGGCCATGCGGGCATCAGGCATGGGTCTGTGCTCATCTGGCTCGACGAAAACGTCATCCCAGTTCAGCATCCTGCTCTGGGTTGAACTGTGAATTTCTTCACGAGAAGAGGTTATGTGATGCAAGCTGGTTTCCTCAGAAATGACAGGCGCGCCCGACCTGTTTCCAGTTTCCCATGAGTACGACTTCATCTGCACCGATTTACACGGCAGCAGGCGGTACAAGTTGTTGTCTTTGTCATCTTTCTGTTTCCTACCACAAAGATCCTGGTTGTGTACTTGCTTGCAGTGGTTGGACAATACCTGATAGTTCAGAAACATTTCATTGCACATCAAGCACTGGTACCTCCTCTCTCCTGTGTGGATGATTTCATGTTTAGTTCTGTACTCGGCCAAGGCAAACACTTTGTCACAGAAGTGACATGGGTACTCCCGTTCCCAAGAGTGGACATTGAAGTGGCGGCGGAGACTCGTCAGACACACGTAGGGGCGCTTGCAGACGACGCACACATAGAAAGTCTTCCCGTCCATGACCAGCTCATAATGATCCTCGAGTTCAGTCTTGGTCCTCTTCTTATTTGGGCTAGACTTTGGTGATAAGGACAATTTCTCGAGGGGTTTCAAAGGCTTTACTCTTTTCCCTTTACCTGCTTTAGAGCCTCCTTCACCTGGATCTTCCCTCTCTGGGACAATGTCATAAGTATCCTCTCCAATATTGGCATACACTTTGCAGCCTGGGGAAATGGAATCAATCTTCGTGGCTGTGTTGAGTGTCACTGTCTTTTTTGCAGTTAATGCAGATTTGGGAATGTGAACTTGATTAGCTGGACTTTCAGAAACATCTGACAGCCTTATTTTAAAATCCCCCTTGTCAGATGAAGCAGACACTTGCTTTTTGTGGACTCCCATTATATCACTGTTTTCATGGGTCTGGGGGGCATTCGGAGGCTCGGGGAAGAAATTGCTTAACTTGGCTGTTATTGTGGGAGCACTTTCTGAAGAAACCCTGGCAGGGGAAGACAAGTTGTTGGAGGTGAAGTCCGGACTGTGCAGAGGACTGCTCTGTGTTAAAGTAGGGTTGGGACACCCAAGACTGGGAGTCTTTACAGCATATGTTTCCATGGAAGATGTATCTTTATCACTATGTTTTGAAATTGGCTGAATTGTTTCTTTATTGTGGGTTGACTGCCCTTTTTTTGAATCAGCTGAGTCCACGTCAATGATCTCACCAGGGTTAGTTTTCTGATTGGACACCTGAGGAACAGTTTGTGAGACAAACATAACATCACTGTCTGAGTCGTCATCATTACCTACAGTTCTGCTCGTCTGATTGAATTCCTCAGCAGATATTGAGAAGGACTCGGTGATGATTGGCATTACCTCTGTGGACGTCTCATTTTTGTTTTCCGTCTCTTTAGACAAACCAGGTAGTCCCTTAACCTGCGATAAAGGTGTCGCCAAGTTTGCAATGAACTTCACTCCCAGTACCTGTCCAGCATTTATGAACTCCTCAAGCATGTCAGAACGCACACGGACAATCTTTGAGCTGTACATGTAATTGAGAATCTCCTCAAATATTTCGGCTCTGATGAAGTTTAATTCAATCACTTGTCCAGCTAAACTGAGGAGCTGGTGGAAGTATGTGCTTGAGGCAGACAGGATTGTCTTGTGAGCTCTGAATTTCTTGTCCTGTATAATGATGGTGACATCACAAAATAATCCATGATTTCTCTGCTCATTCATTGACTTCAGTACAGTGGCCAAATACTGGGTGTCAGTCGCAGATATCAGCTTTAGGCTTGGCATGTCTGTAGACAGAAAAAAACAACCAAAAAGATAAACTAAAACTTAAACATATACAAACCACACTGTTAAAAAGTACACAAATGACAAGCTGCTCAAATATAGCTATGGTTTTACCTTCAGTGAGGTTATTATGCTTTTGTCTATTTTTGAAAAGCATGATTTAAAATCAGGGAAAGATTTAAATTGAGTTTTCAAGGGGAGCAGGTTGTGGCCGCAGAATGAAATGAGAAATTTGTACTTTGGTTGCTGAGTTTTCCTGTTGGATTAATAGTTAAAAACACATTTGTGAATTTGTGTTCCCACTCCCACAGTTGATCACAGTTTGAAGGGATCAAAGTTCTCATTCATTCCCATCCCTTCCCCTCTATCTTCTGCCCAGACAGATGCTGCCCTCACCTTCCTTTGATCTGTATGCAGGTTGCCGCAGCAACCAAGGTAGTGACAAAAAGCATGTTTGCAGGAAGAAGAAAAGAACTTTGAGCTGTTGTCAAGAACTTCAAACCGTGGAAGGAGGAGGAAGAATATGAAGGGCAACTTCGATCTGTGTTTAAGAACTTTGAACTGTGAAGGAAAGCAATAACAGCACTTCGGAAATATCTTTAAAACAATGAAAGTTTCACAGGGGGCTAATAAATTCTTCCTCAATTGTATACACTGTTCATAACAAATTAAAGTGACCATTGCAGTCCACATGCATTGGGGAGTCTAGGGCTACAACTAACAATTATTTACATGACTGATTAATCTATTGCTTATAGTCTCGATTAATCGAGTAACCGTTATTAATCGAGTAATCGTTTGGTCTATAAAACAAAAGAAAATGTCGCTCCGTGTTTCTGAAACGTGGATGTTATCAAATGTCTTGTTTTGTCCACAAACCAAACAATAATTCAGTTTGAACGATTTTCTTCTGGTAAACAGAAAATATACACATTTTAAAACCTGAAAACTTGTTTAAATTTTAAAAAGAAATTTCAAACCAATATATTGATTATCAAAACAGCTGAAGGGTGAATTGTTTCACCCCTAAGTCCTAGTTGTCATTTGTTTCTTGATGGTTATGATTTTGACCATGTCTATGAGCAACATGAATCAAATGTGAAGGGTGGAATTTAATTCAGGATTGTTTGTTTGAACTTTAGTTCACCTTAGCACGACGGGAGAGTCTACTGACAACATGGGAAACCAAGCAGCCTTGGATGAGGTTTGTGCTCTCCGGGTGCGTTTCTCTAGTTATTTCATTCTCACCGATATAAATAACAGAAACAGTACACCTATTCAAAAGCGCCCTTACTAGAAATATTATTTTATTTTATATTACAGTTTCGCAAATCCTGATGCAAGCAGGGATGAACAGGGCAATGATGTGTCAAACAACAATATCGTCCCCTTAGCTAATGTTAGCTAAACTTTACACAGCCTAAGTTGTAGTAACGGCTTTAAATGTTAAAATAACACCACACAAATTGAGACTCACGCCGATTAACTTTTATAAGTTGACTTTCCACTTTGACGTATCCATTATATCCGTTGTTAGCCAGCTAACAAAAGATAACGCTAGCCCCTTCAATCTTCTTCATCTTTATCTCAGGAACAGCGCGGCCTAACATCCTGTTCGCTGCAAACGACCAATGAACACACGAATCACACGGCCGATCAAATCCATCATATGAACATTGCTTTACCTCCAACCTTGACGTTTTCAGTCACCAATATCTCCTCCAGATGCTAACTTATCTGGCTACAAACAATGACTTAACAGACATACAGCCTCCTCCTGCAGCTCGCTGATAACCGATCAGCCACTAGGAGTCGCTGTAGTGAGACGTTAACACAATTATGAACACAGGATCACGAATCAGTGATTAGCCATCATAACATAATTTCATAATTACACATAAGTGGTACAATTGTAATATTGTAAGAGTGGACACTTACAGTGTTCTTTTCGGGGTTATTAAGTAAGTCGCAGAAAAAAGAGGAGACAAATCAAAGGCAAAAGACTGAGGTGAATTGGTCAAAGTCGGGCAAAAAACTTTGGAACTTTGATAAAGTACCTCGAATTGAGAGGGGGAGTATCAGCGTAAAGTATGTCGAAAATTATTAGAAGAATAAATGTGGGTTACGCAGGAGGACGGAATATATATTCTATTACAATAAGCGGAACTATAGACGTGGTGAAGATGACCCGGTTAGTCTTTGGAGACGGACACTTCCTCTGTCCTGTTGCGTATATTACCAAAGAAAAGACACACAGGTGTCGTCTGTTTATGTCTACGTTAAACGTACTCTGAAACACATCAAGATTGACGTTGTGTTGTTTAAGTTTGAAGAAGTCGGTCGGGATGCCTCTGTCGGACCGATCGAGCTCTGACGGCGGCGGCGGGCCTCGGAGTCCTCGGGCGCGGAGACACCGGACTCGCTCACGCAGCCGAAATCGCAGCGATAGTCGAGATCGTAGCCTGTCGCCGGACAGCTTTGGACCCAAACTCCCGAGGCCGCGGGACCGGGAAAAGGAGCGGGAAGAGCGGGAACGTCGGTTCAGAGAGGCGAGGAACATCAGGCGGATCCGAATAGGATCCCGCTCTCGGTCTCGATCTCGATCCAGGTCTCGGGACCGAGAGCGTCACAACAACACCACAAACAACGGCCATAGCCACTGGTCCGAGCAGCGAGATGCTGCCGAGAAACATGGCAGTTTCAAAGATGATTATTACTACGATCAGCAGCGGGACGACGCTCAGAGACAGAGACAAGAGGCCTTCATCGCCAGGTAAGACCATAGATCACTGACGTATTATTTGCGTTTACCTCTGAATTTCCACAGAAGAATGTGAACTCACAACAGATGGATCAACATTAAAAACAGCACATTTTTAGAAATCCACTGTGGGCCACGCTTAGTTCCAATATTGGAGCGGGTTTTGTGCTTGTCATAACTAAGAAAACGCATTACATTGAAAGTGTGTCGTCATCGCAGTATCAACACCACCACTACGGATACTTGAGCTGCGATCAATACAGTTACTTGTGCTAGTTTTGTTTGACCAAGGACATGGTATTAAAATACATTACTGTCCTCTGAAAATATTGGCCTAGAAAACCTGACACCCCCACTAGAGAACATGGGGCAATGCAGTTGGATTTAAAATATTACATTTATTTATTTACATTATGGACCTGACCCTCAAGTGCTGGACAAATGAGCAAGTGATGGGCCAACCAACATTTTGCTTATCTGACAGTTGAAAATAATAAAAAGGACATAATTATCTCTTTATCAAGAAAATCTCTACTTATTACTGATTAGATCTAGTATCACAGTATGAAGTGATTAACTTGAAGACTTTCAGCTGCTGGATCTATCACAATCTTTGATGAGGATGTTGGAAATGTCTCCTTAATGATTTCTACGTTTACCATAATATCAGTTTTAACCACACAAATTAATGTTAACCAATTTTAAAAATTCACTGCGTTTATATAAAAATGTGTCTGTTGTAGACTATTGCATCCATCTATCTGTGTGTTACAGGCGTCTACAAGAGAGGGAACGGATTGGTGAGTGTGGTTGTCCTGAAGTTTGGGGATATTCACCAAGAGTCAAAGAGCCAGAGTGAGTTGGAATTTCTTATTACTATTATTTGTATTATTATTATTATTTTGCTTTTGAAGAAACATGATATTTGTCAGTTTAATTGCAGTGGGTTCACTTTTTATTTTCTCTCTATCAGTTCAGATGAATTCACACCAGTAGAAGAAGATGGGAAAAACAGCAGTTCAGAGTCCAGCTCAGAAGGTAAAGCACACACTGGTTGATTGCAAACAAGTTGCTGTAATGTTTTTTGTTTGAATTTAAAATAAATCCTGTCAACAGAAGAAAAGAAGAAGAAAAAGAAGAAGAAGAAGAAGAAATCCAAGAAAAAAAAGAACAAAAAGCACTCAGAGGACAGTGAGCTGGAATCAGAATCAGATGGTGAGAAAGTCATGTTCACATTGATTTAAAGTTTGTTTCAGTAGGTTTCATCAAATGCATGAGATGAATTGTCCTACTTTGTCCTACCTATCTTGTAGAAGAAGAAATGAAGAAAAAGAAGAAGAAAAATAAGAGCAAAAAGTAAGTGGTGATATGCACTTTCATGTATGGGTCAGTCACACCAAAAGCAACATGATGCTTGATCAAATATTTTTTGCATCAGGTCCAAGAAGTCCAAGAAGAAGAAGGCAAAGAAGAGTCGTAAGGAGTCGAGTGACTCCAGCAGTGAGGAATCAGAGGAGGAAGAGGAGGAGGATCCCAGTGGCGTGATGTGGGTGGAGAAAACCTGCATGGAAGACAATGTGGTTGGCCCTGAAGCTCCACTTACCCACATGTCCCAGGACAACAAGCCACTGGAGTGAGTTCACACTTGTTCTTGCACTTGGCTTGTCATAATGAATTGTAAAAACACACTTTAGATTCACAATACAAAAATCTTATGGCATTGTGATTTGAATTTTTTTTTTAAATCAGTCTTTGCTTTTACTTATTATGTGCTTTGTGACCTCTTGTTTCCTCCAGTTTCGGTCACGCGCTGTTGCCAGGTGAAGGTGCTGCAATGGCAGAGTATGTGAAAGCTGGAAAACGTATCCCGAGAAGAGGAGAGATCGGTCTCACCAGCGATGAAATTGCAAACTTTGAGAAGTCTGGTTATGTGATGAGCGGCAGCAGGTACATAATTAGATTAATACAGCAACCTCTGTTTTCTATCAGCACTGAGCTAAATGCATTTTTATATCCAATTAAAGTAGATCCACTTAGGGGCTGATATTAATATTCAGTAGGTCGCAGAAATGTTATTTTTTTTGGCTGAAAATCAATTTACAAAATTCTTTTAGCACTGATAGAAATCTAAGTACAAAATCACTATTTGCCTCCAAGAATATGAATAAAATTCAGCAGCAACAGTTGTAGCTTTGTCAAAGTATAGATTAAAGCACCGTCCATGTGCTCTTTATGTAATACTGACAAATTCTAACGCGTAATCCCCCAGACATCGACGTATGGAGGCTGTGCGTCTGAGAAAGGAAAACCAGATCTACAGTGCAGATGAAAAGAGAGCACTGGCATCTTTTAACCAGGAAGAGAGACGGAAGAGAGAGAGCAAGATCCTGTCAAGCTTCAGGGACATGGTGTACAGGAAAACCAAAGGCAAAGACGAGAAGTGAACATCATGTTCCCTCAGTTTGCTTTCTTTGGACACCTTTACTGTTTGTCCTATGACTCCTGGTGGTCAGAGGATTTTAACTGTAAAATTGTGTAAATAATTTTCCTTCTTTTTTTGTAAATGAGGAATGTTGAAACCTGATTAGTTTTCATCTATTTTCACTTTAAAATGTAATCTACTTTTAAATTAAAAATTACTGCAATTCACTTTCTAGTAGTTACAACAAGTCTGCAGTTACAACAATTCGTGTGATGAAAGTCTCAGTTTAATTGTAAGATATCCTAAAGACAAAAAATAAAGTGTTGCAAAAAAAAAATATTTCACAGAATTTTGTTTTTGTTATTCTTTAGAGCCAGTGAATTATGAAAATCTTTGAAGTAATTAGTTCTACAACTGTGCACTAACACTGGTCCATTTGATATTTTGGAAATTGCAGTAGTGGGCTGGATCCTAGTGCTGATATTGTTGCAAGTAATTCATACTCCATTACTATTCCTGCTAAGGAGGTTAGGTTTTTCCCTGTGTTTATCTGTTGTGAGCAGCACATCTCAAAAAGTAAAGGAATAAATAAAATTTATTGTAGGTCATGGCCTAAGGAAGACATTAGATTTTGGATTTTTGATTTAACCTTATGAGACAGGGCAGTGTGATGGACTGGCGACCTGTCCAGGGTGTACCCTGCCTCTCGCCCTATGTCATCTGGAGTTAGGCACCAGCGACCCCCGCAACCCTCAGTGGATAAAGCGGTAGGAAATGAGTTGGTGTCATGACACTGAGAAACTGAGCAGCCTTGGTAAAGTTATGCACTTTCTGGGTGCTGTCGCTAGAGACACTAGTATGTAATGTATGTAATACACGTCAATCGCTGGTCAACTTTTCAAAGCCCAAAGTGAAAATGTTGTTAGGGCCAAGTATGCAGCTGTATTACAAATGTTTTTGTTTTTTTTTAAAAAAAACTAATTTGTGATTCCTTTTTCTTTTCCAGCTTCTGTGACCAAAGTAGGTTGTAGCATTAACTACTACCGTCACTCCTAACAAACTATTTCCTTCACCTTTTCTCTGATGTAGGTTGAGATGTTACATGTATAAAATACTTGGGCTTCCAGACAGTGTGTCATTTCACCTGTGCTACTGACATTGGCACACTCTCAACGTTTTTTTAATTCATTAGTTGACCCAAGAAGCCTCAAATGGTTTCCACTGAGGAGCAATTAATTGAAAACAGAAGACCAAAAGAACAAACAGCTGAATGTTAAATATAGTCTTTTAATGTACAACAAAGCCCTTTTTGCTTTAGGGTCGTTTTTATTCCTGGCCATCAGTGGATGTTCTCGAGTCCCTGTTGAGAAAGAACAAAAGTTTAGTATAACGTCAGTCAGTAAAATACTACTTTAACAAAATTTTACAACAAAAATTACAACAGAGCCAGGCTACAGCAGTTTGAGAGATCTAAGAACATATCAGTGTTTACTCAGTTTTGATTATTTGTTTATAAGACGTCTGTTCCATTAACTTGTAATGGTGCAAATAAAAATCCACGTCAGAAATTATCCTTTAAAATTTATTTGAGTAAAATATTTAAGATGACCAAACGACTGGTTTGCAAACACACTGGCCATAAAACTCACATTTACAAAACAGATTTATGAACAAAATGCATTTTAGAATTGTTTATATTAAGGTTACAAAGACGAACAACTTGCAGAGATGGCCACAAAACATGGCTATCTCAGCTTCTGCCTTTGACAGTGATGTAAATTAATTATAAAGTTTTTGATGGAGACTAGGACTTTTACTTCTACTACGCTACTTCTTTCTTGTTTTATTGTATCTTAATTTTGTAGTTTGCTTTTTGACCCTTTTACCTGTTTCTGCTGTGTATTTGTTGTGCATGTGCAGCAATTTTGTCCACTAAGTTTGTTTTAAATCTGCTGTACAAATAATGTTGACACTGAGAATCTGCAAAATACAAAATAACAAGACATGTTGCGGATGGTGATTTGACAGATGGACTCTCACCTTGGAGTCATGATACTCTCCTGATCCCGACACTCGCTTGTCTCTCTCCATCAGATACCACTGCCACGGAACACGGGCAATTCTCTTCTCCTACAAGAAGACAAGGCTCTTATTAAGTAGTTGGCAGCGCGTTTACCGCAAATGCATGTGTATGTTAGCGGAGAATTAGCATTAGCATTAGCGGGCAGCCCCCACTCACCTTTCCTCCGTTTGTAAACTTATGGATCTGTGCGGTGGCAACGCCGGGAATGATCAGACAAGCGGTCATGATGGCGAAGCCTGGAAGAATTTCATACCACATGATGACTGCCTATAACTGTCAGATGACGAAGAAAAAAATCAAAGGACAACCGAGTTTGTCCCGACGCCACTTTAGATGGTTTATTTTTGCTAAGAAGCTAACAAAATGTCGACCGTTCTGATGACTAATGTTGCTCTTCCGGAGATCAAGGCATACGCTTCCTGTGCATGCTTTTACTTTGAAGGGCAGTCAATGGGGTTAAGCTTTGATTAGTTTATTTTACGGTTTTCTAATTAGAACAAAACCAAAAAAGACTTTTCTTTAGCGTTTATGAAATACAAAGCAGTATAGTACAATGAAACATACAACCAATAACGGAATAGAATGAATAATTAAAAATGTCATATAAAACGTCAAATGTCATGATAATTTTAACCTTGCGGTCATGTGAAGAAACAGCGCCCTCGCCTGTGGCAACACTGAACTGTACGTTAAACTGGAGGGAGGATTGAGGAAGTTACGATGAATTCGCTCGCAGCTAGCCGGCTGCTGCTAACTTGCTAAAAAAGTAAACAAGTCTGCGAAATGATATTGAAAATAAACAGCAGGACTAAATAGCTTTCCAGCCATGAAGGAAGACAAGGAAAACACCCGACCCAAGGACAGAAGAGTGGGAATAAGGAGTGAAGATGGGGAGAAGACGGAGAAGTCCAAGGAAAAGAAAGAGGCCATGACAAAGGTGAACTCTGCTAGCAACGTTAGCTTTATTTGCTGCAAACCAGTCGTGGATATCATTGCATCAAATAACAGCATGTTTAATGCGCAGAGACTAGTTTTGAAGATGTAGTCTGTTAGCCAAAATTAACTGATTATCCAGCGTCCCATAGTGATCGACCTGTTAGCTGTGCTAATATCTGAATCTATCAATTGTCTTTCTAGATTGTGATCAGGCGTTTACCACCAAGTCTGACGAAGGAGGAGCTGGAGGAGCAGCTACAGCCGCTCCCAGAGCTGGACTACATGGAGTTTTTCTCTAACGACACCAGGTGCGTCTTATAAGTGCCCACGTATTTAATGAGTGTATTAAGTTTTTAACATAACTGACACATATTATTTACTTTTCAGCCTTTATCCTCATCTCTTCGCAAGGGCTTACATCAATTTCAAAAATCAAGAGGATATAGTCCTCTTCAGAGATCGATTTGATGGCTACGTGTTTATTGACAGCAGAGGTGAGCATGGGATGATGTGAGCATTTTCAGTCACAGTTATCCTGAGTATGTTTTATTGAACAAAAGTAACACAAAAGATAGTCAACAAAGGAAAAATCTGAAAAAAAAAAACACAAAACAACAATGGTGACATGTGGAATACAATATGAGTAGACTTCAGGCTGAAAAAAAAAACATGTCATACCCTCCCACCACACTACTGTGGGCATATTTACATCATGCAATTGGACAGGGAACATGAGAAGTCTACTCAATATTGTTGGACAAGTATCTGCACAAAGGCAGTCAGATAAGAGTTAGATAACGGGCGAGGGGTAGCCAAATCTCATTAAATTGTGACTCTTTTTTTTCAGAGCTAGCCTGATATTCTCAAGGTGGAGGCACTCTGTCATTTCTTTTACCCATAGCTCAAAAGTGAGACCCGCCTTCTACTTCCAGAATGTCAAAATTTGTTTTTTTGGCTGTAGAGCATAGGAGGGAAGTTGTTTATGTGCTCTCCTTGGTATGGGAGTGGAGTCCAAGGCCCATCAGCACAATTAGGACAGGATCAGGCTCCAGATGAATCTCAAGCATGTCCAAGAGTGCTTAATTTTCACCCACTCCCCTACTACGAAGTTATGGGGGAGATTTACCTCTGTCATACTGCACTTTTCATAGTATTGCGATAATTTGACCTTATTCGTGTTGCAGCAAAAAGTTACCCGTGTCACTTAACATGTTAGTAATGGTACTGTGAATATTCTAAACCTTTCACAGATCATTAGGTCCTGGAATGTGTGGAAAAATGCAGGCTTTTTTTGGTGACATTTCAAATTAAGTCACTTGGACTGTACGCTGGTGAGCTAGACATTTTCAGAATTTTTCCCGTTCACAATTTTTCTGATATAGAAATTTGCAACAATCAAACACTCTAAATTGCCCATAGATATGAATGTGAGTTTGGATGGTTGTCTGTCTGTGCCTGTGTGTGACCGTGCGATGGACTGGCGACCTGTCCAGGGTGTACCCAGCCTTTTGCCCTATGTCAGCTGGGATTAGGCACCAGTGCCCCCTGCTATCCTCATGTAATAAAGCGGTAGAGAATGAGTGAGTGAGAGTGAACTTATTGTGTGTACTTTTCATCACATTTAGTCATGGTTGAAGAATTTCCCGAGGATTTGAGGATTCATGCTTGCTTTTTGTGCGTACCTGTAACAGGTCAGGAGTATCCTGCCATTGTCGAGTTTGCACCCTTTCAAAAGACTGCCAAGAAGAGAAGTAAGAAAAAGGATGCAAAATGTGGAACAATTACTGACGGTAAGATATATATATTGGTAATTTGTTTCCACTGAAATAAAGACTCACTCACGATACAGCTGGTAGTTGATCATATGGTACACAAGAATTGTCATGTATCATTTGCTAAAGATCCTGATTACAAGAAGTTCCTGGAATATTACAATGGAGATGAAGAAAAGTTGACATCAACACCTGAGACCTTGTTGGAAGAGATTGAGGCAAAATCAAAGGAACTTATAGGTATGTAATCAGTTACTGTGTCTTTAGACACAGTTGTGTATATATATGTACTGTATGTTAAAATAGACACGCTGCTATAGAATGACGTTAAATGTATTCCCTTCTCCTTCAAGCTAAGAAAACAACCCCTCTGCTGGACTTCCTGAAAAATAAACAGGTAACTATGTACAATGGCTCAAAAGTGCGATGTCCTGTTATGTTAAGCAGCCTGTTAAAACATGGACTCCTATCCTACTGTAATGCCTGATCAGAGACTCAGGGAGGAAAAGAAAGAAGAGAGGAGGAGGCGGGAGCTGGAGCGCAAGCGTCTGCGGGATGAGGAGCGACGCAAGTGGAGGGAGGAGGAGAGAAGAAAGCGTAAGGAGGCAGAGAAGATGAAGAGACTTGAGAGGCCATTGGAGAAAGACAAGGACCAAGTCAAAGAAGAACCAAAAATTAAGGTGTGTGTGTGCTGCCGTAGTTGGACACAGTTTGAAACCATAGTGCTAGTTGGTAACGCTTCACATTATAGCACATTAACAGCATTGCAATATTATGTTAATAATTTTGTCATTTTATGGTACTTGCTTCTAATTTCTAATGCAGTTTCTAGTTTGGTAACAGTGATAATAGAGTTGTAATAAGGATACAATATTACAGTAATACCATGTTATTTCCAAAGTAATATCCAAGTAATAGCTTGGTAATGAGAATTACTCTAGATCGCAATGAGTGTAATAGCTTCACATGAAAATGTTTGAATTTCTAAATTCAGAAAAGTTCACATTCATTCTCCTAATGTCCTTGTGACCAATAATCACCATTGATATTACCATATTATTTAATATCCTATTATAAAATTTTTACCATAATTTTTATAGTACTCTAATGTGAAATATTGCCATTTTATATGCACCTGTTTAGCTTTTGAAGAAGCCAGACAGAGGTGATGATGGTGATTCAGAGAAACCCAAGGAAAAGGTCAAGAAGGCAGATAAGCACGGAAAAGATGACAGACCTGTTGGGGGTACTGATCACAAGAGGCGTCACAACATCGACAAGGAGGATCGAGGAAGGAAGTCAGTAGCTTTGGGCTTTTTTTACAACGCTCACTTTGATCAGAATTTTTCACCAAGGTGTGTGCTTTACTTCCAGAGCGGACGATGACGGGCGGAAGGAGTTCAGAGAGCATGATGCAGATCGAGACAGAGAGCGCGAAAGAGAACGGGAGAAGGAGCGCAGGCAGAAAGAGCGCATCAGGCGACAGGATGAAGACCGGCGGAGAAGGAGAGAGCGGCACGATGGAGAGAACTCGAACAGGAAGCGGGAAGACGAGGTGAAAAAAGAAAAAGAGCATGCCTTGGAAAAGAAAAAAGTTGAAAACAGTGGGGAGTCCACTCACTTGGAGAGGCCGGAAAAGTTTGCCAAAGACAACAAGAAGGAGGAAAGTAGCAAAAGAGAGCGACTACGAAATAAGGTAAGCACTTAATTCTTTAAAGGTGTCATCTCTCATGTGTTGGTTTTTGTATGTCTAAGAGTGTTGTTTGTGCACTAGGACCGGCCTGCTATTCAACTCTACCAACCCGGGGCCAGAAGCCGCAATCGGACTGCAGGAGGTGGAGGAGCTGAATCCAACTCTGCTGACAGGAAACCAGATACTGAGACCAAGAAAGTGGGTGACAAAGGAGACGACTGAGCAGATTTCTACTCATGGCCTTGAATGATTGGTAAGGAGAGTAGAGAAACAGACCTCTGAGGCTCAGAGCAGTGATGTGATGCCTCAGGGTGACGTGCACTGCAGCTGAAGCACAGCCACATCTGGCATTTCCAGTATGAGAGGCAGTGGTGTGACACTGGAGCCTCTTAGTGCCTGAATGTGACCTTCCTTTAGTTTTATTTTTTAGGAAAGGTCACATTAACCCTCAAACAGAGTTTGGCTAAAGGCCACATTAGGTAAATTCCAAGCTTTCTTGGATGTTGTGTACTCAAAGTGACCTTATTTCAGTGTTGTCTCTCTCAAAAAAGGGGTCCAAACTGAAACATGGGCTTTTCATTTGTTTATCATCAAAATCACATTCAGTTACTCAACAGGTCAACTTTGCCAACAATATTGTTTCTATACTGTCCTAAGCATGATGTCGATTGTTGCTTTTTTTTCAGTTAAAGTGCAAACATTGAAATAATGTAACATTCTGCCTGGGGAGCGAGAAAATATGCAGAAGAGATGAAAGTGTTTCTGTGTGTGTAACTTAAAAATAGTCTCACAGTCTCAATGCATATCCTCGAGTTCATAAATTCATACACTCACTGAGGAGTAATAGTCATTACTGCCTAGACTGCTGTGTGATACCTACCATGCCTGCATGAAGACTTAAATCTAACTGAACAACATGTGGCCTTTCCCCTTTTCTAATCTGATTATGAACTGAAGACAGCATGAGAACATATCACCTCTGACTACAAATAAAAGTGCTTTGTTAAAGCTTGTGTCTTTTGTTGTGTTTGAGATTTTCTCTAGCTTCTTGTCCCAGAAAACCCATTGGAAATTATTTAATAACTTGAATGATTACTTTCACTAAAATGGTTATGCAGCAAAATTGCAGGAGTTTAGTGTTGTCCATCTCTCCTTCCAAATAGTCTAGGCCTGTTCACCTATCTTTAATTATCTTTATCTTTGATTATCTTTAATCCAACAAATTACCCTTTTACAACCACTTTCACATATAAGAATCACATATAACTATGGCTAAAAATACAATTTTAAAACTCAGATGCTGAATTACTCTTTTTGTTGATATAAAAATAAAAAAGAAACCTGTTTACCATGGTCTAATTCACTAAACTTGCATAACAATACCTTAAGCTACCCAGCAATACATACCTTCAGTGAACTCATAGATTTTGTATGAACTCATAGATACAATTCAAAAACAAGTTATAAAGAAAATAATTATGTTATAAAGGATTCTGTAATTTAAAATGTAATTATTCTATAGTTAAGATGATCAACATCCGCAGCGCTGTATGTTTAAATCACTCAAAATGTGTTGATGTATATTATTTGCATTATTATGCAGTAGAAGGCTTGTAATCATTCTCCAGTAGGTGTCGCTGTTGGAAAAATGTGCAACTGGTTCGCTGGACGCGTATTAAATTAAAAACGCCTACGTCACTTCCTTCTTTCTCTTCGACCACCGCCATAGTGGGGAAAGGACTGTGGACAAAATGGTAAATATGAAATCGCTAAACATCCGTGTCGGCAGCTCGTTTTAATATGCACCACTACTCCAATAAGTGAAATAATTATTGTAGCGGAACCTTTCAGATGTGTATGTTTGTTTGTAAGAATGACTTACGAGGATTTTAAGGCGGCTCCGTGTTGCTAGCCGGTAGCATCTACGTACCGCTACGCATGCCGGGTTGAGTTTTACTTTGTAATACATTCAGAAGTGTTAGCCTAAGGCCTGTTTAACAATGTGTTGTGTTAAACTGTGTGTTTGTTTGCTGAAATTCTGCTAATGGAACTTTTGGTGTTTTCTAGTCGTCCCACAAGACATTCAGGATCAAGCGTTTCCTCGCTAAGAAGCAGAAACAGAACAGGCCGATTCCTCAGTGGATCAGAATGAAGACTGGCAACAAGATCAGGTGAATTTTACACTTTATTTTCATCTGTACTAGAGTATGGGTGCAAAAACCTTTGTTCTATGAAGCTACAAGTTTGGGTCGGTTTTAAACTGAGCTCAACTCAGCAGGAGGAACTAGGAGATGTGACCACCTTACCGCTGTTTACCTTCCCCATATTTATATGTAGCTTTGCGCGTTGTCATACCGCTTAAAGATTTACATCTACTCTGTCTTGAGTGAAGCACTTTGGTCTTGTTCAGAATAACTTAAGTGTATATCTAACTATTATCATGTCTGATTATGTGAAAGTATTGACAGCAAAAATGTTTTTAAACGAATCTGTTCAAAGTCACATCCAGAGATAGTGTGAAATGTGATTCAAATCCTAATTCTACAGATGTGCCTCATTCTAAATGCTGTGGTTGCTAAAATTGGATTTCAAATCGTTCTTGGCTCTTTATGAATCTAAGTTGGTGCTAGAAGTGCTATGTAGTCTGAAGAATTCCCCATTACTTGCCCTGTGTAGAAAACATCACATCCCTTTGCTGCACAGTGTCAATGTCAGTGACTGAAACATTGTAGTCTATACTGGTTTTCTTCTTCTCTTTGAGTTCTGCTTTGTGACTGGACTATTTGCGGTCTATGCTGTTACCAAAGCAACCCATAAAAATGGGTTGGTTGTGTCTGGCACACATCTGGTTTAATCGCTCATAATTAACTTTGTACACAGTCTGTCTGAAAACGTCTGATGTTCCTGCAGCCTGAAATTGGCAAAATAAAATAAGAACCCATAATCAGTGGGTGTTTTACAAGTCTCAAGAGCAAATGTTATAATCCTTTTTTGTCCTATGTGTAAACACTTGGGTTACTGATATTGAAAAAGTCTGTAATTGATATTAATCCTCACACAGCCCTACGTCATAAAATCTATAAATGAAAGAAGTCACTTAAGCTGCACTAGTACAAGCTTTATTTACACTGCATTCTACTCTAGTGAGGTTTAATGTTCGTTTTTTGCTGTAACTATTCAGGTGGTCCAGTCAGCTTTATGCTTACATATTTAGAGCTGAGACTAACGATAACTTTCCTAATTGATTATTGAGTAATTGTTTGGGTATCGTTTGATAAAAATTTCAGAAAATGTTGAAAAATGTTCATTATTTTCCTAACTTGGAAATTATGTTCTCAAATGTCTTCTTTTGTCCATGAACCAAAATACGGAGCAAAGAAACCCAAAGTGTTCATATTTAAGAAGCTGAAAAATTAGAAAACTTTCTTTTATTTATTTAGAAACACTTGGAGATAAATCTCTTATCTAAATAGTTGACAATTTAATAGATCAATATGATTGATTTAATGACTAATTGTTTTGGCCCTACATATATGCTGCGGTTAGTGGTGATAATTTGCTTTATCTTTAGCTCCTTGTGTAATGTTTTCAGCAGCTGCACAGGCAGTACCAGAATGATCACAGTTAAATAACATTTTTTTAAATTTTCGCCATGGTGGGATTTGTTGCACTATATAACTTGGTAGATAAACTGGCACCACTGTATCACACTACTGTATTAAAGGTTTGACATTTGGGAAAAAAAAGTCCTAATCCGTTGAGGTGAATTTTTATTTTTTAAAATGGACTGCAGTCCTTTTATTGCCATGCTGCCTACATTAGAGCGGGTACAGTATGAACACTGGATGATTACTCCATGTCATTTAAAGCAGGTCTGCAATTGCAGCACTTCATTGCAGTAGAGTGCTGTCATTAACCCTGCTGAGAGCATATTTCTGCTATAGAGCTCTTTTCCCTGCTCACTGTGTTGATGAATGGGAAGCTCTGTAGCTGAACATGTAAACTGTTGTAATCTCTCTTCTTTGAATGAACAAGTTTCAGATTTCACTGTAGTGATTGGATATTTATCATACAGCATGAATCAGTCTTGTTAGCTTGTAGCTTCCAAAACTAGAATGTGAATAGAATTTGCATAGCTGAAATCTTGAACTTACTCTTTACTTTGCTCTGCTTCCTGGTGTGAATGCGTTGGCTATATGGCTGGTGCCATATAGTTTTGTATGTTTTCGTCTTCACATTTGGGAATGATTTACATCTTTGCAATGGTTTTTAAAACACTTTTCAGACCTCAATAGTTTGAATTTATGGTTTACCGCTACAGTGAGGCTTAATTTCTGTAGTTGCAGAGTAGAAACCAGTTAGTGCAAAGTAATTCATGATGCAAAGATGTAAATCAAAGGAAATATTACAAGCTTAGCTTTTCCTTGGTCTCAGATCATCAGACGTTTTGTAGATTGTAGCTGCAGTGTTGCAAGAAAAATGATAAATTTGTGGATTGAAATGATCCTTGAATGTTTTTTTTGTGGAAAATGGTCTGTATCTTAGCTTCTCGTGGGTCTGTTCAAGCAATATGTTGCTGCAGAATTGAAATACTGTAGATGCCATAGAACCAATCTTTCTGTTGCTTTAAAGAAAATGCTGAAGGTGTGGTGTTTTATTTGTAAACCTGAACCTTAATGAAAGATTTTCTCTCATGACTTTGTTTACATCGTTTACATTATTCCATTTCAGGTACAACTCCAAGAGGAGACACTGGAGGAGGACCAAGCTTGGCCTGTAAACATGAGGGTTCCCAGTGTTCCTCCCCAACCCAACATCTGTGCAGACCTCCAGCTGCTGTGCCTGACTGTGGGGGGGGGGCGATGTTATCTTGTCATGTTTGATAATAAAAGATCTGTGATCAAACATAAAATATTGAAGTTTTGTCTTTTCTTTTGGCGTTGAACTCATTTATAGGCCGAGTTGTTTTATGTTTTTGTTTTTTTTTTCCCTGAGGCAAAACCGCACATGGAGAGAAGTATTGCTGACACAGCTCTACAGAGAGCACTGCTATTCAAGGAGCCTTATGTTAGAGCAAGACAAACTGTTGCATTCATGTATTAGTGCTCAAACTGAAGAAAAACATGGCCACATCAGCAACTGCTCATGTTGGAGATTTTGACTCAACAGATTGTTTTATTAAAATTGGGTTTAGTCATGGTAAATGCAAAGTTGTGGATTTTTTAATGGCTTTTCTGCAGGCAGGCAGTATTTATATTGAGTCATCTAGGGCGTCCCTTAGTAGTTTTGGCTTGTCATTTCCTGTTACCACCATTATCATGTCTAACCAAAAGCTGCCAAATAAAGTGAGTGCCATAAATAAAACTAAAGAACAAGGCAGGTTGATGCTTTGCAGTAAAACCCGACTTTACAAAACTTCCACTTTACATTATGAGAAATGACCTAAAGGCGACTTGGCCAGAAATAATGTTGAATCTTTGAGTTTGAATCCACAGAATTAGATTAAATAAAATATAAGTCGGGTATTTGAAGACATGCTCAACTTTTGTTGCCAGGAAACGATAACGATGGCAGCAGTTTTCTGAGAGACCCGAATCTCCAGCTACCAATTCTCTGAGTCCGGTCGAAGAAGTTCACTTCCTCGGTGTCTCCAGCATCGACCTCATCGCTCGAGGTCACATCCGCCGCGGTGTTGTTGTTGTTTTTGTTGACAGTGAGCGCACGCCCGCCGCCGTGCTCCTCATCAAAGGTCCCGAGCAGCTCCCTCATCTCCAGCGGGGCGTCTCCCTTCAGATACTGCCAAGCTCTTCTCCCACTGTAGTCCATGATATCCACGTTAGCCCCGAAAGCTCCCACCAGCAGTTTAATGACCATGTAGTGGCCGTGCATGCAGGCGATGTGCAGCGGGGTGAGGCCGCCGCTGCCTCGCTGGTTCACATTCACTGGTATCCCCGCGGTTTCCGCGTAACGCAGAAGTTTGACCAGACTCTCGTCCTGTCCTCTCTTGGCCAACCAATGCAGGACCGAGTACCCGCTGATGAAATCCCTCCTCGTTAGCAGACTGGGATCCTCGGAGATGAACTCCAGCATGGTGGCATAGTTTCCTTCAGCTGCAGAAAGCATCCACGCGTGCTCCATCGGGTACAGAGCCCACTCCGCGTCCTGCTCTGAGGCGGGGGCGCTGGGAGAGTGTGAGGAGGACAGTGCGCTGCTAAAGCCGCTGTGTGTGGAGTTTCTGAAGAGCAGATCTTTGAGGTATTTCTTACGCATAGCGGGTGTGAGTGACCCTCTCTCCGGGGCTTCAGTCTGCAGCGGCCCGGAGCCGTCTGCGGCTTCTTGCTGCCTCTGCAGCCTCGACCTACGCTGGAAAGCACTGGGCATGACCTGCAGCCCATATCGAGACAGTCTCTCCACAATGATGCCCTTTGTGGCTGCACTGCTGCCGCCGTGGGCGTCAGTGGTGCTGCTGACAGCTGCTTCACATCCACCGTCAGCGGATCTGCTCTCGTACATGCTGCTCCTGTATCTGCACTGGGTTCAAAGCTACTTCCTTTTATTTGTACAAACACCCCAAGGATATATGATTGTCAAGTTAACTGGGACCCGCCTGCACCATGAGAAGGAAACAAAAAGTACCATACTTCAATGTGTGAATAATTTCAGCTTTAAATACAAGTTCCTCTTTTTCAAAGCATGTTAAGAAACAAAGACTCAAACTGTGTCTTGAGGAAACTGCTACCACTTGAGTGTTAACTCACCTGTTCTGTGTCCGAGTTTCATACCAGCTCACTCTTAAAAACCTTCAGGTGTGTCCCAGTTTTCTTTGAGCCATTTGATAAGCAGATGGTTTCTTACTGCAGCAATTTTCCTCCAACAGCTGAGGTACGCATTCAAGCAGCGACTAACTTTTCCTTTTACAAGAGGAACCGAGACAAAGTTCATTTCTAATCTTCAGCAAAAACCAATGGCAATCATCCCTTACATGTGACCACTGGTGGACTTAAAAAAAAAAAAAAAGCAAAGCAGGAAGTAATATACTGAATGTTTCCCTGCTGCTTTCACAGCCTGCCACCATTTGACATTGCTACCGATTGGATTAGTGGGAGTCAAACAGGCTTAGAAGGATAAAATGACTTTATTTCAATAAAAGGAAGAGTAACAATTAAACAATCATTTAACATTCAGTCAGTAACAGGATCTGGAGGAAGTTCAATGGTCAGCTCATCAAGTGTTTGAAGAAAGGCATCCAACTCTGAGCAATAATCTGGAAGAGAAGAAAAGATAATTATGATAGCAGTAGTTAATGAGTTTCAAAACCAGTGTCCAATAATTTAAACCACTTCAATTACAGTTGTATTATTAGAACATTGCTAGCTGTTTCAGTCTTATTTTGTAAATTTTACCTAATTCACATTTATTCCACATCTTTGCTCCCTATAAAAACCTGGTATTTAATCCTTTAACTTTCCATGTTTATTCATGCCTATGGGGAAGTTTTGTTAAATCATCTTTTGCATGTTTTTGTCCTATTCTCCCACCACGTGCGGTCAAATGGTTGTTTTAAAAAAATACTTTATAGACACTTAACATATGCATGAAATTAGGAATGCTTGATGCCAAAATTGTTATTTATTGTAAAGAATTAACTGTTAGGTATTTTTGGTGGACTAACTAAGACATAATCCAATTATTCTATCCATGAACAATTTCATTCAAATGTTCTAAAAACGTATCAGAACCAATAGTGAAAACATGATGCCACATGTGCTGTGAAGGAATCCCTAGAAGATAATGATACCTGAATATTTTGGCATCTTCACAGGTGATGGGAGAGGGAGAGGGTCAGACTTTTCCAGGTCCTCATACAGATGTGGAGATGGTGGGAAAGATGCCAGTCCAGGCAGAGCAAGGTGACTGAGAAGAACCACATCTTCAGCTATGCTGTACTTTTCAAACTCTGGGAGAGGAAAGAGAAGAACCCAAAAAAAGAGAAAGCCAGAAAAAGAAAACATTGGTAGCATAGAAAGACAAACAAACGTAGCTGCGACAACTTCCCACAAAAAAAGTGTCAATTACCCAGTGGATCATAAGAGTGGATCTGCTCAATGTCTGGATATTCCTCCATTTTGATCTGAGAAACATGTTCTACCTTAGTTTCCTGTGAGGGAACAACATTATTCAGTGTGAAATGTCAAGCATAAACACTTTTCTACAGAAGTATATAACTACCACAGGGGAGGAGAAAAAAAAAAAAAAAACTAAGCCGTTTCTTCCTGTTTAACTTGATCCTTTTCTCTTCATTGACTGTTGCATGATGTTTACATCAGGGAGGAATGGAGACTGAAAGATGATTTGCAAATCAACCCACAACCTGAAAAAAAATTCAGCTGATTCAGACTGGTCAATTAAAAAGATACAAGTAAATGAATAAATTATTAAAAACCACCTTAGTTTATTCTCCTAATCTCTCCCTTTCACCCACAGGAGCACAGTGAGTGAGGCTTCGCAAGTGCGTCCCCGGCGAGGAGGCACTGAAATGTATCTTTGCAAAACCCACTCATCTGCATATTCATTATGGTAGCAAAGCTAATAAAAAAGCAGTTTGTCTCCCCACTGGCATTTCTGCACCACAACTCTCCAACCTGAGTCTTTAGCAGCTTCTTCTCCTGTGCATTGACTGCAGGGGTTAGGTTTTTGTTGACTACACCGAAAGCTTTACGCCCAGATGGCAGAGGAGTGCTCATGGTTTTGGCAATCATAGGAGACTTGAAGAGTTTCTCTGGTGGGGAAAAACAAAAACACAGGTTCTTGCACATTTCCATAAAGACATATTAATGTTGAAAAACCAAAACACATTTTTATACCTGGAGCAGACTGAAGTCGCTGCCGCATCTTCAGTGTGGGTCCGTGGAGACAAGCATTTTCCCGCTCTGCAAAGATGATGTTGGCCATTGTATCTGAAGGCACAAGCTGATATTAGCAACACCACAATATACTCTATATTTACCCAAGAGGTATTTTTCTGTGAATCATTTTGGTCTACAAAGTTCTACAAAATAGTTAATAACTATATTCTTTTTAATTTAATAAATCTTTTCATCTCACGAGTAAAAAAACAAAAAGAATCTCTTTTTTCAAGTGAGACCTGGTCAAGACAAGCAGCACAATTAAAAGCACAGAGCTGCAGACATAAAAGACAAGAGAACAATATTTTGAAGTATTATAGATGAATTGATTACCAAGTATTTTGCTAGTTGATTAATCAGTTTGAGTTTGTTTTTTTCATTAATTAAAACAAGCTTTGGCTTTTCACCTTCTTAAATCTGAATATTTTCTAGTTTCTTTGCTCAACAAAAGCTATCATTGAAAACTTTCATTTTGGTTTGTGGACAAAACAAGACAGTCAAGGACACCATCAAATCCAGGTTTAGTAAACACCAGTCATTTTACTGATCAAAACAAATATTTGGTTAGTCAAGAAAATAAACATATTATTCAGTTATGAAAATAATAGTTGCAGCCCTTAACAAAAAAAACAAAAAAACTAAAAATTGGGACATGTTGAGGACCAATTCAGGTATCACATTCACAACTGAACTGACCCATTTGGCAAATTATTGTTGCATATACATACAACTGAGCTCGTGTGCTTCAAACAAATTAAACATTTAATTTGAGGTTGCAGTTTATTATGCGACAGTTAGATTTATCAACATAGTTTTAGAATGATGCTAGAGAGTGATATTAGAGAATAATGCTCACCAAAATTGATACATTTTAAACTGTTAACAGCAGTTGTACTGCAAGTTGCGTTCTCGATGCGTTCGTTTACAGTTGGTTTAAGTGAAGAAACGTTACACAAAATGTGAGTGACAGTTTCAAACGTGTTGCTGTATCTTACGTTGTTAAAGAGTTCAGCTACATGATTTTAGCAGCCGACGTCTCACAAAGCAGCTACAAGCTAAACTACGCAAGCCTGAAATCGGTGTAGCAGGCCAAGTGAGAGTTAGCTAGTTAGCCATAGTCTAGTCGCGTTTAAGCAATACATTTTACCGATATACACTAAACAAAGAAACTAAGAAAAACCGTAGTGACCTCGAATCTAGGTTGTAAACTGTACCTCAGCTGCCAGGTCGTTGCCGGTAGGGCACAGAGAGCGTTATGAAGCCGCAGCGTTCTCCAGGAACCGCGACTCGTTTTTAAATTCGCTACGTTCACCCTATTGGTCGATGCAACACACGCGACTTCCGCGGGGTGTAACCATCATAATTTAAAGCAGGGTTCTCCAATGTTTTTCAGGCCTATGGAGCAGGGCCCCCTATTGTTTGCATATTAAACCAGGCTTAATGTCATGTCTTCACGCACCTTCGTGGTTTTATTTTAAACATGTGCAAGGAACAGCGAGTGAGGTCGCTGTGCCACTTATAAACATGCCTTGTTAACTGATACCAATACCCATTGCATGATAATCACTCACTCATTGTCTATCACTTCACCCTCCACATAGAATAACAGAATAGAATAATAACTTAAAATGCAATGAGATTATGGTGTGCTAAAAAAGAAAGAGTAATAAAAGAAGCAATAAAAACACAGACAACCACACACCCTCAACTCATTTAATAAATAGGTAGAAAAGTAGCAGTTCATTTGTTAGGGTTCCTGTGGAGTTCAGTAATGGCTTTAGGATAAAAACTCTTCCACAGCCTGGAGGGGCAAGCTTTCAGAGCTCCATACTGTCTTTCAGACAGCAAGAAAAAGAACTGGTGGTGGCAGGGGTTCACATTAGGAATGGATGGGTCATGGATGGGTGCTGGTGCCAACCCTGGACAGGTCTTCAGTGCACTTAGAGGTGAAAACCATCCACTCTCACACTCACACCTATGGTAAATTTAGGGTCCAATTTCCCAAATCCCCAAATCAACATGTATCTTTGAACTGTGGGAGGAAACTGGAGAAAACCCACACAAACGGGAAGAACATTCAAACTCCGTGCAGAAAGTCCTTTGTTCTGCAAACCTGGGTCCTGCTGCAAAGGCAGGAGTGCTAATCACTACCGCCTGATATTAATGCATCCAAATGTATTATATGCTATTTAAATTGGTGTTTTTATTTTACGTAAATTATGTAAACAAAAATGAGTGATGGCCTATTAATGCCA
Organism: Brachirus orientalis; assembly: GCA_016785285.1. Taxonomy (NCBI): domain Eukaryota; kingdom Metazoa; phylum Chordata; class Actinopteri; order Pleuronectiformes; family Soleidae; genus Brachirus; species Brachirus orientalis. The sequence continues at coordinate 3,063,868 of JAFBJR010000058.1, forward strand.
CTGCCATGTGAATGTGCATACAATACTGAGCTATTCAGTAAGTGACAGATTCATGTGTTATTTTATTTTTAACATTCATGTAGTAGGGACAGTGACTCCTCAAGCCATCTGTGGATGGCACACTTACTCCCACAGCAGTGACATGTCTGACCCTGATGAGTAGCACACAACTTATCTGACCTGAGATGGAAGTTGTCAGACGGAGGGTCATTTCTGTTTCACTTGCACATTAAAATTTGTGGGGGGAGAAAAAGGGAAGAAAATATAAAAAATTGTCTATCAATATCCGATATGCCGATATATAGGGGGGTTCTTGGGCTGATAACCTATACCGATATATATGCATCTTTCCTTTTGTCCAACTACAAAGATCATTCAGTCTCTTCTGAAGTGTACTTATATATATTTTTCATACTCATGTTGCAGCAGGTGCGGATAAAAAATTATCTTCATTGTGCAAAATGAAGCATCAAAAAAAAAACAATAGCTGTAGGGGGCGCTAACATAGAAGTCAAGCAGGTAGATTAGTCAGACTACTATTTTAGTCATTGGTCATGTCAGTGGACATTTGCATGTTTGCCGATATCAGATAATACATTATAAAGCCAATATCTGCCAATACCGATACTTTGCCAATAATGTTGCACATCTCTAATTTGTATTGTATGTTTTTGTGGTGTTTTCAGATGGTGTGAGAACAATTTGGTTATAAGAAATAAAAGTCAGTAAATGCATGATCCTGATCCTGATTAGGATAAAGAATATTACCAAAAAAAATAAAATAAATAAAAAATGATGACCATCAACTTGGTTAAAACAAATGTGACTGTTTTATTTTGAATCAGGCTAAATGTGTGATTGAAGGTAGGAAAACAAAATCAACAACTGACCCAAAGAACCAAAATTACTACTTGCTTCAGTTCATTGATTGCGGTTCACTGCTTTTCTCACTGGACGAGACCATGAACGCATTCCACGGAAGGATCAGTCACTAGTGCCCATTTAATCCCGACAGTTTTAAAAAACGGACTGGTGAAATTTCTGATATGATTTTGAATTTAAATGTATTTTTATTTAATTACATTACGCGTGGGTATGATTGTAATATCAAAACAATCCAATAACACCTTGAATAGCCTGTTACAGAATGGTACATTCCTCGTAGGCTCGCTTAGCTGAAGAGCAGCAGAGGTTTCGTCCTCCAGCTAAAGGCTTCTGCCATGGCGTCAACTGAAATAGCAAGACAAGCGGTGAGTGGCTTCTTTTACCTGGTTTTCACTCATTAACGTCTCATTTCTCTTGAAATATTCGCTGAGTTCAACGTAAGATAAATTATATATATATATATATATATATATATATCGAACGCTTTGCCTTGTGGAGATTGTGCTCGCCGCTAGTCGCTTTTCCTGCCCGTGTGCCTACTAAAATGCAGGGTAACATAGTTCAACAAGACCAGTTATTGTCAGTGATTTTTGTAAGGAATCGGAATAATATGCATTTCTAAATCCTGAAGGTGTAGATTTAAATTAAGGCCTAAGGTTGCTCACACGTAGCTGTCTGTGCACATGCTTTATTATACTATTTTCTTCCATGTTCGTGAGCTAACGCCTGATTTGCAGATTTCCTGTCTTTGGTATTATAAAGCCACGGTTACGTAAATGAAATGAAGTATGTTTTGTGGTGTGAAATGTTTCATACACTGTGTTGCAGACTCGTACATTGAAACCTAAAGCCGTCGTTAGGCCATTCATTCTGAACGCCCCCGTGTTACAGCTCCGGTGCTCATTTCCGTTATGTTGTTTCTTTAAGTCCCGTTAACTTTGACTCGGGCGTTGTCTGAGCACAGAAAACCCGGCTCAGTGGACCCCAGCTCCCCATACATTACAGCACTGCAGCCTGTCAAAAAGCCCATTCAAATAAAGCCTATCAACTAAAACCTATTTATTGTTTGAGATGGGGACAAAAAGGAAGCACATTCAAAAAGCTGAACTATTGTTTCCAAACTGAAATTGGATATAAAAAAAAATTCCATACATTAATTAAAAAAAAAACTTGCATTAGAGTGTAGAGCACACGAAGGTCCAGTGTGTAAAATTTAGAGATCCCTTCTAATAATAATTTCCTGCAGGCCGTTCACAGAGGGGTGTAATGCTGTTGTCAATGAGCCCGCAGCCACTGGGTCTTGAAAAGAAGAAGTGGGTCTTTTTCCTCTTCCCCCATCATGACACGCACACTAGTCCTTTAATGTTTTGATGATGTCGTGTACCAATGCTCGTTTTTCAAATCTAATATTAAACCGATGCTGAATAAAAACAAATTGTATCACAAATTGAACTTGTATTCCATAATTTTCCTTAAATCATTTGGCCCTTTCATATATCCACAGAAAGTGTTCAGAATAGCATGGTTGTGAGTATCATGAGCCGCAGGAATGGTTCTAGGAATGTTGCACATGTAGCTGAAAAGTATTGGCTGTTTGTCCAGTTACATTACCCCCTTGTTTTCCAAACACACCCTCAGCTGTTAAAACCCAATTTCAACTATCCAAATAATCCACAGCTGTTTAGTATTGTCTGGTCATTTTAAGCTGACTCCCAAATAGACAGTTTTTTTTTTCCTCAAATCCCTTACCACATTGGAAAGAAACACTGTTATGTTAAGCTACATAATGGATGGTTGGCTAAGGTTTAGCTGGTTTGAGTGTTTTTTGCTTTTGCTATATAATCTAAATTCTTTGCCTTCCTGCACCTCCATAAGCTGGAGAAAGGAGATTCACAGATATGAAGATGATCATTGCCAGCCACACGCCCACACACACATGTAACAACAGTGCGTTTACACCACACTGTTTAGCATCGCTCTACTCCAGAGATAGACTGTGTATAAGCAGTGTAATAGTAGAATGAATTGGATTGCAGTGGAACTGGCCAAAACACAGTAGTTCAGAGTGACACCGCTAAAAACACACAGTGCTGGCTTCTTTTTTGTTTGTAATTGTAATTGGTGCTAAATTATATATTCAGTTTGAAAGCTATTTGTTGGTTACATTATTATCCTGGCACAAACATCAACACCTTTCCTTATAAGGACATAGTTTTCAACTGTCTTGATTTTGGAAAGAAAGTCGCAGCTCAGGAAACAGGAAGTTACTTATACTGCACCTGAAATCAGTCTGACAAAGCCACATGTGGTGAGAGCTGTGTATAGTTTGTTTTTTCTACCTCTTCATGATGTAAATTGCAGTTACAGTGTTAGTTGGGAATGTTTTAAGATTTTAAGAGTCTTTTCTTAAAAAGGCTGTTTAGTATATAATGTAATTGATGACCGCCAGACGTTACATTACATTATTTTCCACTTACAGGGTGAAGGTGCTCGTGCTGTCCCTCTGTCAGGCCATGTTGGCTTTGACAGCATGCCTGACCAGCTGGTCAACAAGTCCGTCAACCACGGATTCTGCTTCAACATCCTCTGTGTTGGTGAGTGTATATATTGTGTGGAATGCATTTCTTCTCTCTGTCTCCCTCCTTGGGCTATAAACTTACTTGTTTGCATCAAAGCCTGTGTGCTTTCATTATTATTTTCACACTCTACCTCTCGTCCAATGCAAGAATGAAGTCCCAGATTTTTTTTTTTAAACCAAAAAAGTATTGTCGCTATCTGCTGTATGTAGTCACAAACTGCTAATACTTGGAATCACTAATGATATTTTTAAAATTCTGAGCCACATTAAGTGCCCAGAAAGCAAAATTAAATTAAGAAGTTCACAACCAATTGCTATCCAGTATTTTATTGCAGCTGACTTTTGTGTATTAAAAAGTAAGTTTTCATTTTCATTAACTTACTTGCACCCCTCTCTATTGCTGAACCCAGACATGGGAAAGTATCAATGTGTGTGTGTTCTTGTTTTTGTGGCTTTGTGAGAACCAAAAAACCTTTACACCACACAGAGTGAGGACATTTTGGCTGGTCCTCACATTTTTTAAAGGACTTTTTAAAGGTTAAGAACTGGTTTTAGGGTTAGAATTGGGTTTAGGTTAGGGTTAGGGGTTTAATTTTGATGGTTAAAGTTAGTGTAAGAGACTAGGGAATGCAGTTTGTCTATGAGGGCCCTCACTATGAATGAAGCCCAAATATATGTGCGTTGATTGATATACTCAATACAGCAAAACATGCTATATCACAGTACAGCATACAGTAGCATTCATGATATTGTATAAAAGTTTAATATTTTCAATAGAGTTAGTTTGTTGTAATTAAATAAAGTCTACTCTGCCATTAAGTTTTGTTTATTGTGTGTTTGTTTGCCACAGTATACACAATTAACCACTACAAAACAAGATTTTTCCTGTTGATCTAACCAACAAAGTACTGTCATCATTGTTTTGTGTGTGTGCGTGTCACTTCTAATGAAGGTAAACACTTAACCATATTCTTGATATGGCTCTTTTTATTTACAATAGTACTCGAGGATGAGAACTGCTGTATTTTCTACAGTTGTACACACATTACACAGAAATCTGATAATTGCTTTTTTAATATTTGGTCAGGGTCTTAATTCAGATAGGGAGTCTGATGTCATTGTTCCACTGGACTCAAAGCAGTTTTACAGACTCTTTCTGTGGTTTGTAACTTCAGAAGGTTTGAATAGAAGTGTAAATTAACACATAAGCCTGTATTATGATTTACAATGTGGGCTAGAAGCTAAATAAGATGCCAAGTTCCCTTAAGCATGAGTAACTTCTCCACAGTGACTGAAACAAAGCATAGGAATGGCAAATAAAACCCTTAATGCATCAGTGACTTTGAATTCTGAGGGAAATATTGGCGGTTTGAAACACAGTGAGATATTTTACCAAAATGGGCTGAAACGCAGAGACTGTAGGTCAGGCTGTGATGAATAAAAATAGCTTTTCTTACAGAGTCAGCTCTGTATCTGAGTCATCTGACAGCATATTTGATGTCAGTTACCATCAGCTGATAAGCAGCCATTCCTGCTGTTTTTGTGACTTCCAACATTGGAAAACAATGTTCAGTAAAGCATCTGCAGAATGTCACACTAAATGTACTTTCACAATATTAAACAAAAACTGAAAAGGAGTTTGTCTCTGTGTGTGGCCCTGCAATGGACTGGAGACCTGTCCAGGGTATACCCCGCCCTTTGCCCTATGTCAGCTGGATTTTGGTACCAGTGACCCCCCCACAACCCTCATGTTTAGGATAAAGCGGTAGAAGATGGATGAATGAATGAATGAAAATGCTAGTATGACTGAAGCTCTTTTGGTTTAGAAGTATGTTGAATTAAATTGCAACAAAATATTTCCATGCAAGTGAAGAAAACATTGATGTGCTCACAGACTTTTATTAAATTTAATCAAAGCAATCATTCTTGTACACAAGATCAAGAATTGTAGGCTCTCAATGTTTTCTCTATCTTTTTATTTTTTATTCAGGTGAGACAGGTCTGGGTAAGTCTACACTGATGGACACATTGTTCAACACCAAGTTTGAGGGTGAGCCTACTCAGCACAACCAGCCAGGAGTCACACTCAAGTCCAACACCTACGAGCTCCAGGAGAGTAATGTGCGTCTCAAACTCACTATTGTGAACACTGTGGGCTTTGGAGACCAGATCAATAAAGAAGACAGGTAAAGCAAACTAAATCATAATCGTGATTGTCCCCGCAGGGAAATATGTCATGGGCAAAAGTGCAGAAGTGGCTGCAGAACGATGCACAGCATGACATAGATGACAGACAGACAACAAGGACTTAAAACATTAAAATAAATAACAGTCAAATCTTCAGCAGTCCACCTGTTGGTTTCAACCCAGTTTCTGGAAATGACTGCATTAGGGAGTAAATGTCAAATCTTGGACAGCAGGTTTCTTTTAGAATTTTGTTGTTTAAACAGTACTGAACCTTGTAGTTAGAAATCCACAGATAGCTGCAGAGTGAATGCAGTGTTCCTAACATACCGTGATTCTGTGAGAGGGAATTCATTCAGTCATGAGCCTACAAGTGTACCCTCAGGACATGAACTGAAGACTCTTTAAATTCTGAACTTTAAAAATATAAATCAGATGTGGATACTTTAGTTCCTGACTGACACATCCCAAGCTTTGGGGTTTGTACTCCGTTTCAGAGACATTTTATCATTAACATTTGTTACCAACTTTGCTCTCCATAATGTAATTGCTAGCTCCACTCTTGTGGTAACTTTAGGAAGATAACATGAGCCTTCTTGATAGGTTCTCTGTAATGCATAGGCTAACCTTATTTGGTATGACATTTCCATTCTTATAGGCTATAATGGGGGCTTTCTGTATTGTACAGACACACACATTGCTATTTGAGCTAATGCAGACAGAATATCCTAAAGTGTACACAAGGAGTGTGTTTAGTTAATGTTTGTGCTAGGAAGGGTGGATAACACTAAAGCTTCCTGTAGTCCTTGATGCATGTGGTCATATGTCTTTTAGCTTATTATTCATATATTGAAAATTAAAAACTGCAAACTAAAATGAGCATGAACAATGTGCTGGGGTTGGTGGCAAAGAAATATCTGGATCCGATAAATATCTAAAGCACTTGGGTGTTCATGTTTTATAGGTAATATTAAAAAATAGCTTATTGCTTTGTCAATAATTGGAAAGTTCACAATCTTATTTCGATTATTATTAATATTATAACACTTGTTTAGTACCTACTGTTGTGCCTGTAACCCTTGAAGTTGAGTTGCAACTCCAAACAATGTAAACAGTCTACAGTGGCTTGTTAAATTCAGATACTCACTTTTACAAATGCAATAATTGTCTGTCTTTTAATCACATAACTGTCTGCTTCAAACTTTGCACATGACATGCACCAAAGTACACTGTTGACTTTGACATTGTTTGGATAAGAAATGTGAGAGATATTGGTAGAAAATACTAAAAGTGCCGCTTCTGCCCTGTCTCACACAGCATAGTGCAGCACCAACAGATATTCTGTGCATCTGTCTGTTTATCACTGTCCAGCGGTTTACTTGACAGGTGACCTAATAAGGGCACCAGTGTGCAGTGCTGACTTTGACATTGTTTGGAGAGGAAATATTAGAGATATCTGTTTAAAACACAGACACACATTTAATCAGTACTGTATTAGTAGGTGGAAAAAGTAAACACAAATAACAATTTTTTTTTTTTTTTCACAAATGTGAACCATGACATGTATAGCACTTCTGATGTGCTATACATGTGATGCTTTGCATGGACAGATGGCTTAAAGTCACTGTGTAGAACAAAGATACTTAAAGATTCCTCTGTCTATCCTTGTTTCTCTTTCTGACAGCTACAAGTCCATTGTGGAGTTTATTGATGCCCAGTTTGAAGCATACCTACAGGAGGAACTCAAAATCAAGCGCACGCTACACAGCTACCATGACACCCGTATACACGCATGCCTGTATTTCATCGCTCCCACTGGACACTCTCTCAAATCCCTGGACCTGGTGACCATGAAGAAACTTGACAGCAAGGTGAGATTCAGTTCACTTTATTAAGAACACATATGAGCATGCAGGCTGTGGCTACAGAGATTCCTCATATATTGTTTTATAATGACTCCTCAACTATAAAAGGATCATTCACTTAATTTAGAAATGTGTAGGTTTTATGGATTAGCACTGAGGGATGGATGCTTTGCAGCAGATGGATGTCATATAATATCTTACAAAGCTTATAAACATGGATTGCTTTGTTGTAGCATCGCATAGATTTACTGTAGGTGAACACTTTGGCTCTGCATCCCCTTCGTCATGGGTTATAAACCTTTCCAGGGCATCTGGCTGCATGTAAATTGGCTCTGGCCTTGTTACTGCGTTGGTGTAGGTCAGCTGTGAAATGCACTCAGCTTAGTGACTGCTGCCTCGCTTTTGTGAGAGCCTTTCCACAGAAGCTTATTTGCATGGACCTCCTGGCTTTTGTACAAAGACCCGGCTCTGTGTTTGCCAGAGCAGCTGTGCCCTCAAGCAAGCGCTCACAAGTGTGTGATCCTGAGAAGAGCCTCCTCTGTTTACACATTCACCTGGGGGGGGGAGCAATCAAACAATGCTATGATGAAGCAAGATCCCTGTCATACTCGGGTATACAGTGACATTTTCGCTTACATAACCCTCAGCATCTCTCACTGTTAGCTGTTGGTGATTGGAGTGCCCTTATAGAGAATAAGTAATTGGAGATTGTGTAGATGAATGGGAAGGAACAAGAGGCTTGTTTTTTTTCAACTGTATATGCATAAATTAAAACGAAAAAATCTTGCTTTTTATCTTTCCTTTTGCTGTGTATTGGGTAGCATAAATGTCTGACTGTGCTTGAATTGCTTCATCTACTTAAAAATGCATAGTAGTTTGTTGTATAAAAAAAAGTCTAATTTGCAGAGATACAGGGGAAGGTAATGATATAAGTGTGTTTTATTCTGTTACTAAATCTGTTGTTCATATCAGGAATATTTACTAATAGAACTAAACCTTTTACAAGACTGTGTGTTTTTGTTTTTTGGACATTTTTTAAACACATGAACACTTTTTAGACTACAGCAGTGGAGGTTAGCTGTTCCAGGTTTATATTTGAAGGTGCATATTTGAAAATGCCATTTCCACCTCGTCATTATGTCCACCCACATTATGAATCCTTCCTCTTTTTCTACTCCAGGTCAATATAATTCCAATCATTGCCAAGTCCGACGCCATCTCTAAGAGTGAGCTGGCCAAGTTCAAAATCAAAATCACCAGTGAGCTGGTCAGTAATGGAGTGCAGATCTACCAGTTCCCTACTGATGATGAGTCTGTGGCAGAGATCAACTCCACTATGAACGTAAGCCTCATATTCACTTAGATTCTCCAAGTTGAGCTTTTATTTTTTCTTCTCAATCAGTGTTATGTTGACTTGTGGCTTTTTTGGTCCCCAGAAGTAGCTGTAGAGTGAATGCTCCTTGTTTACTCTTTCTGTCAATATACAGTACTATTCACATCTCCCTGTCCTAATGGCGACATTGTTTTGTAATATGTTATATGAACTTCACTCTCACCCTGAATGCTTTACCACACCAGGTTCATACTTGTCAGTGTTCAACAAAGTGTTGCATAATTGTGTTTAGAAATACATAACAACTTGCTGAATTTGTATGAATCAAATAGGAGTTGACTATAATATAGTTAGTTTGTATGAATATTTTAAATTTTAAGTTAATGCATTATTCATGCAATATTTCCTGTTTTCTATTATAACATAAACCATATCATGCGTTTCATTCTTAAACATCATGTGATGTAGAATCAGGACAGACGTGGTCTTTGTCTGATGCTGCTCAGGCTGTGTGTAAGTGACCCCACATAGAGTGGAGGGTGTTCATAACAGCCCTCTCTGCAGGAAGTGTGCAGTGTGGGAAAGGGCCTGTGTACACTGAAAGATAAGTCAAGGTTCATGAAGCTGTTTATGACGTCTCAGTTGTGGAAATGCCTCAACTCTCTCTAATAGTTTGACGGCTACCTCCTCCTGCGTTGTTGGAAGGCATTTAACACATTCCTTAATTCAATCTCCACTGCTTTGTCCTCCACACGAGGGTTGACGGGATATGGAGCCAATCCCAGCTGACATAAGGCGGAAAATGTGCTACAGTGTATGTGAATGGGAAATAAAGTCTGCATTCATCAGACACAGTTGAGGCCTTCTACATTAATATTATTTGTGAAAAGATTATGATACAGTGGACAATAAAACAAAAAAGTGCATTTCATTTTCATGTTTTCCCAGTTCATACAGCTGGTATTACAGTACATATCTTCCTGTGGAATTGAGCGAAAGCATCTAGATTCCACAGTACCTGTACATGTGTAATTTTGTTGGAGATTCATGATGTTTCAGGACACCACTATTTACGTTCTTTCTGCTCCAGAGTCATTTGCCGTTTGCTGTGGTGGGAAGCACAGAAGAAGTAAAGATGGGGAATAAGATGGTGAAGGCCCGGCAGTATCCCTGGGGGACTGTGCAGGGTAAGTCTGGGTCAGATGACAGGAAATTAGTATACTCTTTCTTGTAAGAGCTGCTGCTGCTATTCTCTCTGCTCATACGTTCCCCTTAGCTTCAACAGCTTCCACTAAATAGTTGATAACCAGTTATATACATTGGTGAATGGACAGTAGCACTGATATGTGGTTTGTGGAAACAGTACTGCTCTGCTCCTAATCTGTTTCATACCTGACATGTGTTGGTTATGTTAGTATAAATATGGAGCACAATCCAGTCCATGCCTTAAGGAAGGTGACTATATTGGGAGAGTTTAGTGTGGGACATCATCTTGAAAGTGTTAAAAAAAAATGGATGGATGATCTGCAGGTTTTTTTTTTTCTGAGTAATCAAGTGGTTAATATATCTATTAAGTCACAAAGCGGTGAGAAATGCTCTACAATCTATTCTAGATGTCTTCAAAATGTCTTGTTTTGTTCTATAGGGAAACCACAATAGAATGCTTAATGAACAATTACTCCATTATCAACAATTACTCCATTATCAATGTAGCTAGTTTAGTTTATAGTGATGGACTACTTGATTACTTTGTACTTCAGGAAACTGGATTTAAATCATGTTGAATGAAAGCATAATTGTCTTTGAGGATGAGTGCTGACTTTTGTCAATTGCTTTAACTTACATAGCAGTTTAAATCCATTGCTTAATGAATAAGGTGGATCCCTTAAAAATACATAACTCCAGAGGATAAACAGGGCTATGATTTCTATACTGTTTACTCACTGTGAATACAAATGCCCTTAGATACCCCCAAAACTCAAACCCAACACTGTAAAAAACAATGAAAACATGTTTATACTCATTGGCTTTAATTGACATTGTGTGTCTATACATGACGTCAGTCGGTAGGACCATGGTGCTTAAGCTCTGTGTAGTGATTAAATAAATCGAGAAGCTGCTGGACAAAACACTACCAGATTTGGTGCTACTGTTATGACTGCGCTGTGAATTATAATACATTAAATAATTGGCTGTAGTATAATCTAAACATTTACTGACAGTGTTGCTAGCGCTGACTTGCAGCTCTGTACTTTCTGAAGTATATTTAACCCATAATGAACAGGATACAATCTGATGTGTTGGCTAAAACTATGCATAATTATGTTACTTTGATGTAATCACTACAGTGGAAAACGAAAATCACTGTGACTTTGTCAAACTGCGAGAAATGCTGATCAGAGTGAACATGGAGGACCTGCGAGAGCAAACTCACACACGCCATTACGAGCTCTACCGTCGGTGCAAACTGGAGGAGATGGGTTTTAAGGACACAGACCCTGACAGCAAGCCCTTCAGGTTGACTTGGGTTTTCTCATCTTGCCTTCGACCTACATTACATCTGCTTATTTATTTTGAGTTACTCTGCTTCCATTAATAATTTTTAAATTGTGTGTTTTGTTTTTTTTTTAGCTGTGTTGCAACAGTTTAGAGTTTTTGGCCGCACTTGGTGCCTGGTACAGTGTAATGCATGTTCATTCATCCATACTTCCTTTCTGCCTTTCCTCTCCTAGCCTGCAGGAAACATATGAAGCAAAAAGGAACGAGTTCATGGGTGAGTTGCAGAAGAAAGAAGAAGAAATGAGGCAAATGTTTGTCCAGAGAGTCAAGGAGAAGGAAGCTGAGTTGAAAGAGGCGGAAAAAGAGGTACAGCTTAGAGTTACCTGATCATGAAACATCATGTTCTAACTCAAACACTAATCTTTGTTGCCTTAATTGACACAGTTATATTTGATTTGTCATGTAGCTGCATGAGAAGTTTGACCGTCTGAAGAAGCTCCACCAGGATGAGAAAAAGAAACTGGAGGAAAAGAAGAAGGCACTGGATGACGAGCTTAACACGTTCAAACAGAAAAAGACTGCGGCAGAGCTCTTGCAAAATCAGGCTCAGCAGGCAGGGGGCTCCGCCACAATCAAGAGGGACAAAGAGAGGAAAAAGTAAGTGTTGTTCTTTTACCCCTGTGTCTTTATCCTTTTTGTTTCACATCAGGATTGGAAAAGCCAGCATTCATTTAGCCTAGGCAGAACAAGAACACATACCAGAGACATTTCAGTATGTTAATACCAAATTACTTTTAAGATTTTATGTTAAAGTCTCATATAGTATAAATACATCAGTGTATATCAATATGAATTCTCTATGCACCAATCAATCCCCCATCTTTTAATGTTATGAATTGATTTGATGAAGTTGTGGTGCTGTTCCTTCCTCTCAGTGATTTCAAATGAGTTTATAGCAACTACTGTGGGTGATAGGGTGCTTTCCATTTGTAGTTGGAACTTTACTACCTATTTTCTATCGTTTTTACTTCTGGTAGAATGGTAGAATTCTGACTTTACTGCAGAAAGAGGTTGTTTTTGGTCTGTGCCACTAATGTCATCAAGCACTTGCTTTCTGTCACCACTCATAAATTGACTTCAAAGGGCTTTTATCTAGTGTAGATGTAATATAATCCAAATCTCAACAAGTAAAGTCAAGTCAGTTTTATTTATATAGCCCAAAATCACAAACACAATTTGCCTCAAAGGGCTTTACAGTTGAGCGAATTACACAATGAGTGAAGGAAAACTCTACAACAACCCTTGTACAGGGGGAAAATGGGAGAAACCCGACGGACAGACGTGCATTAGCTGTCATCGAATTTTTAAAACATTAAATTTAAGAGTGGAAATGTAAAATACAGAAATGTTAAATGTAGAAAATAGTGAGACGTTTGACAAAAGCTAATAGAAGAGAGGCAGATGGTTACAATAACATAACATCAACTGGTAGAGTCAGATTATCTGACATCGGAAGAGAGGGGAAAAAGCCCTGTGCTCTGCTGACTTGTTAACTCTTGGAACCAACAGGAGCCAGTATTCTGTGATAGCGGAGAGCTCAAGATGAAACACAGGAATTTATGAGGTCAGATAGGTAGGAGGGGGTGAGGCCATTTAAAATTTTACAAATCGACAGGAGCACCTTAAAATCTGATCTCGAATGAACAGGGAGCCGGTGTGATATGGTCAAATTTCTTACTTCTAGTCAGAATCCTAGCTTCAGCTTTTTGAACCAATTGAAGGCCTTTGGTGCTAGTATGGGGAAGACCGGAAAATACAACACTGCAGTAATCAAATGTCGACTTCACAAATGCAAATACAAATCCCAAGGATTATACTGTACAATAGCAGAAAATGTCATTAAAGCTTGATTATCTGAAAAAAACAGCTGACCAGAACTCAGAATTCATTACAAAATTGTAATGAATTCTGAGTGCTGACAAATAAGGGGGTTTGGAGAGGAAACACTATGAAGAGAGACTCTTTCTACGTTGCTCAAAAGTAGCCAGGTGTCAGCAGAGTTTAATGAATAAATTCCAGTCTGGAATCATCACTCTAATGCAGTGTTGCTGGTGGCTCAAACAAAGCAGTCATTACATCAGAAATTCCTTGCAGATATGCACAAACAACATAATCACCACTGTTAATAATTACTGAATTGGTGGGAAATGAGCTAATGAATAAGACTGAATTAAATTTTGTGATTTATTCAATAACATCACAGAAACTATCATGCAGTTTCTGCCACCCTGTCAATTCTATCAAGGTCTGAGTGGCCAACAATCTATCTTAATGTATTTGTCTCCATTAATTTAATATTCATGACATTGATTCTGTTTAACAGTTGATGTAACAGTGATGTTTTAGATAAATCATGGCTGTTCAGTAGGTAGTGTGTGCAGCCAGATGTGTCAACATACTGTATACTTGAAATATGCTGCTGACATTGTTGGTCCCCTCATGGTGATAATGAACTCCTGGTTGTGTGTTGAAGCTGAAGTGACTCCGTGCATTTGAAAAGGAAGAAGACACTTTCACTGAGAAGGTTCTTGTTGCTTCATTCTCTTCCCTGTCAATGTATTTTCTTCACAGCCACTTCCTCTGTTTGAGCTCAGCCTGGAATTTTTTTCTCCTTTTCGCTTCCCAAAGGGGCAACTTTTGCACTGTTTGTGTGTCTCTGATTAAAACTGACTAGAGAGGCCTCGTTCAATATTAATTATGTTGATCTGTGTTTAACCTTCAAGTGAAAGTCAGCGTTTTATTCAGTGCCCAGGAGACGGTGTTATTGATCACTGCTTATTATGTAGATGTGTATCTGTCCTGTGAGTGCATGTGTCACCTATGTTACCTCCGTAATGTTTTCCAGTTAACTCCTCCCACACTTGCTGCATGCTGCATGAGGCACCTTTTTAATGGTAAGGTTCCCTTCTTGGAGTTGCACCAACACCAATAACAAAAAACAATGAAAATATAAGAGGTATCACTGGTTGACTAGATAAAGGTCTCGAATGAGGAAACATTTTAAATGATAAGATAGATATAGACAAAGTGAAATAAAGAGTTGCAGGAATTACCCCTAAATTGATTGGTTGATTGAAAGAAAATTGATTGGCAGCTATTTTGGGCAATAACAAGCATTGCATTTATAATGTTTCATATAAACCATATTGCAGATTAATTGAAAGTCATTATTTAGTGCAAGTTTCCTTGAATTATTGTCCCCTTGAGTATGCTATTCTACCTTAATACTGCTTTTATTAATGTGTAAAACTGCCAATTATTTACTAGGTTTTCAAATGTAAAGAATACTTGAGAAAATATTTCTATAACTTTACTGTTGCATTTACCTTGTGAAAATAAATCTACAGTCCTAATATTTTGGAGAATCACAAAAAGTCTGGCTTCACATTTTAGTATTGCAATTTAAAAGTATTCTGATTTTTTAGAAAATGATTGTCAGTTGCAGCCCTGCTCTGCATACAAGTACCTTTCTGAAATGGAATTTAACCACAAATACACTTTTAGAGCTGTTTAAGATTTACATGCATTTAATATGCCCATTAGAGTCCCTTTTAAATGTGGTACAGTCTCAATAATAGGTGGGGTGTTGCAGAAATACAGTATTTCAATATTATTATCTGTGTTGATCATATCCTTGAGCCGGCACTGTTTACTGTCCCTGTGCCAGCATCTAAATCAACCACTTTATGAGATCCCCAAACAGACATTTGATGTACTGTTTCGTCTGTACAAACCCACAATGGTCTCCTTCTTGTGGCTCCCCAAGTCCTTCCCCAATCCTTCATGCTCTCACACAAAGAGCCATTCAAGGCTGAACTGAACTGAGACTAACAGGTCACACCAGCCCAGCAAATAGCCTCAGGGCTGATCTCTGTTTATAGAGATGACATGTTTTGTTGATCTCGCAGCTATATGACAACCCCTTCTGCCTGCCCCCCATAAGTGAAATCCACAGAGAGATGTTGTTGAGACTCAAACACTGGGGAGGAGAAGTGAAGGAAAACATCTGCCTCTCAGTCTGTAAACTCCTTGAGCAGCTCAAGACTGTTAAACAGATGAGAGCAAGCTGCTGTTTGATGATACTGAGCAGAGAGTAAGACAATGGGATACACTGTTTAAAGATCAGAGGCAGGAAATGGGACCTCCATTAAGATCAGACCTTTTTAGTCAGATTCGGAGAAGTAGATCCCTCCATCTGCAGCTTCACCTCGACCAAAGTAGACTGAAACATTTAGAGTTGCCCTGAATGCATGATTTCCTCTAAACACTGTCTGCTCACTAATGTTGCTGTGATGTCACTGATGTGAAATCGTGTGTGTGATGTGACAATGTTTTAACTCAAAGAAAGCAATAACAGTCCTTCTCTCTCATTTCCAGCTTAGGATCCCTGTAGAAAAAGTGCTCCCTTGTGGTCATCCTGCTGTGAATGAGTTTCCACCCCATCATCCTTTACCGTACCCCTTACCCACCCCCCCCCCCCCCCCCCCCCCCCCCCCCCACTCCCCTGCTCTGTGGAAGACGCTGGCCATTGCTTTCAGTTTTACTTCACTTGTTTTTGTTTGTCTGTTATTTGGTTTGTTCGAGAAATTGTCTTTTTATACACTTCCACAAAAATACATTCCATATTTTGTTTTATATCCAGTGAGTCTTTGCACGACGAAGTGAGCTTTTTAATATTAACATACAGCATTGGGCATAAGTCTTAGACCATCAATAGATTTGTTGTTTTAGCAATGCTATAATGGACCATACACTGTAATTATCCCCTAATTGGGCCACATCCAGAAAATACAAGAAAGATGTATGCAGTAGTAAGTTAACACATTTTCAGAAAAAAACTGCTTCTACAGGCTAAACTGTCAAGCATTTAGTGTGACCTTCTCTTACACTTGAACAGTAGCATATCGCTGACTCTCCTAAACCTGGAGTGGAACACACACACATGTTGCATGAGTTAAACTTCTTGACAGTTTAGTCATTTATAAGGCCAACTTTCGGTCACATAATTCCAATCCAAATGCCAGTAACCATAGAATTGTTCCAGACATTAAAACAACATCAAAGCTGATGCTGCCCTAAGACTTTTGCACAGTACTGTACATAATTAATGTTGTGATGGGCAGAAATGCACAGAGTCTAAAGAGAAACATGCATCAGACACTGGGTGTTTATTTATATTTGTGATCTGCCACAGACCACACTGAAGAGCTGAGACTTTTGCTATTGTTTAAACGGATACACCTTTATGATTTTTAACTCCTCACAATGAGGTGGTTAAAACAATTGCCAGCATATTTGTTGGCTTTTTAAAGTTATAATCCATGAGCATTTAGTCCTGGTTGATTTGGCACAAAAGGACCTGGGTTAGAATAGCATTCACCTGGTGTCTGTTCATTATGACACAGCACGAACCCTGAGGGTCTCTATGACGGTGACCAAAAAGCACACCTCGGGCTGCCTGGGACACTTGACACTCTGTGCGTTGTCTCTTTTAATTAAACTTCCAGTGTGTAAGAATAAGTAGTCAAGGTTGTAACTAACGCTTTGTAAACTTCTGCTTCAAATGTGACTGAGTTTAGTAACAGTTGTAGAAACATGGCGGCGTTCATAAAGCAAGTCTTTGCCTAAAGTGAATATAAAAGACTTGTTAAATAGGATACAAAACCAAATTTTAATTACTGTAAAGCTATTATACACAACAAAAAAATACTTTGGGTAGTATATTAAAAAAAAAAATTGCATCCTAGATGTTACGGACTCACTCTCACTCACTCATCTTCTACCGCTTTATCCTCGACATGAGGGTGCCTAATCCCAGCTGACATAGGGCCACGTAGACAATCATTCACTCTCACATTCACACCTACAGGGCAATTTAGAGTGTCCAATTGGCCTAATCCCCAAATCTGCATGTTTTTGGACTGTGGGAGGAAGATGTTATGTTAAAAAAAACTTTCCACAATCTTATGCCACCAACAACATGCAGTTAATTCCTGACATATTTTTAAGCAGTTGTCGTCATTACAATTCCATTTTTTTGGACATGACTGCTACACACTAAAAGCCACATTTTTGTTTTCCCCAGTTGAACACTTTTGAATGTGAAGCAGCAGGAAAAGGAAAAAAGACGTAGTAGTACAGCTGTGATACAACTGTTTTAGAGGGAACAGTACTCAATGAGGCCGACAGCAATGAGGATAAAACTAGTCACACTGGAAAATTAAATTGCATGATTACAATTAAACTTAAATTCACTCATTTTACAATTCTTTTCAGGAGCTCATGGATTATACATTGTGCCACTGTTCTTTTTTTTTTTTTTTTTTTTTTTTACCTCATGTATGAAAGTTTTCCAGTTTTAGACATTACATTTTGAATTGGTAATCTATTTTTATACCTGTGTATTATGTCCCTTTTCTGATGATGTTTTACTTTAGACCTATGCATGAGTAAAAGTGAGCCTAATCTATTTGCTACTTCTCCCATACCTCATTTATTGTCATGTGTAATGTGCATATTTGTATTAGCTTTCACATTTGCACTTTCCTTTTTTACACACAAATGTGATGTTTTTTAAAGTATATATATATATAGTATATGTTCGTTTTGTCAGTGCAATTGTAACTTTCTTCCTATTTTACTTATGAAGGCACATTTAAAAGCCTTAAGTGTTTTTTTGTATCAGTGCTGCGCATAAAACAATGATTTCAAAAGAAAATAAAGGCCGATTTTCACCAGATGTGGCCATGATCATTGGGTAAAGTGGGTTTGCAGGAAATTAATGTGGATGCCAATGAGCTCTACTTTGTTGTCCTTTTGTTCACATTTCACATGTCCTTTAGTTTCACATTTTAGTTCCCCACAGCTTGACAAACAACTCAACAAGTCATCTTTGTTGTTTCCCTTTTGGGTTTCAATTAATTTTTAATTCTCGCTCATTTTCACAGGATATCTTTAATTCCTTGTTTTTCACATTAAAAGCTCAAGGCTGCTTTTATTGTCTTGAGAACGAGTTTGTTAGGTTGAATACCTCACTGCATCATAATAACACTGCTCTGTGTTAGCTGGGCCAAAATACATTAACGAGAACCATTCCCACCAGGTAGCCCTCAGCTCACTAGTCTGTGTGGTTTCACTTTCCTTTGCAGTAATCCCTGGCTCTGCACTGAGTAGGTCCTCAACCCCCAACCTTTGCTAAGGGACCAGCCTTTGTGGGTACTGAGTACCTCAAACGTCGCCAGAGGCTTTGTGGACCCCTCCCTTCAGGGTTTCTTAATCATTACCTGTCCGGGCTATAATATCAGTCACTTTGTATTTGTTTCACTGCTGCTTTCATCACACTTTTGGTGTTTCAATGCTTGCTTTAATTGTCTTTTATGCAGTTATCTGTAGTTTTTGTTTTGCTGTGACTAACAAACACAATTTTCTACTTAAGTTGTGGTGATTACATGCACTAACTAATGATTAGACTCACTTAGATGGACCACAGTCAAGTGTATACTGTAACACATCATACAAGATCAATTCACTGTTCTAACGATAGTCAGCGGGCACAATCTCTTCATAATGCTTCATTATACTGTATTTTGTTTTGATTTCACAATCACTGAGGGTCTATTGCCTGGTTCTGGATTTATGATCATATTTTTTCTCCCTGATATCGGATGCACTTCTTAGTCTTTGACTCTGGCCCTTCTGTTTTTACAAATGATTCTGCGTTGCAAACTCACCTAACTGCTGGCTTGTTCTCTCTCTCTTTGTCTCTTCAGCTTCTTTTAATCTATCTTGGCCACCTGAAGAGGGGATTGCAGCTTCAGCAACAATTAAGCACCTTTTACCTCTTCCTTGTTTTTCCTCACTGTATCAACCTTTTATTTGTATACCCATCTCATCATCTTTTGTTAAATATATGGCCTTATGTGGACTCGCATGGTATTTTCTGGCCTCCTTACAAAGCTCTAAAAAAAAATAAAGCAGGTTGGGAACTGGGCACAGCTTAACTCTGCAATTATGTCTTAATGTATATAAAGCAGCTCTTTTTAGTTCATAGAAGTCATTATTGAGGTTTTACACACTTACAGGACTTGAAATAAAATGACCTACACTATGCACTCACCTTGGTAGGATCCTTAATCCAAAGTGCACATTAGAATTAAATGTTACGCAAACATTGCAGCTTGCTGATTAAGCACTTAATGCATCATGAAATACACTATGATTGGACACGTGCATTTCTTGACTCTGTTCCAGGTGGAGATTTGCTTCCAGGTTTTTTTTAAAATATCCAAACTTAACAGCAGAATTAAATTTCAGTCACGATCATGCAAAAGCAATATTTGTACTCAGCTCTTCATATTTTGGTGCCCATGTTTACATGTCACTGTTGAATACCATGGAGATCACATGCCATGGCCTTTTGGATTACACACTGTGCTTTAAATATTCACAAGCCAATTCTATACTTTGCATGCATCCTTTTATTTAAATGCTGCTGTGATCTTTGACCTGCTTGTTTTTATCCCATAATAACTCAGTGATTAAGTCTTATTTCAAACGTAATTGCTATTTTCTTCAAAATGGTGCAGGTTATTAATGTATATTTGTTCCGCTCAATGATTTCAGCTCCCATTTTGCCAAATATTAGAATAAGATGAAGTTACTCTAAAATCCCAGATAGGAGTATTTAAAAATACTCATGCATTTATATAATTTATAAGGATATATTTTGTGTATTGAAGTGGAGACTTGTTTATTACCTATGATCTTTGGATGTGTCTCTTGAGTGTAAAGTAACATTTTGGTGTCAGACATTGCCATACATTTTTCTAGCATCAGTCATCACCTCTTATAGTCCAAAAAAAAAACTCTCCCATACCACAAACTACTCAATATCTTACTTAAGTTTGATTCATTGATGTACATTTTCAATAAAAAAAACGTGATCCAAACATGTAAAGCTTTTGTCTTCCATCAACCCTGTTTATTATGACTTTTCATTGGCAGCAAAACTCTACCTCACGATGATTCTATGTGTACAGTCAGCTGGCTTTTTTACTGGAAACTATGATTTAATCTGTAAATTAAGAATATTCGGTCAACACAGAATCGACTAACAATGACACCTCTTTCAGCTGCAGCATGAGAAACCTAGACAAAAATGTATCATGGTTTTATAAGAAATATTAACATTCATATCTAACACAATGGAAGCAAGCCTCATTGCATAAAATAAGAACTTGATGGTATTAGTTTATTTTCCCCTAAAACACTTTTGAAGGAGGTGTTTAAATTTCCATTCAGTATAAACTGTAAATTATCCTTAGCCCTGCAAAAAAGTCTTGCCAAATAATAAATAATTGATATCAAATTCCCCAGTTCAGAAGCATAATCCATTCACTAGAGAAATATATTTTCCTTTATTTATGAATTACCAGGTTTTTATCTCACAATTCTGACAATCCTAAGCTAGAGTCCCTTGTTCCTCCTGGAGCATAGGCCATTGATGATTGCCCTTCAGTGCTGTCTGCTCTGTGCTACTGTCACCAGCTGTCCCCATCCCAGTCCTGTCAGCCTGATGTCTGCATCCAGGTCCCGGTGTCAGGTGTTTCCAGGGCATCCCCTCTTTCTTCTTCCTTCTGGGTTACATGTCAAAGACTGCCTTGTGATGTTGGACGTCGGTTTTCTCAAGGTGTGGCCAAGCCAACCCCACCTTCTCAGGATCTCTTGCTCTATAGGACGCTGATCTGTCTTCTTCCACAAATCTAATTTGCTGATGACTACTGGCCAGCGAATTGAAAGGATCCGACGCAGACACAGGGTGATGAAGGTCTGGATCTTGTTTTTTAATCCTCCATGTTTCTGCTCTGTACAACAGTACAGCCTTGATGTTCAAGTTGAACAAACGTATCTTGGTGTGGCGGCTGATCTCCTTGGAGGTCCAGATGTTTTCCAGCTGGATGATCGCTACTCGAGCTTTGCTAATTCTGGACTTCACATCTCCATCTGTCCCTCCTTGCTTGTCCTTCACATTGAGGTATGTGAAGGACTCTACCTCCTTTAGGGCTTCTCTGGCCAACCTGATTCCTCACCAGTGGTGTTGACCTTCAAGATCTTAAGTTTTGCCTCTAGGAATGTTTAGTCCAATCTGTGCTGAAACACTGACCAGGTGTGTTGACTTGTCCTGCATCCACTGATAATAGTGTGACAGGAGTTCAAGGTTGTCAGCAAAATCAAGGTCATCCAGTTGATTCCACAGTGTCCATTGGATTCCATTTTTCCTTTCCTGGATCTTCTTGTAGGTTTCTGGCAATGTCCAAACTTCCTCCTTCCATTGACCTCTTTGCATGTTATCACAACTGTCTCCGAATAGACAATCCTACATTTTATCATAAACATTTTTTTCTTGTGTAAATGCACACAGCACAGTGTATGACAATGATACATGTAAAATTGGAGGGAACATGAATTTGCTTAAGAAAAAAATAAATCAAAAGTAAATACAATTGATTTAGAATTTAAAATGCAACATTTTACTTAACTGTATCCCAAGCGGGATGCATTTCTGAGGACATGATACTTGTTTTCTCAGAATTCTGGCTTTTAATAATGTTTACACATGTTGCAGCGTGTAATACCGCTGCATTTATTGTTACTTGTATCCCAAGTGTGAAGCGCAGTGACAGCAGCAGGCCGCTGAACCGATACGCTGTGCAAAGCAAAGCATTGTGGGTCATTGCGCTGACAGACGCCATGATTTCACAGAAAATGGAAGCAGACTGCTGTAGGTGAATGGGTCTGTGTTTTACCCGAAAGATTTCAGACACCCTTCACGGAAGGTTTTCCTGGCGAACACGAACCTGTTTGTTGGTCTGTTGTGAGGAGATAAGTGTGAAAGAAAGCGGGACCAACAGGCTTTCGCTACTAGAGTTAGCTAGGTGCTAGCTGGCTGATGCTAACAGACGTCCGGCTAGGCTAACACGATAATAACAAAAACAATTTTAAAGAAAGCACTGTCACTTGTTCAGCCAGATCACGGCGATAAAAGTCGGGCGGAAGGCCACACCTTAAGGTAAGATTACGGCACAGTTTGGTCGTGAGATCTTTTCGTGTTGGCAAATGTTGAGCTTGATGAACGTGTGTGCCCGATAGATCCTGGCGGCCTACTGCGTCACTCTGTCCCGGCTTTGTGTTTGCCGTCCACCCGTTTCTGTAACGTTTGATCTCATATCGATGAACTATGTAGCACTGTAACACATGTCTAGACTGATGTTTCATTCGGTGCATGTTACTGGCATGTGGTGCTCGTTTACTCGGGAATGTTTTTAGCCTCTAGAGGCAGCTAGCAGACTTGACACTCACATCACACTCCCCGGCCACTTTATTAAGAACAGAGGACACCTAATAAAGTTGCAGGAGTTGCACCATCTGCTGTTGTAGTCCATCTGCTTCAAGGTCAGGTCTGTCACCAAGATGAAGTGACTTACTGGGCTTTTTGTGTGTAGGCAACTTTATTTCTAATTTATAATTAATTTAGCAGATGGCATTAATTCACAGTGTCCCAGTTTCAAAGTTAAATATACACAACTTAAATAATTTGAAAGTAATGCAAAGAAAAGTACCAAGTCTTAAATATTGTTTTTAGTAATGATTGTTTTTAGCAATGAATAATTAAGGCAGCATGTTTTCACAACTGATAGCAGCTTGCATGTTTCTCTGTTGGATGCTGCTTCACTTCCCACTTTTTTCCCTTATTGTATAATGGGGATGAAATTTGGATCAGTCATAGTTTTAAAATTCACAATCCTGAAAACTGAGCAGGACACTAGATTGCAATAAGTTTTGGATTTACACATGCACACACAAAAACATACATGTATAAAACATATATATATATGTCTGTCTTCTGCTGCTTTGGGCTTTGGTGTTCCTAGTTGTTCCTAGTGGTTATTAGATTTACTGCTGCCTTGTTCTGATTCTGGTTGTATCATTTCAAACCAGTTGTACCCTTCTCCCCTCACTTCTTGCATCAACAACCCAGAGAAATGCAGCATAATTAATATTTTCTCTTCTTTGCAAACTCTAGAGATGGTTTTGTTTGGAAATCCCAGTAGATGAGCAGTTTCAGAAATGCCACATTCAAATCACTTAAATTGCAATGCTTGGTGTAAAATTCTGGAACATGTCTGCATGCCTAAATGCACTGACTTGTTGCCATGTAATTGGCTGTTTAGATATTTTCATTAACAAGCAGTTTAAACAGATGAACCTAAAAAAGTGGCTTGTGAGTTTGTGCAAGTTTCATTTGTTGTTTTACTGTCTTACTTCTGTTTTTGGCCTCCATAACAGGTATGGCCTGGATTTGATTTGGACGGTCCTGGTGATGGCAGAAGGGACTGACACTATCGAAATGCCCTCATTTGACTCGAGTCCTACTTCTGAAGCAAAAAAGAGACCTACTTCTTCTGATGGAAGTGAGTGTTGATGATCTAGCTTGTGTAGTATCCTTCAGAGTTTTGTGCACTAACATGAAAAGTACATGTTTTAGCTACTGTGTCACTATTAGATATGCCCAGAAATATGTATGGCATGTGAGAAAAATCTTCCATGACATTAAACTTTTTCTATTGATTTCTGAAACATTTCAATTTTGGATGCTGCCCTTGTCTGCCTTTGATCTGTATGTGGGTTGCTGTGGCAACTGTGTTTTGAACTGTGCAAATCAGATTGTACATGGATCAAAGGCAATGTTGTGAGACTTGGCATTCCCAACTGCATTTTGTGCATTTTTATTAAATAAAATGTTTGCGCTGTGGTCTACACTTAATATAGTTCAAAGTGCTGCAACAGCTGATTCCTTCAAGTGACAACCAGAATTCTACAACATTCAGAACCATGTCCTCTGGTTCTTGGTAGGCACTGGTTCTATAGAGTTGACCAAAACCTTAAACAAATTATTAAATATACTTACTTGACAGAATAATATATAACACTTGCCTCTGCCTCCTCTATAAGTGGAAATGACTGAGGGGGTAAGTTGTGTTAAGTCAGCAGATTTACCGGCTTAATGGTTTTTCTGATACTTTATGGTACTTCTGAAACTTGGACATTAAGTTCTGTCACAGCATCCCATTCCAAGAAATGAATGACATCACACCCCAAACAGTTCTGGGAATGTATTGATTTTGTTTCATCTAAGATATGTACTTGTGTCATTGCAGGAGACGAGCCCATGAGGAAAATGCCTGTGTCAAAATTTGGTTGCAGACCTCGATTTGAACCTGTGCACTTTGTCAGTGGCGGAAGCAGTGGAGGAAATGGCACTGATGAGAAGGAGAATGATAAAGAGAGTCGGAGAAGTGAGTCATATGGTGTGAGACAGTGGGATACTGAGCACTCCTCCTACAGCAGCACCAGCAGAGCACAGGGCTCTTCCTCCCTGAGGTCTGCTTTTGACAGGGAGCCATTTTACGGCTCTGACTCTTGGGGTTCCCATAGAGACCAAGACAGAGAGATTTCTTTAGGTAGTACAAGTGGCTTAGGTTACGGAGGACGTGGGTCCGCCACAAACTTCATGACAAAAACACAGCAGGACTATACAGCCAAGTATGAAGCCCACTCCTTTAGAAATTCAGACTGTTACTCACGGCCCCACAGGTATAATGGATATGGGGGGGCAAGCAGATCAGGAGGATGGGATTCAGGACGTCAAGGTTTGGGGTATGGTTATCAAGACCGGCCATCATCAAGCAGACCATTCAGCAGAGTCTACAACAGCCCAGGCAGGAGCAGTCCCACCACATCTCAGTTGGGCTCTTCATCACAGCCTCTTCCAATATCTCAGTCAACATTAGATGAGAAGCAAAGGCTGATTGCCAACTTAGCATCTGCGTTGGCTGTTGCATCTAGTGACTCTATGTTTTTGATTGGAAATGATGGACCAAACTATAATTTCATGTTGAGCCGCAGCATTCAGGCCTGCAAAACCAACCCTGAGTATATCTATGTCAATTTAAAAGATATTCCCCAAGCTGACCTACCGAAGAACAGGAAAGTACCAACAGACGGTTATGCCTGTGAACTGAGATTCCAGGGTGTGTATCTTGCTACAGGATACTCTGGCAGTAAAAATGGAGCAAGGGACAGAGCTTCTGAGCAAGCTGTAAAATTGTTCCTGAAACCAGTGGAAGTTCGTGTTGTCCAGCGCAAATACAGACACTCAAATGTAAATGACATGGTTGTGTGCCAGATGCACAGCCCAACCCCAGCTTTTTTACCTGCACTCCGAAACCCAGAAGATAAACCAACACCCAGCTCAAAAGGCCAATATGAACCTGACAAACGGAAGCACTGGACAGAGTTCGTGGTTATGGATAATGCCCATGATGCCATCTGCATACTGAACAATTCTGCTGCTTTTAATCGCATGAAGATAGACTATAAGTTTGACATTCTTCCTTATGATGGGGCTTGGCTGTGCAGCGTCTTTGTGCAGGATGAGCTGGTGGCTCAGGCAACCGGCACTAAAAAGAGCTCAAAGCATTCAGCAGCTGCAGAGGCAGTAAGGAAACTACGCATGAACCAGGCTCAACGACAACAGCAACACCACCAGCAGCAGCAACAGCAACAACACCACCAACAGCAGCAGCAGCTACAACAGCAGCAGCAGCAGTCATCCCAATACAACAGGGTAAATGCTAACCAGTCAGATTCTGGAGGATGCTTTGGGCAACAGGGTGGCAGAAAGAAGCATCTGAGTGAGTTGGTCATCCTGGAAAATTCTGACAATGCTATCTGTATCATTAATGACACGGCACAATTTAATAAAGTGACTGCTGATTACAAGTTCACCCTTCTTCCTGATAACCGCTGGAGGTGTGAAGTTTATTTAGAAGGACAGTATGTGGCAGCAGGAATTGGGCCTAAGAAAATTGTGAAGCACATTGCAGCAACTGAGGCTCTGGCCACCTTGAAACAAACACAGGCTGTGGTCAAATCCAATCTAAGAAAAGAGGGACACAACGATGCCATATCCCGATCCCAGATCCTGGCTCGCTCTGGTGAGGAGGCAACAAGACAAGAGATAAAAGAAGACAACATTGGAAATCAGTTGCTCCGCAAGATGGGCTGGAAAGGTGGTGGTCTGGGCCGAGATGGTGAAGGTATTGCAGAACCAATCAGAGTGAAGGAGCAGTTTTCTAGAGAAGGGTTGGGTATGGACACAGACAAAACAGGAAATCAACTCAGGAAGCGTGACATTGAAGACATCATTCGTAACTATGCCTGCTCAGATCGCCAGGATGATCTTCGCTTCTCCACTGACCTCACCAATGATGAACGTAAACAGATCCACCAGGTAGCTCAGAAATATGGTTTACGAAGCAAGTCATATGGACAGGGACGTCAACGGTTCCTCATTGTCAGTCGCAAAGTACGCAAAGACCAGCTCATTGGTCAACTTTTGCAGGAAGGACAGGTGGGACGATATGAGCTTGTGAAGCCTCAGGCCTCGCACTAATTTGCATGCAAAGCAAAATAGGGAAAAGGGCAAAATTTGTCATTGACTTGGACTCCAGTGCAAATCACTGTGTGTAACTGCTTTGTTTATACGTGTGAAACAGACTTACAGCACAGCAACAAATGAGAATCAGGTATCACCTGTGGTTTCTGCATTCCTTTGCCATCAAGTGTATTTCAGCTTTAGCAGGAGCTGTAGGATAAATAATTAAAATTTCCTGCCATTCCACATTCTATATCCATTTCACTTTTGCACAAGCTTATGTTCAATGCTCTGTGACATCTTGTCCTAATCAAGCTTCAGTAATTTCAGGAATTTAAAAAAATTAAAGTTTATCACCAAAATAAATTCGGTTCATGGCTGTTTAAGGAACCTGATGGAATATGCAGCTTTACTGCTCATTTGTGAATGCTGGTCAGTTGATTTATTAATTCATTAATTAGACAGACTTTGTCACCCAGTAGCTATTTGCTCACACCAGCCTCCCTTTAGTAATGTCTCTGGTCAGCAATTCCTGCAATGTTGTCCACTCTTTCATCAAGAAAAACAAGCTTCATCATTATATGAAATCTTTCACATGGAAACTGTATGCTGTGATCTTCGTTACATGTCTAACGTGATGGTTTATGTAAGTACAGTTAACTTGTCTGCTTGTTTTCACAGCTGTAAAATCAGAATAAATTAAACCTGAACAATAGACTGGAGTTGATTCACGTGCTACTTTTGCACTTAAATTTAGAAAAACAAAGACATGTGATGTATATTTATTTTTATTTACAAGAAAATGTACAATTTGTTACATGGGTTACCAGTGCAAAGTTTTATAATCTGAAAACAGATACCATCCTGTTCAACAGTATTATCAGCTGATTTGTAAGATTGTAAAATAGCATAAAAATGTCAACACTGAAACTGTGCATGAAACAAAGTGCCCAGAAAGGGTACAAAATCTCTAGTTTCAGTGTTGGGAAATACCTGGTCACCAAAAGCTAGATCATTTTTAAAATCCTAGGCATGGTATTACAAGTACAATTCAGAGAAAGGCATCTGTTGAGTCGACAACTTGTTAAGAGTCACAGATTTCAATGCCAGTTTTTTTTTAATCCCACTGAAAGGCTTTCAAAATGCAGAAAGAAATAAAACCAAAAAAAAAGTGAAACCACTGAAACAGAATGGAAAAAAACCCAGAAACAGCTTTTTCTTTTTTTGGAAATATGGACTTTCTGTATCGACACAGCAAAACCACACAGCAAGCACAAATAATTCACTGTCTCAGAATCATCCAGCCAGTTGAAAAAAACAAGTAGAAAAGTGTGTACTGAGACACCAGCTGTTTCCTTTTTCTTACAAAGGAGACTTGGAGCATGTAACAAGTAACCCAGATATAACAAGGTACATTAACTTTTAACAAACTTATACCATTGCCCAACAACAGCATTCGGTAGGAGTGAATGCCACAACACAACAGCATACAAACTGAGCAACAGTTATGGGACAAATATATTGAGAAGGATTATAAGATGTGTCATTATCTGTGTAATCACTTGTTTTCTTGATCAGTGGTTTCTTGATTCTGGGCCAGACACTGTTCACACTCCAACGTTAACAGGGGTCAACAGTCACGCCAACTCTGTTCAACAATAGCAGAAACCCTCTTCTCGTACTCCCGCTTATTTTCCTGGTACAGCTGCGCTGCCTGGCTATTGGCCGGACTGTTTGGGTTTGGCTCGTCCAGTAAAGACTTTAAATATAGAAAGGAGAATGTCAGCTGGTTTCTCGTGATAGATTTCAGACACAACAGTCATTTAAAAACAGTCAACACATTTCATACTACCGTAGGTATTTTTGTTTTCTCACTAACATACAGATTCTTGTCTTTTCTTACTTTGCACTTGCACATTATGAATTAATCAGCATTGAAGAATGTTAAATTACCTGTATTGAGGTTAAGATTGAAGAGACATCATAGGTTGGACTCCAACGATTCTGAAGAATATCTAAGCATATGCTGCCATCTGCGTACACTAAAAAATAGAATAAAAGCTTTTAGAAGGATAACAGAAATTCTTATCCCAGGGTAAATAAAGAATAGATCTAATAACTTTTAATATATTTAACTGACATTATTAGAATGATCAACCCTACAAGAAGTGAAGTACGTACCATTTGGATGAAACATTTTGGAGACAAATCGCACTGTTGGTGGTTTATTTGGATATTCCTCTGTGAATTCAATGGTGAGTTTAAAAGTTCCTGAAAGTGAGAGGTAATAGCACTGAATGAATATACGCAATTGAAAGCAGTTTTATAGTCAGCTAAAAATGTCTTCATCTTTTTTTTGTTTTTCAGCTGCCAACTTGATCACAAACCAGTAAAAGAAAACATCAGAGAGCTCCAAAAAGCCAAAATATGAAGACATTTGCTTGAACATCAAGCAGCATTCTTGGCTTTGTGGAACAATTTGCAAAAGTGCAATAACTTCAGTAGCTTACTGTTAAAAGTAAGACAAGATCCATGTAGCAGACCTGATCAGTGGTGAAGTTAAAAACAAACTCTAGAAACCATCTATCTCATAACATTTCGATCGATGTAATCTAGCTTCTAAAACTCAGTGCTCAAGAGTCTTTGTGAAAATTTGATGGACTCATCTGATAGAAATTATAGATATGAAGAGCTTCAGCAAGAACTTACCATCTTCAAAAGGTGTTCCTTCAGGTCTAAAAGACAGTTAACAGATTTGTTAGGTTATTAATCATCAATTTTCAAAGAGCTTCAGTGGACTATTTCATATTTCAACAAATCAACTTACCCAAAAATTACAGCATTCCATACCATAATATTGTTTTCTGATGGGGCCCCACTAACTCCAGCTGGAGGATCCTCTTGCAGTCTACAAGGTCCAATTAAAGCACACTGATATAATACATGTGATTCCAACCAGCAATATACTGTATATGCCCATGTTATAGGGTGAACATGCCAGATAGTTATTAAATAGGGTCATTCATGTCTAACAATCACCAAATTATCTGTTTTTAAGGCCTTTCATAATAACTATTCTGTAATGCCAAGAATTTTAAAAAACAAAGAAAGGCATGACATTTGTGTCAATGCATCCCAACTGTATGTACCACTGATTAATAACAAGTTATTCAAGATTACAAGTAATTCAGATTAGATCTGGGGACTTTTCTCATAGTTTTAGCTTCAATTAAAAGACACATATTTTACTACAACTAATGCTACATTTGTACTTTCAGTATCCAAAATGGAGATCTATTTATATACTGACTTTAACACAGAGATATCCTGTTCTAATGTTATTATATCGTGCTTAATATGGACTTTTACTATTTGTAACCATAAATCAGACATACTGAGGAAATGTTGAGAGTCAATTGAATCCATTTGTCTTTACATGATAGATAATGTCAACAACTTTCATGTTTATTGCTGAGGTAATGAAGGTGACAGTGGACAAACCAGGATCAGGTCCTGGACTCTGTGACCATCAGTGATACTGCAGAACATACAGCATATCAAGGATAAGAAACCATGTGCCACGGCAGACAGTGTAGTGTCCATAAGCTTTTACTGACTGCTTGGCAGATGGTTGCTTATCCTCAGGCTTGGACAGTGATCTATGCAGATCCAGGGGATCGGAGCAGTCTAGAACGGTCTGCATTTCGAAAGTAAACTTTTATCCAAATGTTTCAGGTGCATCTGGACAGTGACCTGAGCTGCATCCATCACAGCACTGACACACGCAGACAGACAGACAGACTATACACAAACACAGCCCGTAGCAGTTTCGGGAAATCTTAAGAATAATCAAGTTCACCACATGCATTAATAAACCGTATTACACCAACAAAAGCCAGATGGAAGCACACGTTGCCCAACAACATCGTTGATACAGGCTGCTCGCTGTTGTCAGCGCCCCACCAGGAACATTAAAAATCACCAAGTGTCAAGAGCTAAACACGCACTATTTTGTGAATACTTCTGAAAATAGAAACGCGTAACTGATCCAAATGTAACTAATATGTATGACCAGCCAGTGTTAAGACATGTATTAAAACTCGATTGTGCTCTAATTTGAAATAAAAATTTAAGCTAACCATGACAAGCTAACACTAGATTGCTAACGTTGGCCATAGCTACTTCTGTTGTTTTCCTTTCGCTTACCGTTTAAAATCTCTCATTAAACGTCGTCTTGCTGGAGTTGACATCCTGTTTACACACACACCTCGCTCGTTGGCATAAACGTGAGCGGTTCAAATGTGAGGTGACGTTTTTAGTGGCAGACTTAAACAGACCCTAGCAGACTGGACGACGATTGCTAGTTTGACAAATAAATTGGCTGCCTCTGCTAGTCTAAGAGCGCTACCACTTGACAAGAAAGGGGGACAGTAACGTTGAGTCGCTCTAATTCGGTGAGCCATACAGTTGCAAAAACAGAAACTAACAGCGTCACCTAAAAGTATATCGCTAGATACAAACGTCTAACTATTTAAGATGTTTAAAATGTGATAAGAGCAAAGCCAGAATTGTTTTTATGTTTTCTAATTCTCCCCTGTCTCTTTACTTGTATGATTCTAGCGAAAATTACGTCATATGTTTAGCACCCATGTTTAGTTGGTTCCCAACACGACACATATTTTGTTTACGGTTTTAATGTTTACTCTCTATCATACTCCTTAAATCATTGTTTATTTTTCCAAACTCTTTAATTAAGTAAATTAATAGTAAATTCAATGCAAGGCATTTATGGATTATATCCTGTATTTAAGAATACAGTAACATTAAAAGACCACTAGATGGAACTAAATTATACACAAGTTAACATTGTCGCCTTAAATGTATCTTGTAATTACAAATGTTCCCAGGGAGAGAAAAGATGTAATACAACACATTTGCATTAACCCAATGAAGAAGAAAACACAAAATTATTATTATATTAGTATATTAGTATTATTATATTAAATTGGCTAAGACCAGATATGAAATTATCTATAAGTCCGAGTACCTGGGGATACATCACTATTTGGAAAAGACTGTACATATTAATAGACATTCATATAGAAACGTGGCAGATAGCCACTTAATATTACGTTTACACTTAATATTAAGTTTTCCCGGAAATCGAACAAGGTAAAAGAGTCAAAGGTACTCATTTCCGATTTCATATACAGCTTCCCATATGGTCTAGCGGTTAGGATTCCTGGTTTTCACCCAGGCGGCCCGGGTTCGACTCCCGGTATGGGAACACTCATTTTTTTCAGAAACAGTAAAAAATCGGTAATTAAAGATAGATATCGTAACATCACAAATTATTAAATTCGATTTAACTCTAGCTATTTAGTATTATATAATAGATATAGCTTTTAACCAAGATGGTTCATCATTTCCAGAGAATCTACTGCAGACACCGCCCTCTCAGAGGAGTTAACCTCATTTGCTCTCATCGCTCAAGGGTCTGGGCATTCCCGGAAGATTCCTAATACCACTTAAAAGCTATCTTTTGAGACAACAACACTCATCGCGGTCTCACGAAGTGAAAGCGACTTTCTTCGTGAGCTTTTACTGCCGACTTTTGTCTTGACATAACCCGGTCGTACCGGTGAAGCCACACCTGTGACCGCGTACTGAAAAAAGCCTTAGATTGTAACGGTCAGCACAGAGTGGTGGGTGATTAAGAGGAGATAATTTATTTTTTGTACTTTTGAAAGCAGTGGGACAGGACGCGAACACTGAACAACTTTTTTTCCACAGCGTGTTTCAGTCTCGCTAAACACTGAAGCCCGGCGTCATGACTGACTGACTGACTGACTGACTGACTCCTCTCTGGACTCGCTTTGTACCACCACCAGGTTGCAGCCTAGCCTTGGTCGAGGGCCAATCATTTCCCAGGAAAATGTGACTGTTAGGAATTCCCCACGCATCAGCCCCTGTCGGAGAAAACTGCAACCCTGAGTCAGGGAGCCAAGCTGGAGGGAGGGACGAGGGAAACTGGTCGGCGATGATGTTGCTGTTGTACCGTTTTGACTCCAACTGGCAGATAATATTTTTTTTCTCCCGTCGCCTTGGCTCACGAGGACAGACACTTCACTGCCTGTTTACGGCCAGGGAGCCATGCTGTGCGGATGACAACTTCTAGCTAACACAGGGTAGGTCCGTTTCAAAATGTTTGTTTTAAAAGCGTGTTGTAGTAGTTACTACCTTCTTTCGTGTGTGTCCACATCATGTCAGCATTGGTACCACTTCCTGTGGTGTCATTTCAAGTTTTAAAATGGGGCATGGCCCAAAACGTTATCGTGATTTTAAAAAAACAAAACTTGATAATTATCGCGATAAATGACATTGAAAGATTTGAGGGAAACACTTGTCCCCACAGACAATGTGAGACAATGTGTCACCTAAACAAAGTGAAACCACAAACGGACATTAAAACAGGGTAAAGTGCCTATAACACAAAGTGTTTGCTCTGTACACACACCGACATACTGTATATTAAACCACTGTTATGTTGCCGTTGAAGAAAATTATATCTACTATACAACTAAATAAGCTGTTATTGAATTATTGCCTGGTCAGAATTATCAGGACTTTTAACAGTTTACTTTTAAGACTTTTTTGTTTAGTAGTGAGGCTACAGCTGTAGAGGCACAATATGATGATTTGTAGTAGCCACTGTTATCCATGACCTGCAGGCTTTGCTTTATTCTGCCTGTAATTTACTGTGACTCCCCTGTGTGTTAGTCAGCCAACATGTGACTGCACAAATGGTGTATTTGAGTGGGGGTGTGTGTGTGTGTCTTTGTTTTAGAGGAATCATTACACTTTGCGTACTTATGGTTAACATGAAAAATAGATTTCCTTCTGTCCTTCGCCATCATAAACATACTCCTTGACCTCAGGTTAATCTTGTTCAATGTGGCTCCAACATTGTGTGCACAAAATATGGGCAAGTTATTTAGGATGGTAATTTTTAATGACATAACAATTCAATTCAGCTTCTACAATGTGTGTTTGTGCCTCTCCCCCCTGACACTCTAGTGTGTGTTGGTTTTGGTTGGACAAAACGAGTTGTCTTTTTTTTTTTTTTAATTTCTTTTTTTAATCAAATCTGATTTACAACCAACTAATTAAAAAAAACAAGTGGCATACTTGGTGGCAGCTCTTCATCTCGACACTCACTACTATAGCAGCCATTGCCCTTTGTGTTGTCCACCACTCCAGTGAAAATATTCACTAAAACAAGAGAGTCGCAAAACACTCATTTAGATGTTTCTGAGGACAAGTATGAATGAGTGTTTACCGCCTCTACAAATATATATCTGCATTGCTTGACATAGTTTGGGCTTTTCATTGTTGATCAACCCTGTTTTGTGGCAAGTCTAAATGTTTGCCAGATGTTTACATTTTTGGCCTAAGACGCTTGTGTCATGGGACAGACAAACACTATCCCTTTGGTAAACTGCCATGGCTGCCCTCAGAGGAGGAGGCTGTGACGCAAAGGGAAGAGGAGAGTTACTGGCATTTAGCTTGTTGGAGCCACAAGAGACAGGTCCAGCTGGACCCACCAAGCCTTCATCCACCCTTTTTGCCCTCCCCTTCAGTCTTCCTGTGGTGGGAAAAACTGTCAAAACTTGTGGATAATTGGGAACTTCAATCCACTAAACGCAATTACCCAGAACAAGACTTTTCAAATTCACTCCAGTGTGGAATTGTCTTGTTTGCTTCAAGCATGTGCCATTGTTTTCGAGACATCCTACCATGCTTCTGCCCACACTTTCAGCCACTGTTTTGTAATTTTGAGCTTTGCTTTGATAGTTTTAATGCTGCACAAGCTTTGATTACGTTCAATTGTGTCTTGGCGTGTGTATGTGCACTGCTGACAGTGTGGTTGAGGAGTACAGCAGTTCCCAGCAGTCTTCTTATCCTGTGACAGTGATGTCACCGCCAGCAGTGTGAGCAGCTAAGGCGTGTGATGATGACCAAGGACAACAAGGAGAGCTACTCTGTGCTCTGATTCCTGTTGGAACAACAAACTCCTCAGACATCTGGCACTTCTTCTTGGCCATAATGGTTGGCTGATTATTGATTTGGCTACACAAAAATAAGAACTGAGCTTTTATCTTATTTAGAGAGCAGCACTCCAGTTTCACATAAGCTTTTAGAGTGGCCTTGTGAGAGACTAGGAAACCCAGCACAGTTCATACCCATGTAACAATGTTAAGAGATATTTTAGTATCCCAGAGCTGAAGTGACTTTGTGCCACCAATAATATCAAGTGCGGCCACATTGACTTTATCTTTTTACTACTATGTCTTCTGAAATTTTACAAACTGCGATGACTGACAAACTCTTTCTGAGACTATAATCTTTACATAAAAACTCTATGTTTGTTGTTGTGAATTAGTGTAATTTGGTGTCTAAGAAGTAACCACAAGATGGCAATGTTTATATACTCTGACTAAACAGTCACATGAGGTGGTTGAAATCTGCAAAGGGTTGCATAAATGCGGGAACCTTGTGAAAAGAGAAATAAAACTTCTGAACTTCCTGTTTTTTATGAAAATGTATACTGTGTTGTTGGACAGTTTAATTTTGAGGGCTTGCAGGGGAACTATTGTAAGTTCCTTAATTGATCATTGCTGGTTAACAACCCTCAGCCTTTTGATACCTGAATATCACCTTGTCAGACTTGTTATGTAGAATCGAGCTGCTGCTTCTAACTGGACATGATGTCAGAGAGAAAGGGGAGATGAGGGAAATTCCACCTGTAACTTTATTCCTCACTCACGCTGCCTGTCTCACAGGCATGTGACTTGGTCAAGTCCTCATGGTTGAGTTTCCTAATGAGTATGTGCATTGTCAAGATGTAATCTAGTGTTGCAGTAGAAGCTATTTTTAGCATTTAAAAGAGGACAACTTGACTTCAATCGGCTCAGCGATCATTTAGTATAGGATCGGGGTGAGACAATGACGAACAAAAAGCCTCGTAATGCTGTCGTCATTGATAAAGAGTTTCTGTTGTACTGTTTGAGTCAATAATAGGGACTCTATTGCAGTAATCAAGCAAGTATAGGCTGTTTTAAAGGTAACAAAAGTGTTGTATGGATCAAACAAACAAAAGTGGCATTAGACAGAGCCAGTCTTTTAAACTTAAAAATAACTTGACAATTAAGTTTTGCCCCAAAAATTTAAGTTGCCTTAAAGAAAATTATTTAAATAAAAAAGGAGTTTGTTTATGCTGAGCTGAGAAGTTAATATTTGGCCTCACTGTATATACACAAAGGCCTCTGTATATGTCAGAACAGGAAGAAGTACTCAGGGCTGAGTATTTAGTATTCACTCTGGCAGCATGTTGACATCATAAGAGCAGTTAACCATTTTACTCAGATATTTTTATCATGTCCGCTGAGATCCACATAAGCACACAATGTAATAAGCTATAGCACTGATGTGTAATTTGGTTTGTAATGCTTCTCTTACTGTAGTTTGACCTCGCAAAATAGGCCCTGACAAAAATAGAAACAGTCGTGTCTGCAACTTTGGATCACAAGTATTTTTTTATGTCTTAAATGAGGCAATAGTGAGTGGATAACCAAGGCCTCTCATGAGTCAGCTCTGCTGGTGTTGTTTAAACTCCAACAGTGAGCGCCACTCATCTCATCACTGACTTAAAAGCAGTTCAATGTCATTGCTACAAAGAAATGTAGTTTTTTTTTCCTTTTGGGTTAATTTCAACATGACAGACAGCCTCGTGCTTGTTGAATTATTTAACTGCATGGAGCCTATGGGTATTACAATCCAGTGACAGACCAATATGCTCTTAGGGCCTCATTGCATTTTATTAATAATGAGCTTCTGATAAACTACTAATTTTTGAAACTGCTGATTATTGGTGCATACTGCCTGCTTCTTTTTAGCCCTGAAATAGAGGATGTGACACAGACTGACTTTTCAGGACCTCAGTGAAAGTGCATTGCATGATATTATGCCTGTATGAAAATCATGTGTGGTTACTTAATGCTCATTGAGTCTTTTCTGTTGGTCCCTGAATGCACATAGCTGAAATAACCCACTGAGGTGTGATGTGGATGATCTGGATGGTTGGCCTTCTCTGTGTATTCAATATTTAATGAGATGCAGTCTGTATGGGGCTTGGCCAGCAGTCGCACCATCGATACTCTTAAAGCGTGTCTCTTTTTAGAAATGTTTATGCTCTGTTTGGTTTTGTCCAACCACATAGAAGATAAAAAAACAATGGCACTTCCACCTAAATGTTGTGTGTTGTTTCACATCTTTATGCTAAATATCAAGTGAATTAACTGCTTCCTTGTTTTTGTGAACTGTTTGTGCTGACAAGAAAACAAATGTTGACGGATGTATTCAGAATTGAATCATGGCTGGGTATGCCACTAATATGTCACCTACGCAAACAATACACAAACAGCCACGGCTGCACATGTTCACATAAAACAACGAGAAACTGAAAAATCCTCATATTCATGCATGTACACATGCAGATACACATAATGTATTGTCCTCATATTAAAACAAACAACCAAAAATAATATTTATTCAGAAATATGAATTTCAAAAAGTACATTTCCATAAAACTATTGCTCTTAGAACATTTAGCGGAAATCATAATTATAATTTAATAGTTTTTTTAACACTTGGCTGTGACATAAAAATGTGACATACAGCAGTCTCTATTATAACATTTGAAGCTCCACTGTTTTATTTCTGTCACAAACAATGCTAATGCCATTGAATGTAACAGACACTTATTTATATTTAAAAAAAATATGCAGTACAGCTTTAAATTTGTCCTTGTAAGTAAAAACAAAAATCACAGACACTTACAACAATGGTCGATTTGCTTTCATTTACTCTGCCTCATGTCTCACTTACAAGGAGTGTAGAACTTTCCGGCAGTTACTGAGTCAGCTTTCATACCTTTCATATCTTTCAACTAGCTTTGAAGGTCATGAAGCAAAGTAAACCCCAGTATATGTATAAGGGGAACACACAGTTCTCCAAAAATGCACCTGTGACTGACCCAATAGACACATCTGCTAGATTAATCATCAGGACCGGTACGCCCCGTTGGTGAGTGAGCGAAAGCTAGTACCGTTGGAAATTCAATATCACATGAAAAATATCATTAGTTAAACTTAAGCTTCATGTTATGTGTTTGTATTACAGGTTTACAACCTGACTGTAAGTCCAACTAACCATGTATGTGTAATAAATGTGGAAAAGGACTTGAGTTGTATCCGCCGTACTCGTTCAGATTGTTCTGATAACCCTTCCAGAGGGGAGTTTGCTAAGCCCGGGCAAGAGGTTTGGTAAAAATCTGGACAAGGAGGATGCTGATTTTCTCATAGAAAAGAATCTGAAGCAGCATCATCCTGCTAAAAATGTAACATGCAGAAGATGCACAATTGTCGTACACATATTTATATGATATGATATGCCCCCAAGAAGTCATTCGCTTGTTATGAACATTTTTCATGGCATCTGTCAGTCTCTGCTATAGTGCAGTGTATTGAATGTTGAAGTGAACACTGTCCTCTTAGGTCTGTTGCCTCTGCATCACTCTCTGCTCAGAGGTGGTAATGAATCACTCAGATATAGTGTGCTGAGCTGCTTTTAACACCCTGAAAGCATCGTCTGTGCAGCTGTGCACTTACACAGCTCTTTGCTATGTTGTTATACCTATTATACTCTGTCTGCACAGTGAATCATGTTAGATCTGTGTTTAGCTTTGAGCTTTTTTGAACTGATAAATTGTTGCACTAGAATGTCAGGTCTCAATCTATTGGGAACAATAATGTTTGTATCACATTGGCTACTGCCAGTCTTTCACAAATATTTCCACAACTAACATCTTTTTTTTTGTGTGATTTGTCATGTTGTAATTCATTGTCCATCTTTGTAGGTTAATTAAAATGCCCCTGTGCCCTATGTTGACCCCATTCAGTGTCCCCAGTGGGGTCTACTTCTGTCCTGTTCACTGGTGTCTGAAAGCCTCGGCTGAAACCCTCCCTGTTCTATCGTTATGCCGTGGAAGCAGATGACCTTCAAACCGCTCAAATATTTTTTTCCCCTCATCCAAAGGCTCCCATATCTCGTCCTGTCAAGGATTGTTTCAAAATATTTGTCTGGTTTTATGAGTACGCAGCCCTCAAACATAATTCTGAGCAATCTGAATT
The DNA here is from genome assembly GCA_016785285.1 of Brachirus orientalis. NCBI lineage: Eukaryota > Metazoa > Chordata > Actinopteri > Pleuronectiformes > Soleidae > Brachirus > Brachirus orientalis. Next base: position 3,103,019 of record JAFBJR010000058.1, read on the forward strand.
TTCTGATGACAGTTCTCAGTGGAGCGTCTGGTACAAATTTGATGCTTACAAATTTAGGGCATGATCAGATAAAGAGTCATGAAGTTGGAACTATGCAAAGAGAACGGAAATCATTTCAAGCTGTGAGCAGAAATCCTTTTTTAAGAGCTGTGTTTAGACTTAAATTTGACCTAGTGTATAAGATCTCAGGGTTAGATAACACAGATTATTGACTGTAATGTTTAATGTCAGCTGCATATTGTGTTAGACCTGGTTAACTAACTGAAGTACTGTCAAATGTTTACCTTCGCATGCATTGATTGTATTAGTGGTAATATGTTAAATTTAATGACTCAAGAAACAAGCAAAGAGGTTAATGTTATGAAATCAGTCTGTACGTTACATGCATATGTACAGTTGACTACTGGCCTTGTCCCTGTATACAAACACTGGTAGGGAATCAATTGAGTGACGTGTGTCCGCCTTTGCTACACTAGGTGACAATATGCCTCCTCTCAGCTTGTTAGTATTAGGTGGTTTAATGTTGACCTGGCGGCTATTTGTCAGCATCTCCAGCCATTCCGAGTCCTCCTACCATCCGTGAACGTAAAAATATATTTTTTAAATTGAAAAATCATTATTAGTCCAACAAATGTACCGGCCTTGATTCTGCCATGTTTATGTTGCTGTTGTTTTAGCCCCCAGGTCCGCTTGAGTCCAGCTCTGGTCCAACTGAACATATACATGCAATAATAATTCCAGTTTGAATATCAGGATAGGTTTTAACTGCTTTTAACACAATAATTCGATTTTTCTTTATGTTGTAAAAAAGATACTGTCTGATGTGCACAGTAGCGTTCCTATTAGGGTTAAAGAGGAAACACCGATATAGGCCTCAACCACACCAGCTTCTTAGTGCAGCGCCCTCCTAATGGAGACGTACCACAGAAAAAAGGGTCTCTGAGGCATTTATCTGTTGTTGATGGCTTCTGTCATGTAAATCTGGCACATGAGACAAACCAGTGACTCTTTTTTTTTTTTTTTTATTCTTAGTCTTCAAAGGAAGGGTGTGTCCTTTCAGTTAGCGTGCAGGGTCACATGGCTTATTTTTTGCTCGTGTAAGGAGAGAATGTGTTGCACTGCATTTTTCTGTATTTAAGCTCAAGTCTGAATTAAGTTTCATCCACTGACATGTTGCGAAGAAAAAGTAACTTAATGCTAGCACCATTGAATGTAATTGAATGTAACTGAATGTAATGGTTTTTGGCCTTGTTCATTTGAAAATAAAATACATTATAGCACAATAGTCCCATGCAAGTCTTGTTTTCAGTTGAATGTGTCAAACACTGTAAACCACAGATTTCTTATATATCTGTTGTGTTCCACCTCTTTTATGGGGATGGTTTTTCTTTTTTTCCTTTGAATGAAGTCTTAAATCTTTTGTCAGAAAATGATCAGATCTTGAGCATGAACTAAAATGATATCACTTTATGATTAAACAAGAGCTCTTGACCAAAACTACTATTAAGTTTTTCACTCAATCAGCTCTCAGTTGTTTAATTGACCAGTCATCAGTATGTATTCTCCTTATTACTATGGCCCAATTTTGGCACATCAGAACTGTTATTTTCCATGGTAACTGAAGGCTAATCACCATGAATGATTGTAAAATTTGGATCTGGTGATGTTCAAACTGCAGGATGCTCATGCATTGCAGGAGCAGAGTGATCCTGAAGCCTTGTAACTGCCACCTCCACTGTGTTTTGCCACTGGACAGAACTAGTTTACTGCTGCTTTTGCTTCTGCTCTGGAAGTTTCACCCATAATCATTTCTCCAGTAGCGCCTCCAGGAATAAGGTGGATTGAGTGTTTCAGACATCATGAATCGGGATGATTCAGAATTGGTTCTCTGATTATTATTTTTGTGTGTGTTCTTTTCCATCCATTTAAATGCGCGTCCAGAACCAATTAAACTGCAGTCACTGTATTTTTTGGATCTTGCAGAAGCTTGTTTGGCATGTTGTATTTATTCTGGGAAATACTTACAGCTGCTATGCCATAATATAGTAGCTGGGAAGAGAGGGATGCTCTGCCCTGCACACTGAGATCATAACAGCAAAGCTGATGGTGCTGTGACTCTTTGCCCCAAAAATTCAAGCTGTCTGCAAGACTTTATTTGGTGAAGTAACAGGCATTTAACTGGCGCATACACACATGTTTTTGTATGTTTACATAGTTGTCCTGGATTTTCAGCAGCTCTGCAGTGCATTAACCTTTTAGTTTTTATCACAAGAAGTGAACAGTTTCCACTATGTCTCCAGGGTTGTGGACGGTATTTGCAAAGGCAGTGATAAATAGAGCTTGTTTGGTGTAACTTTCCCTCACAGCAATGCTATCGATTTGCTCTGAAGCAAACAGCTGCTTTCAACTGAGCTCTGTACTGAGCCAAGGCCAGGAAGAATTAATGTGATGATGAGGGCCCTCTTTGGAGACCGAGAGGGCAATTTAGGGGTTTGTGACAAACAAACGCTGTTACAGTTATGATTAAGTTTAATGGGTTTGTCTTTTTAAAAAAATGTCTCCCTTGAGCCCTATATTATTTTATCTTCTTTTTCTTTCCTAGGAATTCCTTTTTAAAACAAGTTTTATTGAAACATTTGACTTTTGCCCCTGTTAAATTTATTTCATGGGACTCTACATTGGCAAACATCGGTAAACCCTCAAGTGTGAAGACTCGCAGAGCACAACACTCACCACAGACCACCACTTCCTGTTTGCTTCAGTATCATTTCTGATAAAGATTTTTATCAAGTCTGTGCTGTTTCTGTGTGTACTTAACATGAAACTCACCAACACATGATACATCACACCTTCTGCACAACTAAAAAAACTTCAAAGATATTAATACTTGGTTGTTTGAGTTAAACTTTATATGTAATGATTGTTCACTGAAAAATAGGCACTGTATCCAGCTCGAAGGACCATACACAGAAAAATATTTTGTCATGTAGCATCATTTAGATTGCTGTGGTGAGTCTGGTTAAAACTCTGGATGTGCCAGTGGAGAGTGATTCAAATAATTGAGTGTAGTTTATTTCCTCCTTAATGGTTTCTAGTACATGGTTTCTGCCCTAAGGTCCCCTTATCCTTATTTTTCTTCTTCTTTTCTTACCCTAATTCACATAGTTCTCTTTATAGCTGTTTGTCTTTGATGTCCTTGGTTCAGCTCTACAAAGAATTTTATTCAAAGCCACCTAGAAATCAAAGGGCATCATTTTCTATAGAGAGTATTAAGGCAAAATGTTGACCATTTTTAAGATTTCCTGTGATTCTGATCAGTGTTTTTTTCTTAATGTCTAAATGATGTTTGAGTGTTTGATATTTTAACTGAAAAAAGAGGAGGAGAGAGTGGCAGCCCTTTTGTGGGCTCATGTGGTGAAGCACTTGTTAGGGCCTAAAATACATTTAACTTCATTTTCTTTTTTCCCCCTCACCCTAGAAACTGTTTTATTGGGGCTTTTTTCAGTGCAGGAGGAACAACTCCCCCACAAGTCAGCAGTTTAACTGCCTTGGTGACAGCTAATGGACTCACAGTTCATTGTAAGTGTCTAAATGGGACACAAAGAAAAGTGAACTTTACCTCTGAGCTGTTACACAGATTTTAATCACCGTGCCTGGCACATATTGTATGGTCAAAGTCTAAGGTAAGTGCATACCTGTCTGACTGTTTGCTTACTTACACCTCAGCACTCCTCCACCTCTGCAGGAGAAACCCGTCTGTCGTCTTTCATGTTGTTTAAGGTGTGGCTCTCTGGTTAGACTTCGCTGTTCTCCCCTCCCCCACCGAAGCCCTGACCAATCCCCACCACAGAAGAACTCACCTGAAAGGATTTGCATTCAGGGCTGATACTCATTGTTGATTGGCCAGGTGAAAGCACTCTGCCTCAGGGCTCCCTTACCAATGGTGACAGTGCTGCGTGACTCATAGGGAGAGGGCAAGTTGCTTCATTGCACTTCTCCTTTTTCTGTTTCAAACAGCAGCCATTACATTGTCTTTTTTGTCTCCACCTCTTCAGTTTTGTGTTGTTGCTGTGAGAAAGACGTGTGTGGCTGACCAGGGGTCCACACCTTTTGTACAACCTTGCTTCCCTTTGAATTCGCATTGGATTATTCCCCGCTTTGCCTTTTGTTGACTCCTTTTTTCTTGATTTTCATTGGTTACTAAGATCGAGACTTGTTTGGTTGCTATAATGGACCTTGTCATCCGAGTCCTGTGTCTTTGAGGTTAGTGATGAATAATAGTTCTTGTCCTTTGGTTTGTTCTTGTGAGCAAAAACGAATATTTCATTTCTAAATCCACATTATTGTATCAAGGCATTAACATTTGGGTGTATACTTGAGTTGTATTTGTAAGTGGATACGTTGTGCAATTTTCTTTTAATTGTAACAATTTCATAAGCACTCTTGACATATTGAAATTATTTTGAGTGAGTTGTCTTATTTTTCCCCATTGAACTTCTTCTGAGCCGGCTTGTCTTTCATTGTGGCAGTGTTTATAACTTTTATTTTGCTGCACATATCAAACAATCTTTCTCAAACTCCACTGACATGCGATAGCTTCACACCATGTGAGATCAAGTAAGGGTAACTGAAAAAACGGACTGAAAAAAAAGTTCCCATGTCTCTTATTAAATATCTAAATGTATTTTTTCTTTTTTCTGATATGTTCGTTGCTTTCATTTACAAGTTGTTGCCTTATATGGCGTGCTGAAGCAAGGGCGGGAACAGTATTTTGCAAGTCCCTTGACCAAGCCCATGTATTATTGTTGGTGTGGTAATCAGTAAATCGGTAAATACTTTAAACACCAAGCCATTTGTGTTTGTCTTTGACCTAATGCGGATTTTACTTAACATTCAACTGCAGTAGCAGAGAAAAAGGTCCTGTCTTGATGAGCACCCCCCCCCCATCTTGTGCATAAAGTCAGTCATGCAATGCTTCATGAACCAGCATCTTAAGTTTATCAGAACAAAATGTTTCTCATCGTGTAACGTGCAGGCCAGTTAGCTCTTTATTTAAGATCATGGGGAAGTTTGAACTGTGTTTTTCTTCCTCTTTTCTGTCCATATAAGACCTTCCCTAATGTTTTTTTGATTTACCTGGTAAATGATTCTTCTTTATTTTGTTGAGTGTCTGTTTCTGAAAGTTTCTCAGTGCTGCAGAGATAAAAGCACACTTCCTGTTTCACCAGAAATCTACTCTGCACTTTGTGGACCACAGAATTCATTTGCACGTACTATTTAACTGCATAATGCACTATACAGTTTCAGCAACATTCAGTTTTCACAACCACTTGCTCGTGACTCTCTTTCTCGCTCCAAATGCTGCAGTGTCTCCACAGAGCTGTTGAAATCCTAGGAAAGGTCTGAACCAGTGCAGGCCTAATATTTCCATCCACTTTTGGTCAGCATTTTTTATGAAGCTATTTGCAAAATACCCAAGGACACGATTATTTCATCTGTTTGGCATTCACAATTGATTTTGTTGATGTAATGTCTGACATAACTTTCAGTTCGGGCCTTGGACTGGAAACTAAGAAGAGATTTTTGAGGAATACCAAACACATTCACCGCACTGTCATTAGGGTGACATCAGATATTGCAGTGGATGAAACAATTAGTTATATATCTGCGTTTGTAGTTAACACTTGCCGAAGCTTCAGCACATGACTCAGTGAGTGAATGGCTCTCTTGTGTTGAGTAGGTATGAGTTTGCATTTGACCTACATTTTTCAATATTCCCGATGCCCATCCTGATTTGGATTGTAAATGAAGCTCATGTTGTAGCTGGTGCTCAGAGAAGCATTGTATGTGCACGTGTGTGTTCTTCAGGGGACACGGTGGCTGAAGATGACAGGGAGTGGGGGGTGAACAGTAGTGTCAGGTTGGCTCTTCTTTCAATGCAAAGTCAACAAGTCCTATGAACTGTAATTAGATTATTAGGCTTAGAAGATGTTGGAGAATGGTATGGCATGGGGGGGAGTAGGAGGTGAGTTTACTGCTGCAGTCACAGCATGCAGAAAAAAAATAAAACCGGTATTCATTCAGTTTCATTTTCATTCATTCATTCAATCGCATACATTTATCCAAGAGAAAAACTAGAGCCGAAAGTGAGTGTAGGTACAGTTAGTTCTTTAATTCCATGTTGTCAGGTTGAAATTGTCACAAAAAGGAACAAAAGTATACCGTTAACAGGTGCACTTGAGATATCAACTTGTTTTGTAGACCATTTCTTCTGTCACTACCCCTGAGTAATTGTCCTATTTATTTAAGGGCATGTGGAAAAATCCAGTTGACACATAGTGAAACTAGTTGTTGCACATCTTATTTACCCATGGCTCTTATTTTGTCACAGAGGTTTTTATTTTGATGGATTTTTAGCCTGTTTCCATGTCAGTTTCTACAGTTCTACTTTGCCTCTTAAATTTCCACACCACTCTCTTTTTCTGAATTGGTTGGACGCCATATTGTTGGAGGAGTATAGGTCTGTGACGGGAAGTTTGAGCTTCTGTGACTGCTGAGAAAATCTGGGTGGGGGAGGTTAATGTGTAACACTCTCCTCTGTGTCCTCCATCATGGTGCCACTAAGCAAGGCACACACTTCCAAGTGCTTTAGACTCAGCTACACCACTTTTCTACCTGTATTAATGGACTATGGGTATACTCGAGAAACCCCCGCTTAAATAAAGTTGAATTGATTGAGCAATTTTCTCCTAATGTTGCAAGCAGCTCATATTTAGAGCATGCTGTGACTGGCAGCCTGTAGTTTTGGAGAGCTTATTAAACCAAAGCTGTGATCTTCACATCTGAATCCAAAAAAAGAAAAACTTTCATGAACCCTTTCTCTGTTCAGACAGATTACATTTCAGCCCTGATAATTTGTAGACCCATTCCTATCAGAGAAGTTGTTATTGTGTTTTTTTTTATTCATGACTATAATTCCTGAGAGCCGTAGTGGGTGTGATGTAATACTGGACTTTTCAGTGATTTGTAAGCCCTTCCTTGTTATAATTCTGGATGAATTCATTTCTTGATGGTCTGATTTTCTTTGTGTATAAGACATAGAGAAGTGACCTGACTTTATGCATCATACCAGCATAATTTCACTGTAATTGATAACGTAAACCCCTTAAGCCAGCCAGATTAAACCGTTAATGAGCTTCTAGACCCTTTTTTTTGTTCAAAGTGGATGGATGTGAAACTTTCATAGGCCAAAATGGGTTAAAGCAGAAACTGTGTCTTTTCAGATACATGCAGAGGAAAAAAAAAAAAACCAAAATGTGTGTCTATGTTAGAGAGAGAGAAACAGAGGATATGTGAAATATCAGGTCACACCTTTTGATAACAGCCCTGGTTATGCAACACATGATGTTTGGTCAGGGGTCAGATTTGGCTACAAACTTCAGCACTGCTCAGTAGAAAGTAGAAATGGATTACTTTCATTATTGAATAATCTGTAAATTATTTTTTGTGATAAGTTGTTTGTCCATTATTGATAAGTGTTTCCCAAAACACAAAATGATTATGTCTTCACATGTCTTATTGTCAGTGAAGGTGGAGTAGAAAGACCCGAGCATATGCACATTTAAGGAGCTGAAATCACAGAACATTTCCTTTATTAAAAAAGGCACTCAAACTAATTAATTAGTTCTCAGAATAATTGTCAATTAATTGTGTTGTTGTTGCAGCAGCAGCCCTAGTAGAAATGTTATCGATGACAAATCAACTCCATATGGTCCAGCTAGGACATTAAAAATGTTTAATGCAGTCACCACTGACAAATAAATGTAAAGCTTTTTCCCTATACATCTTTTGACTCTTTTGACTTTAAAGCTGGATATTTATGTTATAGAATAAAATATATTTTTTAAACAATATGTTACTTACTCTGTTTTGATTTTAGGTGCAGACAGTTTGATGGAATGTTAAAAATTAAGGTATTGTGATTAAAAAAGTATCTATAGAAGGTGCTTGCTGAGCTCGTGAGGGTGGCGACCGGTTTGAGGTTCAATTTTGTTTGATTCCAAATAAAAGTGGCATGCATATCCTCATAAAAATCTATGACTATATAATTTGTAAATACGTGTTTCCTAACTGCAAGCAGATAGATATAATGCTCTATTCGCATGCCGCAGCCTGAAAGCACTTGCACAGAGCAGTGTTTTTCTTTCCAATTATATGGGTTCCACCCTGTATGAGGTAACATCGTGCACAGAATAGGGTCCCAACAGTGAGGTTAATCTGAACACTAAACCAACATGTTCAATGAAATAAGTTTGGGCTGGTGTCTTCTGCCAACTCCCTCCCACTCCCATATGCTAATTTAAACATCATGTTGGTTGTAATGCAGTATTGCTTTGTACAAAGAGGCATTCTGACACAGACACAGAGGGAAATTGATTTCCCACATGGTTTCAAAGGCTGCAGTGGTGTCTCCGTCTGGAAGCTTCAGCAGCTGCCTGTCATATTGAAAGGCTGTCCTTGCCCATAATGACTCCGGCATTCAAATAATCTGCTGAACTACTGTCGAGTGGAGAGGTCTTGTTGTGGAGGGCTGAAGGTTTATCTATCTCATGAATGATTTATAGTAATCATGCCTCTTTTTCTTTTTCTGATTTGCCTTCACATTTTTCAAATATCACAACCTTCTGCAGGTGATGGTTTGTCATGAATTGTGGCAGGTGGTGGACATACAAAAAACACCCAACCTTGTTTTGACTCTTCTAGTTGTGATAAATTACTGCAGAACTGACTGACCAGAGGCAATAACTACAATGACTTGGCCATTTCTTTATCATTTTAAAAGCTGTCAAACGTTTCACCTTAATCTCAGTTAACACATTTGCTATTTACCTATACCAAGGGAGTTATGCTTGTCAGCCATGTTTATTTGTTTGATAACCCAAGGAGTAAAGGACAGATTACATTTTCTGGTCATGTACTGTAGGTTACAACAGTAGATGGTAAGATGGTAAAAAGTGAACATAGTCTTCTGCTTTGCTGGCTGAAGCTAAACAAGAGATAAAAAAATATATACTGGTTGCAAGACGAAGTCTGTTTGAATGGAAGTCTATGGGAAAAGGAGCCAACCTGACTTGATTTATAACGTCAGTAAATGTTGTCCTGAAGACTCACTAGTTTCAGTTCTTCTTCAATAGAAAATGACACCTTGGTAGCCTTGGTGGATGTCCGGGCTCTTTGAATTCTCTCTTTAGGTGTGGAAGTAGTTTTTTTTTCTTGCAAAAATTTAGATGAGAGATTGATCGCATATTGAATATGATGATTTAGTCACCAGTAGTGAAATACACCTGCAAGGACCTCTAGTTATTTACCACACTGACATGACTCTTTGCAAGAAAGCAAAGATGATTTCCAAAAACCCCTAAACTATCAAACCATGTTTAGTTTTTTTATTGTTAAACAGTATTAATTGTGATGAAATGTCATCTCCATTTGTCAGTGAGTCACTGTGTCCTTGCTTGTAAAACTACATAACCTATACAACTGATTTTACATGTAATTTCTTTGATTGCACACAGTAACAACATAAGTAGGCTGTGTGAGGCCTGGCTGCTCTCGCCTTCTCTTAACATGGAGCCTACTTTACAAGCTCTCCCCCCCTCTGCTTGTTCCTAAGCAACAGCCACTCCTTGTTTACCTTTGCGTTTTTGCATTGTGATGCTCATCAGAACAAAATAAATCCAGCCCCTCGGGAGAGTGATTGGCATCTTTACTCAAAGTATTGTTGTAGCACAGGCTACTGCTGTCATAAGCCCAGAGTTAATGTCCTGAAAGAATCTCAGATTCAGAGTAATTTTTTGTAAACTCAAATACATCTTTTTTTTTTCTTTTTTTTTTTACTTCCCGGGTATAATTATTTAATACCTTTCATATAGTTAAACAGTAACACCATATACATATTTTGTCAAACAAGCAAAGTGTGAACACATCTGTCTTTAACCTGGACAGCTATTGTCCTCATCTCCTGCACCCACACTGCACCTTCCTCATCACATGACTGTCATAAATGAGTGTATTTCATAAAGCCTTCTCAAATATTTACCAGGTTGTACATATTGTCCCTACCTGCACAGAGTTCAAACAATGCTAGGTGATATGAACATTTGATTAATGTTTGTCTCATGTGGACTAAATTAAATATGTTGGCATTAGTATTGTCATCCTAAAGCAGCTCAGACAGACTGATAGATACAGCCATTACAAAGTCAGGTCACTACAGTATAAGTTGTGTTGTAATACCTAAAGAATGTAATCCAAATATGTGTCATGACTGCAGTGAGTTGTAGTTAAGTGCTGTTGGTTTAGTCACATGGCTTAAGAGTTTGTCCTTATTTGATTAACACAGATGACATCATAACAAGCAATGACTTGGTACTTCTGTCCTGAGATGAAGGAATGGAGAACAATTTTACTGGCTTTAAGATTAGGTAGAAACATTTGCCAGTGGTGCCTAATACCACACTGACCCATTCTCCAATTTTTAAAATCAGATAAGCTGTCTTGAAGGCTAAGTTATAAGTGGTCTTGTCTGTGAGGCTTAAGAGGGGATCCGATAAGAAGAGCTAATTTAGTTGTTATTCATTTATTTATTTTCTACTGCTTTATCCTCCATATGAGAGTCATGGGGGCACTGAAGCCAATCCCAGTTGACTTAGAGCGAAAGGCAGGTTACAACCTGGACAGGTCTCCAGTCCACTCTGCGTTAACCTCTGCGTGTTTTTGGACTGTGGGAGGAAACAGGAGTATCCGGAGAGAACCCACATGCACACCAGAAGAACACGTAAACACACAGAAAGGCCCGAAGCAGGATGCGAAACCGGCGATCTTGCTGTCAGGCACCAGTGCTAGCCATGTGTTTTGGAGCCTCATGCGCCACCGTGTGGCCTTATTTACAGTAGTTGTTAGTATCTGTGAGTTTACTTTTCACAGTATTTTATCTTTTTACAGCTGGAGAATTGTTAGCATGGGATGGGAGAAGTAACTAGCCTGGCTCTGCACACATACAATAATAATAGTGGTAAGACAGCAACTCGGTGCATGTAGACGTGGTCAAACGACCACACTGAGCATCAGAAAGTGGAAGAAAGGGGATTTGAGTGACTTAAAATGTGGCATGATTGTTGTTTCAGACATGCTGGCCTGAGTATTTCTGAAACTGCTGCTCTACTGGAAATTTCATGCACAACCATTTCTAGGGTTTACAGTGACTGGTCTGAAAAAAGAGAAAATATTCAGTGAGCATTAAAAAAAATGCCTTGGCGATGCGGGATGTCACCGAAAAATGGTCAGACTGGTCTGGAATGACAGAAAGGCAAGAGTAACTCCAATAACCACTCCTAACAACAATCACGTTATGCAGAAGACCATCTGTGAATGTACAACACATCAAACTTTGAAGTAGAAGGGTTACAGCAGCAGTAGTGCAAAAGAAGGCAGAGACGGCACACTGCCACAAACATTTGCCCTGCAGCTTCAGAAGAAAAGAGGTGTGATATGTATATAATCTCTCTATTGTTAAATACAGCAGCAAAAAGACCACACCAGACACTTAATTATGTGCACGTGAATACCTAACTGTATGTGCTGCACAGATGTGGGAGTGGTATCAGTCTTCTCAGTCTGAGAAAACTCTGTTTGAATATTATTTTAAGACATGGTTCATGACAAAAAGTGCTAATGAAAAATGAGACTGTTTGAGACCTCTTTAATTCCATTCCCTCTCTAGGCGTGTTGTCTGTTGCCTATTGCTGCATGCCTGACTGTGGGTGGACACATCAGTGTGCTTGTGTCCAGACCTGTTTGGTATGCAGCCTCCTTTTGCAACAGCTGGGTCCCCGCTGCTCCCAGCCTTGACTCAGACTTGGAGCCCTGAAATTCCAGTGCTCCATCTGAAGGAGTACCTAGTTGTGTGCTGCAAGGCTGGTGTGGAAAGTATGTTGGCAAGACTCATACGGTATATAATCTCTGAGTGGAATTTCTCGTCTTTGAGAAAATTAGCTATTGTGGGATGTTACATAATCAGATGCATTGTATCAGCACCTAAGGTTGATACGATGAAAAAAAAACAGGAATGTCATCCTTCATCTTGTTCTTTTTTGCATGGTTGCAAGTATGCTACTGGTAATTTAATGGGCATGATCCCTTCTTGCTGCTGGCAATATACCTTTGCCGTGACATGTTGTTTTTGGTATGAATGTAAACACACCAAAGGTGGGTGTGTGGATAAGCAGGAACAATGTGCAACAGTAGTCCTGTGTTTTTGTCTTTTTCCTTGGAATTGCTCTAGAACTTGACTTAACCTTTGCTTATTATGATAATTACAAAAGAAGAATGTAAAATTTTCCTGTTTTATCTATAGAGAGCCTCATATACATATCCTCCTGCCTATAGGAAGCTTAGTTACTGTATAAAAAGAATACAGTTTAAGATTTCCAGTTTTGTCATACTGCAAATGGCTCCCATACAGCAGCCAAAAATTAGCATTCTCAGGATGAATCTTCTTAGATACAATATGTTGGACAAAAAAAGACTCAACAGTGCAGTATACGGCAGCTGACACACACACTATTGGAATCATTGTAATTACAGAATTTATAGTAATATTGCACAATTTGGCTTTAGACACAAGAGAGGGTTGTAAGGAGCCATAGCATCATAATTTACTCTTTCATTTGTACTAATTTCAAGACATTAACATCCCCCTGTAGCACCCACAGTGATCTAAGCTGTGTTAATGCAATGTTGTTGATTAACCGTGTGTTGTGGTCAAAGAGGGCCATTTTAAAACAGGTTCTAACATGAGCACAATGTGCAAATTTAATCTAAAAGAAACCGAAATGCTTATTATACATGGCAACTCTAATGGATGTGATTCATACTGTAAATCAAATGATATAAAATACTAGCAGACAGCTACAATATGTGGAACTGATGCTGTGTGCTTTTCTATAATAAAGTAGGAATATGCGCATGATATATCTAGTTATTTTAGATAAAATGTTGACATTTTCTAGTGGTTAAGGCAGTACTGTGTTCATGGATAGACTGGCCTGGCTGAATTTCATTATGAAGATATTTCTGTTTTTCCTCGCAATTCCAACATTTGCCGGTGTTTAATCTGACAGTATTATTTTTCAAGAGCTGAGAAGAAAGTAAAAAAAAAAAACATTTAGATGGCAGATTTTTTTTTATTTACCCCGTCCTGACTTTTGCTTTTACCACTTAATTAAAATGCCAAGCATTACTATATGTAGATTATTATTAGCATAAAGATCAGATGTGACATAATTCTTAGCTACAATCTATCTTGTTTGTGATTATTTTGCCTTTGATGATGGTAAGGGTGATGATACGCTCCTTTTCAGTTTAGCGTTAGGATGTTTCTGGTTTAGCTGGCGGCTAGTTGTTAGCATGTCAGCGCCATTCAGAGTCTACCCATGAATTTTAAAAGATCAAATTCTTTAAGCTGACAAAACATAAAATTGGTCTACTTGCCAGTCCATGAAATGTACCAGCCTGCATTTCGCCATGTTTTTGAAGCTGGTGTTCTATTCTAATTACTTGAGTTACTATGATTTTAATCAGATGGACATGTTTACATGTATTTTAAAAGTTCAGTTTTTGTCATACTAATACAATAATTTGTTTCTTTCTAATGAAATAAGTCATGCAAGCTTTTTGGCAGCACACACCAGATCAAATTGTGATATTTGGTGTTGCAAATGTTTTCTAAAGCTTTGCTGCAATTTCCTGTCATGTTTTCACAACTTCAGTGGTTCTTCCTATCTGTGACATGTGGCCTGTTACCACATAATAGAAATAGGCTGCCGTTTGAAGCATCTGCTATGTTAAGACATGCTGTGACTAAACCTAGTTTTGGATGCAGTACACATCTGGTAAAACAGCAATGTAGGTAACTTAAGACATAGTCAGTTTTGAGGGATTTATTGCGATTTGGATGTGTGTGGTTACATCTCCAGACTTGTAGTTGATGATACGAGATATATAATATGCACATCTCTTTGCAGTGAAGGTGCAACATTGACAGAAAAAAAATTAAAAGAAGTTAGAGCCTTTAGACTTACTCCATGTCACAGTCTTCAGTCTTATCACTGGTCCCAGAAGGCAGAAGATAATTCAACAGAATTTATTTCTTGTTAATTTTCTTGTTAATGTCATGTTGTTATATGCTTTGGGACGGATATTCTTAGTGGTGCTCAAGTTGCATCTTTCACATTCTGACCTATAAGTTAAAGTGATGTGACTGGAACCTTTTAGTTTGTTCTGAGAATTTGTGTTAAACCAACCCACTGGGCCAAGTTAGGTGTGTGTGTTGTGGTTGTGTGTGCAGGGGTGGGGGGTTAATAATGCAGTCTCTGCAGGCTTTGTGTCATTTCTCTGTTGAAAAGATGTCTGTAAATGGCAGGTTTAGGTTTGAGAGTCACTTTGTGATCTTTAGAAATCCAATGCTATCAAAAAAATGGAGAGAAGCAGACCATCAAAAGAAGAAAGCAAGAAAATATTTAACAATATCACTAATCTAATTTCTGTTGTAGTGTTTTAAAACATTCCAGTTTTCTAAACAAAAATGTAATCATGGGTTTCGACTTTTATATGTAAAACATGTTTTCTGTTGAGTGTACAAAGTTGATCACTATGTAATTCTGCATTAATGTACAAGTTTTAGATCACTTGTGGATATATTTCTAGAGTTACTACATTATTCATGTTGGAAATACTACCTGTATCTCAAGAGTCACATCTATGAGTGTGTTGTTAGAGAAGGAAGGAGGGGGAGTTGAGAACTTTCCACACTAACACAGAGGAATACATTTTTGTCTGTGTGGTTTAACAGACAGGAAGCAGCAGAACCCACTGCTTAGTGATGCTGTTCCTGCGAATGCAAGATTCACAGGTCAGTTTCTGGGAGATTATATTTGCTGCCCGTCTTTAAAACATGGTGTCACTGCTATTTCTGGCTGTTACTGTTTCTCTCGCATGCCTGAAACTAGAAAGTCCAGTTCTCTGTGCTACAATTAAGGACATGTTAGTAGAGTCTGTGTAGGAGAGAGGGCAGTCTTTAGTATGTTATAAATTGTTCTCCTATATTTGAGAGAAAATTGACCAAAAACAATTGGAATCTCATCTATGAGAACATTTATGAGCATTAAAACCCTTGGGACATTAATGCTCATTCATTCCACTTCCATAGACCATAGTATACCACTAAAGCTCCTTTCTTATCTTCAAAAATACATTTAATATTAATATAAACATAAACAGCTGTTATCACAGGAAGGAACAGGTTCTATTCGCAGAACCTAAACCTGAGTGGAAAAGTACAAAGTTTTCAGGAGATGAGATTAAATTCCATTCTCCTTCTGAATGCTTGTGCTTGATGTGACGCTTCACTTTTTCAGTCTTCATGCCTCCCAGTGTAAGACAGACATGGTGATTTTTGGCTTAGATGCAGCGTTCTCTTGTCTTGCTTTATGCATTCTGTTATTTACACAGTGTCTTTGCCTGCCTCTGTGCCCATTTGTGCCATTTTATCACCACATGGATGGTGTGGCCTCAGGAGTGCAGTGAAAGCACTCTTTTATTCAGCTTGATAAACTTAGATCAAAGTTAGAAACATGGTGAGACATGCTGTATTGTGCAACACTGCTCGGTGAGTTATAATGTAGTATGCTCTCAAAATACTATATATGAAACCGTTTTTTATGGTGCTGACAGTGCTGTGGCTGTGGTGAAAACGTCTCCCTTGCGCTGTGTTTTTGTCTGGTGCTAATGCCAGTGCTTAGTTTAATGACATCTGGGTAAAACATGCCCAAACTGCTGTTCAGAAATGATGACCAGGATGCTTCGATGCTCATGTCAGCTATCGCAGGGCTCCAGGAATGAGTTTAAGCTTCATATCACTGACTCATTTCCTTTACAGGAACCCAGAGGATCCTGCAAAAGCAGCATGTCTGTACTGACAACCATTCAAAAACATGGCAGCGGTAAGGCCCACATTTTTTTGTCATCTTGCACACCAGTGTCTCTCTGTGCAGCTGAACTAAACTACGTACACTACACAACTACACAAAGAGAGACAAAATCACAGCTTCTGACTGTGTCAAAACTTTTGCACATCTAGACTGACTTGATTTCTGTCAGTTTTTAACCAATCATATCTGCCTGTATAGTGAAAAAAAACATTTCAAATACCAAGAAAGAGTCTATCTCTATTGAGATGCCAGACAATTCTAAGTCCTATGTCATCATATCAGGCTCCCAATGCACTACTGAACAATCCTGTCTTCTGTGGAAATCTGCATCTTTGTAACCTGAGCTGAAAATAGCTGATAAGTAAAGTTTGCTTTGGTCCTTTACTTGCATCTCACAATGTTTGTGCTCCCCACGTTCAGGGTGAGTCATTGCCTAGTCATTCACTTGGCTTAAATTACCTCCTTTCATGGTCAACAATGAGCTCAGCTGAAAAGACTAAAAGCGGGGGAAGTAGGGCATTCTGGGAATACTCCATTTGTTCATGAGTCCTGATTCTAATTGGTTGATATTGGGACTGGCAGTCACCATACTGTAAGGGGTGAGGCAGACTCCTCAGTCTGCTACACACCAGGCTTCCATTTATAAAAGACAGTTGTAACTGTCAAAGAATCACTAGTCACATGATAAGGATCAGATGGAGCCACATTGTCAGCTGACCATATACAGTAAATGATTTCTTTATTGCAATTTGATCTTCGAGGGATTTTTAAACAACTGTCAGTTGTCGGTCAGGAATAACTGACGAGTGTTTTACGTTATCAACATTTGTACACAGTTATAATTTTTTCACATTTATTAGTTGACTTCATAATTGATTTTATCAGTAAGTTGATTGAATGTCACACTATAAGACAACCACATGCTAGCACAGCTTTGCAAGTTCCATTAAGTCGATCACGAACACTGAATTATTGTGAAATGAGTTAACGACTGAAGCGAGTGTGCTCTATAGTTCCCTCTTTTCTGCTGAGTATTTAGCGGGACAGTGCAGTTCAGCTCACCATAGTGTGGTTTGGAATGGTGCAGTCTGATCAACTTGCATTTTCACTGTGGGGTGTGGGCCAGAACATAAATGACATAGTTATTAACATAATATGCACCAGCTAGTGTACAGAAATAGTGTAACATCAAACAATCACAACACAAAATTCTACAAAGACCAAAAATGGTGGCCATAAATCATTTTGTGCTCTTCCTTCTTAGCATGTAGCTGTCTTTCACAAGAAGAAGACATGAAAAAAAACATTCCCATGTTTCCCTACTGTTGCATTCGAATGATCCTTCTCTTTCAACAAATCAATGGGGACTGTAGGGTGGAACCCTGCAGGAGCTTGAGCACTGTGCTTGGTACCCTAAAGGAAGGGTGCTTAAAATGGGGGCGATATGGATCAGCATATTTATACCCCCCTCATCATTTGGCAATGGAAACACACATATTTGCATACCCTACCGCACTGTACTGAACTGGACCACTTGCTCAGTGTCTTGATGTCACAACTTGCAACTTTACATGCTAAATTAATCGATTGTTTTAGTGCATTTTATTGGCATTTTTCCTTCACTGTCCTTCACTAGCAGGCACCTAGAAGATTTACATGAAAAGAGGCCATGGTAACATGAAGTACACATTTAAGGTTGGATGACTTCTGTGAGCAAATGAGCTCAATGATGACACCATATTTCATGCTATAAACCTAAACCTCACCAGGATGGACTTGCCCGATAACCACACTAAGATACTGTCTGCCAAAAGCTTGCCCCACCCAGAGCAATTCACAGGCAGCCTATTTGCTCTGGGCATGATTATGTATTGACCAACATCCCAGTAAAATCCCTCCCTTCACAGTTCTCCTCCTCTTCATGACGTAGTAAGTGCAGTTTACAACCCAACCCCTGTGCTGGGACAAGGCAGCTGTTGTCATGCGCTTGGGGATAATGTGCAGGCTGCGTCTGACTAATGGCTGACTCTCTTGTATCCCTGTCTGCTCTTAGCACCATGCCAACTGGGCCATCCAGATCAATGAAGCACTGACAGGAGGCATGTAGGAAAAAAACCTGCACATACTAAAACAGACACAGTCTGATTAGGGTGTAGTAGAGACACGTTAAGAATTAATGAATCGTTGTTTACTATCTTAATTCAATATGATGATTTAGTCTGATTTCATAGGTCCAAGAACAAGTGCGAGGATGATTATTAATTTTTTGCTGTTTACCCAATACCCACAGTCCAACATAAAAGCTTTATATGCTCACATTTTTACTGTAACTGCCAGATAAATGTCTGTAAATCCAACTGTGGCTTACAAAGGGGAATTGAGATGCAAGTTACACTGCAGATCTGGGGTTAGGCACTGAAGCTGGGCAGGGCAATTGCTGAGTGATCCCATGTGATGCAGACGGGTACACATTTTCCCTATCCCTGTCTTGGTCCAGTTTTCACAGAAGGCACATGAGCGCATCTGCTGACAATGTGTGTGTGTGCACTGGGTATTTCTCATGTTGTGGGGACTTAAATCTGTTTACACAGTCACATTATGGGGACAAAATCAGGTCCCCATTACATAAGTTACTAAATTTTAAGGTGAAGTCCTGTTAAAGTTAGGTTGAAGCTATGGTAAGGTTAAGGTTACGGTCAGGGTTAGGGTTATGGTACTTAGTAATTATGGTTGAGATTAGAGAAAGTCTCCAGGAAATTAATGTGTCAATTGCAATGTCCTCTGAAGTCATGGAAACCAGTATGTGTGTGTGTGTGGTGCATGTTAAATTGGAAGTGGATAGTCATTTAAAGTCAGACACGTGTTCTCCTGCATTGTTTTCTTTTATTTGTGTTTTGTTTGTAAAATGACTTATATATTGTAAGGATGTCATGTTCAGTATCGGTATCGTGCCAGTATTGAGCAAAATCACTGGATCGTATATTGGTCAAAGTAATACATAAAATCTCATACAATCCAAAAATCCTAAATGTCACATAAATAATTCACCAAGCATATGCTGTATAGAGAGATTTGTGCCACCAGCGCTATGTAACCCGAATGTGGGTAAGGAATCCACATGTCTGCCATGCTGCAGTGATCATGTGAACTGTTTGGACACATTTTGCCAGAAAAGAAGAAAAAAAAGCAAAACAGATGAGTGTGATTTTGTAGTTATTGTCAAGGCTGTGGCGTCAGTAGTGCACATGGAAGAATTGCTATTGAACCATGTCAGATGCACCATCCTCCATTTATACACACAATACAACCATACAATTTATCCTCTTTTTTTCTGCATGACTCTGGTTTTGTCATCACCCACACTCTTGGAGCAGGCATGTCAAGAAGACCAGGGCACTGTAGAGCTCTAGACAGATGGCAGCAGCATTCACGCAGAGCAGACATTGGCATGGTCACTTCCCTGTAGAGACAATGAGAGTGACTGACTGCAGTATAACGCTAGGCTTTCTTCTGTCTGGCTCTGACCACATATTATTCTGTCTGTATTAGCAGAAAGATTCACTAAGGGGTACACAAAAAGAGTCTATGTGAATCCACCAAAGGTTTTTATCGTAGCACATTTTATTCACACAGAAGTTGAGCTTTGGGATCACTGGAAAGTTGTTTTTTTTAAAAACCAGAGTGGGAAAATCTCAGTGTCATAATTCCATCTGTCTCTTGCTATGTCATTCTCCTTTAGTTTGCTTTATTCGCTTTTATTTCCTTTCCTTTGTAGGTTTGCAAGATTGGACAAATATGTCCAATCTTGGCGATTTTATGGAATTAGATTTGTGTCTAATATTATCAAACATTATGAATGGAGCAAACAAAAATGAACCACATCAAAATACACAAATTGAAAACAAAATATTGATTTAATCATTCAAAATTATTGTGTTTTATTTGTTTGAAAATGTGCTTTTTTTGTAATGATTGGAATTTGGCTTGCTCCGACTCTGTTGCATTTTTGCACTTCCTTGGTTTTTGTTTGTGATTCTGACCATGGCCGGGCCTCAGAAGCTTCCTGCTGATTGACTACTGAGTTTTAGAGTGACAGTTTAATGGACCGGAAGTAATCGCAGGCTTGGAGTCAGTGTCTCGACCTTGTTACCCCGAGTTTTCCCTGCCGACATTCAACAAAGTACAGTGTTAGAAGTTTTTGCCGGCACTACATGTTTGCAAAAATGGCAAATTGCTTTATTCGGGTCAGTTGACTTTCCTTTTGCATCAGGTTTAAAATCAAAATACAATGATTGTGTAAAGCGCCGCCCCAACCTGGCCAATATATCAGCAATCGCTGGTAGTTATGCTGCTGATCACCGATTGGAAAATTTGTCCCTATCTCTCAACCCTATTTTTTTGTTGCCTTGGCACGGTCCATTCTGTCTCTGTTTGTATTAATGTATACATTGTAATGTATACTAGTTTAAATAAAGCTTTATTAACGAATCAGTTTGCACACAGCACACATGCTTTATGCATATGTCCTCTTATGTTCTCTGTTTTTGGTTTAGCAGTGTTACAGCACTGGCTTATGTATTACAGCATTTGGGGTAGTTTTGGGTGCTGCAAGTGGCTGAAGATGTCGTGTGATTTTATGTTTAGAAAGCTTTTTTGAAATGACAAAGAAAAAAGATCTTTTACGTTTCATTCTGCTTCCGTGTGGATAGGGCCTAAATCATTGGATTAAATTAGTGTCCATTCTCTATCACTTTTTCTTAGTCCTTCTCTCTTGTCACCATGCAAGTAGGCCTGATTTGCAATTTATTAGTCATACAGGCATTTCAAAGCAAACAAACATTTTCCTCACTAACTTACCTGCTCCTCTGCCAGCTCTTTGGTCTGTGTGAAAGACGATGGCTGCAGGGGGTGTGGGTGGCTCTTGTGTCTGTTAATCCATTCATTTTTACCAAACATCAGCCACTCCCATTCTTTAGCCCCCCAAATCTGCCTTTGGGTATCTGGTTGTTGGGACACACCCAACACATACACTAATGAGGTAAAAATGGCAGTCTCCCCCACTGCCTTTAATACAGCAACTCACTGAGGGTCAGTGCAAAGGGGATTCCAGACCATCATCTTACCCGTGTGTGTGCATGTTTGGTTCTGTACAAAGGATGTTTCCAACCATTTTTTACCAGAGTGATTTCTTTCAGTGCTTCCACTATTTTACAGACCAAACTATTAATCACTTAAAGGTCTAGTGTGTAAAAATTTGCGGCGACATCTAATGATTATGTGCTCTCACCCCTATCATTTCCAAGCATGTCAGAACTTTGGTGACTTTCACATTAACAGCTTCCCTTCAAAATGCAAAACACATGCTCTGGCTGCTTTGTCTGATGGCAGCCTCCATAAAACAAGGCCCTTGCCTAAAGCACATACTGCATGAAAGACTTATTGTAAGGTTTCATACCAACCCTTTTTTATTTAAAAGCAGTTAGACACTTATAGAAATACACTTAAGGGTAATGTGTTCAATTTTTGCCAATATACTTTCCCAAATGTACCCAAATAGACCTTCAGTGGAGAACACTTGTGACAGATTTATTGATAATTAGTTTCAGCCTCAGCATATTTACAGTTTCATTAAGATTTGTTTAGTAAATTCCATTAGTGTCCATGTCTATATCTAATCCAATTGTTGATCCTAAAATGTGTAAGCTTTTTCATAGTGTGGTGTCACTGCTCTAACATTCTCTTTTAGATGGTTGATGGTTAATTTGGATTTTAAGATAATTTATAAAATTGAGATGCCATTTAACATCTTGAAACCAACTGCACCTATTTTATAAGCAAGTGCCATACTTTGTCCTTGTTCTTGTCTTGATTTGAGTTTATTAGAAGGGTTGTGAGGCAGGAAATTGCCCAGTTATCTGAGTTACCTCCTGACACCTGTGGTTTCTATGACTTTGGACATCAGACATAGCTCAGATACAGTGTGTGCTTCCTGACTGAAAACTGTTGGTTTGTTATTATTGCAATGGGGAGTTTAGGCCTCAGAAGCATTGGCTCACACAAGACCTTTCCCCCATACTATGTCTGTTCCTTCCTGCCTCACTTTTGTCCAAAAACTGATCAAACACAGAATGTCCCCCAGACCTAAGCCCCCATCTCTCTGTCTCTTTCTCCCTCCCTCTCTCTCTGCCAGGTGTAGATGCTCCAGGGACCCAGCCTCTTTATCAGAGAGGGACGAGGCTGCTCCCACCTGGGCCACAGCATTCCTCTGAAACTCTGCTTGTGGTCACTCTCTCTCTCTGAGCACTAACCACCCAGGTCAGAGAATAGGAGGACATCAACAACAACAAGGAAGCCATTTTGTGAGGTGAAGCTGAATCTGTCTCTGCAGAGAAGGAGTCGGAGTTCATAGCTGGGATATTTTAGGCTGCTCCCTACCCTCTGAACTCCACCGCCATGACGACTGCAGTGCAGCCCACTGAACTGGTTTTTGAATTTGCCAGCAACGGTATGGATGAAATCAATCAGGTACATATCACATTGGAGAAGCAACCATTTGAACATTTTAAAAAGTTTGCTGCTTTTTTTTTTACCATCATTGTAGTTTTGATGAAGAGTATGTGGTCTTTGAGAGCACAAAGAAAACTTGTTTAAACAGCACGGTCGCTGGAGCAGGATTAGCTGTGGCTCAGAGCCTATGATCTTTAACTGTTAGAACATGTGATGAATGACGCAGGCAGAGGGGAGGATGGAGCAGAGAGGAGGTCTGGGAAGAGGAGTGTGTGCTGTTTGCAGCACAGAAATGGAAAGATTGACAAACCTGCAGCGAGGTTAGGGTGCGTGGGAGGGAAGGGTGGGGCTTGGCGATGAATGTGTTTATGACACAAAGGTTACTGTGTGTGCATACGATGTGAACCTGTACCTATGTGTCTTTTCATTGCCTGGTCAGGTGTGCAGTTATCTCCTCCCCACACCCGTCACTGAATCCTGTGGAGCAGGCTTGATTGTAAGTGTGCATGTATGTGTGTTTATGTGTACCAGTATCTGTATGTGTGACACTTTGTCATTGGATCCCTGAATAGCACCTGAATAGCACCGGTTTCAGGCCTAACCTGATCGACCAGTTACAAGGCTTCTTGTAAGGGATGGGATAATTCTACTTTAAAGTATTGCATTGTTCCCGTGCGACCGTTTAGTACTTTGCTGCACCCATTTTACTTGCTATGCAAGCTGTATGGCTCTACCTTCTGAGTCCTGAGAGTGTCCCTAAATAGAAAAAAGTACTTTTAAGTACTGCCACAGTAAAGATTAATTTTTATCTGCAATAAAGTGGTTGTAACTGAGTGAAATCATAAATTAGCCTTACTTTATTTGTTGTCAGTAAGTATCTCCCTGAGGTGTATCATGTAATTACTGCAGGGGGATATTTAAGTTTATACATTTTATGTAAGCTAAATATGGATAATAAAACGTTTGGTAAATAAGAGTTGTATTTATTATGCCAGTGTGTTTGATAAGTCAGCATTTCTAACATGACAGTGTCTCATTATTAAGTAAGTGAATAATCTTTCTTGCCTATTGTGATTGTAAAGATATTGTGACTGAGCAGACAGTTGGCCTCCATTACACCGTGTAAGCAGAACAGGTAAAGGTAAAGTAGAACAGAGTGCCTGCATTTTGGGTTGGGGAGGGCAGGCTGAACAGATGCTGTTGCTGTCAAAGGCACAAAGGGGAATTTAGAAATTCAAATAAGCCTGGTTCATATTGCTTCTGTTTCTCTACCAGAAACAATTCAAATCAACAAAGAGGAACAAGCTCTTAATACCTTAATAATGTTGAACATTATTTGTCAGGCCATGTTTGATGCCAGCTCTCACAAGAGCTCCACCTTTTTACATTGTTGCCCCTTACAGTTTCTCTCCTTCATTGTTGTTATCTTGCACATCACAACGTACTGAAATTGCAGAATCAGCTCTTGATTTACATGACAGCGCAAGAAGAGTCTCAAGGTGTTGCTTGCAAAAACAGTATCCAGTAAATTTCAAACCAACTGTAGAGCCAGAATCCTCAGCTGCCTCTTTCTTTCTCTGTCAGCAAAACTGTGTGACTTTGCATTTGATTTGGAGAGGGGAGGGGAGGGGGGGCTCTCAGGAGCTCAGAAAACCAATAGTTAAAATGCCTTTGTCTTCACACACACTTGACTCTCACTCAAGGACAGCAAACATCATTAAAGTCCAGATAATATGTCTACCACCGGTTCTGATTAATGGGAAACATCAAGTGTATGTCAGCGAGACTTTGTTGTAGTCAAAGCAAAATCAAGGGCTTTTATAGGAGGCCTTGTGGTTGTTGCTGATCTTCAGAGTTATGATAGGCATGTTGAGTGGCCATCTTTCATCGTTCTCACTTTTTACAATGCACATGATCAACAAATTAAAATATGTGGCTAATTACTCCTTGTGCTGCTTAGAGGGTCTAACCAGCCACCTCTACGTTCAAATAAAGAGCCGGTTTGTTAGTTTCATGGTTAAAGAGTAGCCAAAATGGGTGTGTAGCTCACATCTATTGACTGCTCTTCTTACCCCCGCTACTAAAAATCCAGACACCTGGTATGCCTCGAGGTCCACACCAACAATGAGTACTTGTATTAAAGAGACAGATAGGCCTTCATTCGCGTTTCTCTTACTGCACATTTTAGTCCATCTGTTTCCCCCTTTGTAATGTTTGTCACTGTAAGAATGTGGCTTTATTGATCTGAACTGTTTAAAATTTAAAATGGCATTACTGAACAGTGCAAACTTATTTAACCTTTTTACAAACTGCTTCTCAGAAGAGTGTGTTTGAACCTAAATCAGTGCTGATAAATGGACAAGTTGTCAAAATGTCATAATTTCATTATGTTTTGGATCCATGATAAGAAGCTAAACCACAGTAAATCAAATAGGTAGTTTTTAGATGCTTGGCAATGCCAGAGTGGAAAAAAGTGATAGAAGCACATTTTTAAAGTGTAGTCTGCTGCCATCTCCTGGTAGTTGGTTGACACTGAATGCTACTGCATCAAAATGTGACCTCAGGTGATGAATGTATCTCAAAATGCTGATTTAATTTGATTTATTTGTATATCATACTGCCCACCCTTACATTTTGTTCACAAATAGCAGGTTTCCATAACAGTCCACTGTGTAACATTTAGGAGTATTTTTGGCATTAACTGAATATATTAACAGTAATTATGTTTGGTTGATAAGGTGTACAACTGCTTTGAAACAAAATTATTTGGTTTTATTGTCTTTGAATAGTGTACTATAGGCAAGGGTCTTGCTTTATGGAAAGACTGAACAAGTAGTTGTTTAACGGTTTGGCTCAACCTCCCTCTGCTCCTTCCAAGTTCATGCTGTGCTGTGCCTAAAATGACAGGGCAGGGTTACAATTCCCAAAGCACATTTAGGACATGATAAAAAGGGTGCTTGCCTGCAGTTCATGATTAATCCATTAACATTCATTTGGGCTTATATAATTTCTGAGTATTAGATTAGCATCTCAGGAGAAGAGTGTTCCTGTCTTCTTCAGCGGGTCCCTGTGGACTGCTGCAACACCACTGAAATGAACCATCTTTCATGCTGCGTGCCTTCATATTAGCTGAAATTGAGTATGAATCCACAATATTTTACAAGGCAATAAAAAGGGTATACCAGGGTTATAACATCAATTTACTGTCATCTGGGATTTTTTATTGCATTTATTGCAACTACCACTTCACAATGTAATTAAACATTCATGTATTTGCAAAGACCACCTGTCTCTTGCCTCCCAATGGAAGCCCCAGTGTTGCAACATCTCATACTCTTTATATGTGTGTTTGTCCTGTTTTCATTTAGCTGGATGACCCGTCAGTATTCCCAGCAGTGATTGTTGAGCAGGTGCCTGCAACAGATCTCCTGCAGGTGTACTCGGGACTGGAGTCAGATGAAGTGTCCAATGGCATCATGGTGGACACCACCCACCATGTTGTGGAGGAACCATCCATCTTGGTGGGAGGGGTGGACCTCTCAGGTAAACAAATTATGCTTTACTTTTTAATTTCTTTCAAATCATAGCAAAATTTGTGTTGTAACTGAAATATCCTTTACTGAACCAATATTGAATTAAGTTCAGTTAGAACCCTTACCTCATAAAATTGGAATTAAATTGATTCAGGAAATATCTAGGAATTCTTTTGATGCACAGTATGTGCTATTCCACAACTAAATTTCTTTTAAATTTATTTAAGTAGATTTCATTAGACTATGTTTTTGGCCATGTTTGACTGTTTTTCTGACTGACTGTGGGGCATATCTCAAAAAACAAAGGGTGGATTTGGATGTAATTGTCTTGGGGTTGGGGTTGTGGCCCAAGGAACATTTCTTAGTTGTGATCTGGATATGGATCTGTATTTAGGATTTTAACAAAAGTTAACCTTGTGAGATAGGTGACTCAAATGATGCTTTGAAAGGATTTTACTTTCCGAGTGCTCTCTCCACTTATTAATGAAACAATTGAGGTTGTTTATGCAGTGCATTATTTTACCAGGGCCATGTATGTTTCAAAAGCAACAAAAGACTGAGACCATGTGAGGGACGTAATGCTGATTAATTTTACCTTTCACAGAAACAACAGTCTCAGGTGCAGAAGACAGCATGGAGACGAGTGAGGCTGCAGCAGCTCTTCTTAACATGGAATCTCCAAATAACATTTTGGATGAGAAGCGTATGAGTATGTTCAGTTGCATTGTTAACACCCAACTGTTCTTAAAAAGGTGCAACATTTTTCAGATTTGATTCAACATCATTCATGTTTATTATTTTCATTATTTGTATGTGTTCCTCTGTTTCTCATTTATGTTTAGTTCACACCTATGGCACTCTGCTAGAGTCAGACTTGACATATGCCCCGCTGAGGCCAGATCAGATGGACAACAGTGGCCTTGACATGTCCCTAGATGAGGACACTTCATCCATGGATGACATTCCCCAAAAGTGTCCTTTGAAACCTCAGAAAAAAAACAAAGGTAACACCGAGTTCCTCCCCTTTCCTAGTGAGAAACAGCAATGATTTCATGTACTAATGTTACAGTGTTGTAGTAAATGGATGATGTCACCTTTCACCTTGTAATACACTGCCTCTTAATTTGAATCATAGTGCGGAAGCCGCGGGCTGTGCGTCCCTGCTCCCCTATCACCACCCCTAACCTGCCACTCAGGAAGAAGAGCAAAGAGGGCAAAGGTATGTCTTACTAACTAGGCCGCTTTTCTTTAATGAGCCAATAAAAATCAAGGTCTCTTCTCCTCATGTGTATGCTCTGTTTCCTCTTGTGGAGTGTGCAAACTACATCCCTCAACCCCTGCAGTCCAGCTGTGTTGAATCTGGCTGAGTTAATGGATGAGGGGCTCTCACAATACTGTGTTTCACAGGGAAACAGAAGTGATTGCAGGCTGGAGGGCACACTGATGCTCTACTGATAGAAACAGACCAGTGCTGCTTGATGTGAAAGCCTTATTGCACGATACAGTGTGACACAAACAGGAGGGGTCTGGAGACAGCAGGTTCTGGTGCACAGATATACATCACCCTGTCATGCTGTCTGGGATTTAAGTGACTGCTGGGAGTGTTGCTGTTTTTAACCACTTTTGGCCACAGTATCTCACAAATGAGAATAATCTGCTCCTGTGCTCGGTATAATTAATTCCCTTCCAAGACACACATTTTCTACAGTGGTTGTAGGAAAAAAGTAGTTTCTCCTGTAACCCTCCAGCTACCGCACAACATTTTTAAGTACAACTAAAAATTACAGAATAAATTATAAATGTCCATAGCACAGCTGTAAGGCCTGACCATGAATGTATGATGTGCCTGAACGTTAAAAAACATGAATTCATTTTACATCCCCCTCGATTCTATGTGTAGGCAATACCATCTACCTGTGGGAATTCCTCCTGGCCTTACTGCAGGATAAAAACACCTGTCCCAAATACATCAAGTGGACACAGCGAGAGAAAGGCATCTTCAAGCTTGTAGACTCCAAAGCGGTTTCAAAGCTGTGGGGCAAACACAAGAACAAGCCTGATATGAATTATGAAACCATGGGAAGAGCTCTCAGGTCAGTGGAACATACAGATGAGCACAGGTTTTTAAAAACATCAATCAGTAGGTTTCTGCGAACAGTCAAGGAGTTGAGCTATGATTGTAGCGCAATTTAAGTCAGACTAACATGTTTACATGTATTTTAAATATCCGGGTTTAGTCAGACCAACACAGCAATTAGTTTTTTTGTAATGTCATGTAAACAAACTGCATAAGCTAATGTTTGGCTTTCAACACAGATGTAACATCACAGACGTGTTTATAGTTAAACACTGGTTTGATGATTCAAAGTTTTGCAAGGCCATTCGACTTGGCTATAGTATGTTCAAAAGCACCTTATCAATTTTTTTGCTTCAGGTACTATTATCAAAGAGGGATCCTGGCTAAAGTGGAAGGCCAGCGTCTGGTATATCAATTTAAGGAGATGCCAACTGATTTGGTGGTGATTGAGGATGAAGACATGGGCTCTGAAGCCAATGCTGGCTATGGAAACCAGAGATCTAGCAATGGCAGGTCCATAGTCCGTGGAGGGTCCAAAGGGCATGGGAGGGCTCATGGTCAAAACCAAGTCATGAAGCAGATGAAGAAGGAGCCTACTGATGAGTATCTGTATCAGGAGGACACTGGTGGACAGACTGGCCAGCTCCTTCAGTCTGTCCATGTGTTTCAGCCCCATCAAGGGTCAGGTGTACAAGATGCGACCCAACCTATGAGGTAAGAACATTGCATGTTGAAGTTTTATTTATTTATTTATTTATTAGTGCTTTTTCCTCTACATGAGGGCTCCATTTCAGGAGCGGCAATTTTTCCCAGGAGTTCACCCCTTTTTAAGTCCTTGTATGTTTTTTTTGAGTCATGGGGTGTATTGTACATGAGAGGGCACTGGCAAATCTCCAGACATAAGTGCAAACCACAAAAGTTTCCATGCGTACCATCTTTTTTATTGTTTCTTTTGACCAAAGAAACGTTGTACTACCAACTGGCTCGGAAAACATGCACTAAAGAGTCCGCTTTGGACTCAAACTGGAGGTGCACTTGCGTTTGTCTGCATATGGTCCCACATGGACCCGATAATCCAGTCTGAATACCCTATAATCCATTCCCATTCCATCTTCAATAATCAGTCTTTGTCAGTTATTGATGTTAGTGTGGATTTTTTTTTCAAACTTTGTGTTGCTGCTTAGATTAACTTTCATTTCTATTGTTTGCTGTGTCCGCTCATTTTATTTGTGTGATATCAGTCATTCTGCTTTTTTCCTGAAGAGTTTAACGTGGTGTGCAGTTATAGGAATCAGGGAGAATAATGATTTCTGCATTACAGCTGACAATGTTGTTTGTTATATTATTAAGGGCATTAGTTCTGCTGTTTAGGATCGTAACTGTGCACTGGGTAACTTTCTCAACAGGGTTCCATTAAAAAATAATCCTCGTCAGTGTTTGCAAAGATTCAAACTGAATATTCAATTAGAACAGCTTTGTGTGAGAAGACACAGAAACCCTAGTACATATTTAAATTATTTTTTGTCTTTTCAGGACTATCACTGCTCCTACATCCGTTTCCATGGTCTTGACATCTTCTGGCTCTCTTCAATCTGTTCCCCTCACCACTGTTCTGACCAATGGGGACTCCAGTCACTCTCCCCCACCTCGGGTTATTCTGCACACCATGCCCTCCTCCACAGCAGGTGGTAAAGATGTGCTCACCATTCAAACAGCCTCTCTAGCAGGTGGAGCCAGCAGCCTGGAGGATGGTCTCCCGCAGCAGCTCCTGGTCACCAGTCTGGGCTCCTCCACTGTTTCCACCTCCTCCCCCTGCACTTCCCCTCCAGGAGTCATTAGTTCCACTGCTTCCAACCTCAACGGCCTCCCACGTCTGGTCGCCATCAATACTACCTGTGGGCAAACCATGGTGGCACAGCAGCCTGGCACCGTAATTGCCACCGTGCTGAAATCAAGTGATCTCTCAGGGCTGCAGGTCAAAGAGGAGATGTTGGACCCCAGCTACTTTCAGTCGATAGTGAACGGCGATCCATCACTGGTGGCACATACGTTTGACAAAGAAGAGATAGAGGTAGGGGAGGCAGAGCTGCAGTACAGGACTGTGATCATTGATACAAGTGAAAGTCTGGCCCAGGTGGTTGCAAATGAAACTGCAATAAATGGACATTCCTCGCAGAGCAGCAGCCCCAGTGAGGGTCTGACCCCAGTGGAGGAGCTGGAAGTGCGTGGGGAGATGTCCCTCCAGCCTGAGCAGGGAATCAAAGGCCTACAGGAGCTGCCACTGTCTGTTCAACTGCCTGCAAACTTTATCCAGATAAAGACAGAGCCTGCAGAAGCTTAGGACTGCGGGACTCGTGTACACAGGCTGAACCAAAAACAGCAATTAACTCCATTTTACCGCTGACTTTTTCTTTTCCTACCACAGTGATCTGATCAGAGATCAGAAGTGAGGAATCTTGCAGGGCTTTGCTCTTAAGGTTGGTCAGTTCAACCTAAGGATTTATTGTTTACTCACATACATTGTGACCATGTGCCTAATTTAAAAGAATAATCAAATTTTTGTTTTTTCTAAAAAGTGACTTTTAAGATATTGATAATTATCTGCCGACATGGAACCGCGACTTAGGCAAACAGATATACAGCAACACATGTGCACAGACAGCCCCCCCTTTCAGGAGAGCAGCCATTGGATGTACCAGGGAGTCTGACTACAACATGTGCCAGTTCGTTTCCTTTTTGCTTTACATCTCACTGGACTTGTTTGTTTAAAGAATATACAGCAAACCAAAACCCAGGACTGAATGCCAAATGGTGCAATGAAATCAGACCTATGAGAGTATGCAGAGTGTATGTGTGCGAGGTTCTCGATTGTCTGGATCAGGTGTGGATCCTTTATCGGGGTGTTCAGTCGAGTGGAAAAACCCACACGTCTCAATAGTTGAAGGGTACCTTCAGGATGTTTGAACAGCTTGAGACAATGTCTTAGAAAATGTTGATGGGGAAAGAAAAAATGGACTCAATGACTTTTCAGGCTTTTAAGAGCTTATTACTCATTTATTTTCATACAAACAAAAAGGTATGTCATTGCTCTCTATTACTCCTGGTGTTAAAACACACTGTGTTACTATGGAAATGGGCATTTTGGACCACCAAGGACAGCTCTACTTCAAAAATATTTCTATAGAGCTGCAGAATGAAGGCACAGTGAGATTGAGGCACAAATAGAGAGAAAGAATACAACCTGTGCTTCAGAGGCTCATAGGTATAAATGCTGTTCAAATAAAATGGAATACATATGAATTATATACAGAATATATATATATATATATACACACACATATATATATATAAATATACACGTATGTGTGTGTATATATATATATATATATACATATACACGTATATGTATATGTACATGTGTATATATATGTATATGTATGTATGTATGTATTCCCCTATATATACACACAAAGTTGAGATTAGATTTTAAGGCCACGGCAAATTTATTTATTTTCTGAATTTCTAAATTCTCTGTAAAAAGCCACATTTGTCTTCTATTTACTTGTGTATAAATGAGGGAATATATACAAAGAATATGAACATTAATACCAGGAGGCTTATTTGGTAGGTTTTTTGTAAGACCATTATGTTTCCTTTGTACAGCCTTCCATATTATATAGCTTTGCTATTTTCTTACATTTTGGACTCAAGTGCCCAGTGCTGCATCATTATTGCACTGTTATATTCACTTATTGTCAATAGCCTCAGTTGTGTGTCTGATTCAAACATGTACCGAATGTTCATTGGGTTTCCCCTTTTCCTCTTTGCTGTTTTCAACAGTCAGTTGAGACTATGAATTCACAAACCTTTGTTCTATGTTCATAAAGTGTGAGATGTATCAATCACCATGTCTTTGGAATCATCATACCAGTGCTGTTTTTTTTTTTTAAATCATTTATCCTCTCCTCTCGTCGCACTTCCTCATCCATAATGACATCCTCTCCCTCTCTTAATTTCATATATTCTCTTCCACTTCTATACTCCTGCTTCTCTCTCCTTCCTCTCTTCTCTCTGGCTCTCAGGTCAGTCGAGTCCGTGCCTTCTTTATCTGCTGTCCCACTTTGTTAAGGACCTCCCTGGTAAGCCACCCGATTGGCCTGTCGGTTCTGCTGGGGATGAGAAGCCATATTGATCCTTAGTGGTATCACAGCTAAATTGGTTGCATTTTCCACCCACTCTGTAGCTGCAGAGTGGGGACATTCAGACATACTGACCTCCATCTGCTCTGGCACCTAAGGACAGGAGTTTAAATGTTGCTTCACAACCCCACATCAGCCAAAGTGGTCTGCAAAGACACTCTGAATGTATGCTTCCATTCTGACAATCAGTAATTACACTGGCCTACATTTGCATTGAACTCTTTCAGTCTTAAATTGGGATTTGCTGCTTTTTTGCGTTGTATATATTCTTGTACTTCCCTGCCTTTTTTCTTTTAAGCACTGTTGTCTGTGAAATGTTGAGGTATGTCCACTGCTTATATTTTGTTGCGCCTTTTGTCTTGGGTTGTCATTGGCCTCCTTTATGCTGAATATAGAATAGATTTTTAAGAAAAAGTCAGTGTACTAATTAAAGACAAAATCTTCTTCACTGGATATCCTCTTTATTTGTTGTTTAGTTGCAGATAAAGTGGTTTTGAAATTGCATGAGGCGCAGATTAAATGTCACAGAAGACATTTTTGAAAAATTAGAGTCAATTTAAATGGAAAGAAACGCAGTCAATTAATTTCTGCTGTCACTATAATGAAATGTAAGTATTTCTGCCTTGAAAACTCTTGAGTTGTATAGTTGGGTTGTTGCAGCTCTGGGGAACATTCAACCACGTGGTATTTGAAGGGAAATCAAAAGAAGGAAGCTGGAATGGAGCCATTATCAGGCCAGAGACTGATTGGACTGTACTTAAGTGCACTGCTTCCCCAGTTGCTGTGGGTGGATGTGAATACATTAGAATGTGACATGCCCAGAGATGAAGACAACAGAGTCTATGTATGTATGTTTCGGTTGCGGTTGGCACAATGAGAGGTTAAGCTCTCTTGGTGTGTGTGTGTGTGTGTGTGTGTCTGAGAGAGAAGAGGAAGGGGTTACTGTTTGGCAGCAGGGCTTACCTACTGTGCCTGGCTCTGTCTACACCCACTTGCACAGCTGTGTACCACACAATCCAGTTTGCCATTGGGTTAACACTCGTGCATGCACACACACACACACACACACACACACGTTCTTGTGCAAAAGTCATAGTGAGGACACCCAAAGACAGAATGCATTCCCTATCCCCTTACCCTAACCTTTGCCATCATAACTAAATGCCCAACCCCAAACATAAACCTAATTTTAACTCTAAACATAATCATAAAGTCTGAGTCTTAGCCTTTATTTAAAGTGGTGATGACCAGCCAAAATGTCCTCACAAGGTCAAAGTATCCTCACAAAAATATGTTTGAATTAAAATGTGTCCTTACAGCCTACTACAGACATGTACACATGGAGTGTGTACGTGTGTGTGTGTAGTCATGGAAACATGCTGGTTTCCATGACTTCAGAGGACATTGCATTGACTGACGTTCATTCTCCTCACTCTAACCTAACCCTAACCCTGACTCCAATTTTAACCTTACCTCAGCTTAACTTTAAAACATGTCACCTTAAAATGTAGTACTTAAAAAAAAAAAAAAAAAAAAAAAACCTAATTCCCCCTGCAAACATCTTCCTGAGCCCTTTGCAGATGGAAAAGTAATTTGAAATGAGTCTGAAGTCATTGCTCAAGACCCACATTCAGCAGCAAACAACCCTCCAGTACATTTAAACAGACCCTAAGCTTTTCCTTCAGCGTTTTATCGATAACCTGCCATATGGTAAGCACAGGTTGTAATGGATTACTAAAATAATGAGAGGCTACTAACAGCTGTCTGTGCTATTCCTTTGGTTTGTGAGTCAGAGACCCTGAAGATGGAGCGAGGGCCGGGTCCTGGGAGAGGAGGACTATTTCTGTGTTGCCTGCAGCCACTGACACAGTGCGAGTGTTTACTGCTGTGCCATGCTGCCTCTCACAGTGGGAGCAGTTGAAGTATGATGGCTGACACTATTGTGCCTCCAGCTTGTGGCAGGAACAGTACAGGGGGAGCTTATTTAACCATCAGGTCACTAGAGTGACTCCGGCATTCCAGAGAAAAGGAGTTGATGACTGCAGTTGCGCGGTCAAATGCAGCCTTATGCACGACTGACAACCTACAGTGAAGGTGAAGTAAATTTATTTAAAGATGAAGCTTATAGCACGGTAGAAAATGAGTGAGTGAGAAAAAAGAAAACAGCAGATTTTATGAACAAACAAACAATCTGTGGATTGACAGTGCAGCAGTACGCCACTCTCCACACAAGATGGCACTGGTAATACATGTGTCTATAGTGGAGGCTGAGCTTCAGTCTGGATTGGTGAGAACAATTTCTTTAGGTCACTAATCAAAATACAGACACTCATTATAATAACTCATAGATCTAAAATGACGACTGAAGGTTTGAAGTGAAAACTAAAAGCTTGGAGGTAAGTCCCTTTGTATTTTTGTTCAGTAACAAAAGGAAATAATCAGTATGCGAGCCTCAGTGATAGGTACCAATTCTCAGGTGAAATCGTTTGCACTGTACTAACATGCTCGATGTTCTGTATCTCTGTATGACCTGCTGAGCAGTCAAACTTATTTCCTGCTCTCATGTAAACTGTGATAAACAAGTGCTGGAGTTTCCTAGACAGTGGGAGATTTTGCAGGGTGTCATTTTCATTCATTCTGTCTACAAGGGAGGAGATCTCTGTCACGGGGTTGTATAACACAGACAATATTGAACCGCTTCATACATGTCGGGAATGCAAATTTATCTCCTTTCATGTGGACATATTGGTTTTTTTAAAATGTCATACATCAGTAATCAAAGATCAAGATGAATTTGGAACAAAACACCTTGGGGGTTGTTTTCCTTTCCTCTTCATTAGTTACTGAACGTTACTTCAGTTATAAAGTTATTATAGAAAACCATAAACACAGACACCAAACGGCTTCAAAACAATAATTACTTTTGCTGTAGATTGATTCCACTTGTTTTCTCGAGGTGATTTTAATAATCCCTGGACATATTTGTGTCATGATACCAAGATGTGGATGCTTTTTTGAACATGTGATCCGTAATGCGCTGCACGTGCTGCTCCAGGAACATGCCGAGACTTAAATAGAAATTTTTTGCAAATAATTCCATAAATATATACTTGGATAGACTGTGACATATCCGTATTGCTGTTACTACGCTATCAGAATGATGAAACAGCCCCGTGCACGAGTCTATATACTTGTTTGCATCTGAAGATCAAATGATTATTGGAAAAAATGGCATTTCATATAATTGTAGTCATATAATTATGTAGCCTGAAATTCTAGTATGCTGCAGGCTGCCAGTCCATCTTCAAGGTTAAAGAAGGACAAACAATTAATATAAAAAATAAAATAGCCTAACAACACAGCACAAAATGATTTGGATAATTAAACATGAGGGCTGCTGTGTTTTGTGCCTACAAGGCTAATTTCAAAGTCTAACAAGTGCAACAAAGTACAAACAGTTTGGATGAATGAAATGGCTTTACAGCAGTCTATTTCGAATGTCACATATTTATTTTACACATGTTTCACTGGAGGTCATTCTCATAACACCAAAAATAATTTTAAAGTTATACAGGAATGAAAAACATCACATCTTCCAAATTAGCTACTTTTAACCCACACAATATTTCAAATCAAGGACAATGTTAATGCACAATGCCGTTCTGGAGTCAACTTCCATCTCACATTTATATATATATATACACATATATATATGTATATATATATGTGTATATATATATATATATATACACATATATCTTCCAAATATGTGATTTATTTTCTCTGTTTGGTTTTTGTCGTCTTTTCAAAAAGATGTACAGTATCGGTGATCATTTTTACTCTGTTAAAAGAGTAAAAATGATCACCGATACTGTACATCTTTTTGCATATAATCATCTTATTTCTTGGACTATGTGATGACATGTTTTTTGTTTTTTTTTTTAAAAAACAGAAAAGTGGGGTATTACAGTATGTCTTTGTTGCTATAGAAACAGGGTCATCACATGAAAAAAAAAACAACCAAATTGAATAACGGGGGAAGCATTTGCACCACTTGCACTTGTGTTGAAGCATTTATGATGCGACTGCTTCTGGCCCCACCACCACCTCCGCCCGCAGGACTTAGATACACAGTTCATTTTTCATAGCCACGAACCTGCTTTGCATTCCTGTCACAGTAAAAGGAGGGGCGGTTGGTGTTGTGACTGTTGGTAGGCTTGTCACTGATAATGATGGATGTGCAATCCCTACAACAATACACAAGCATGAATGTTTACTGACAATAATTATGGGAAGCCTACAATCATAATCATGCAGTTACTGCTTACAAGTCCATTAGACTTGCATACATTTACCAGACTCAGCAACAACGGCACATTTCACTGATTCCCTAATTGGCAAACAGTATCAATGAGCGAAATAGCTCAAGCAGAAATGGCGGACCTACTGTCAAATTCCCACAGTTCAATAATACAGTATCAACATAAAACTGAAGTGGGAGAGAGTTGGCAGGAGAGCTGCAGGTGTCCTTCAAACAACAAATGATCTAGAAAGGGAAGTTAACAGTTTGTGCCAAAAGTCAAATCACTTAGAATTTTTCCAAATATTTGTTTAGATAAAAAAATAGGTAATTATTTCTTTTTTAATAGACCCACCACACAGACTGACTCACACTAAGTGCGGGTTGTGTCCACACAGGAAAGCCCTGACCAGGACTGAAGGACCTCTAGACTTTGGCCTGGTTTAATTTTTTTAATAAATAAATACATTCTTAAAAATACTGAAATCTATAATTACTTAATACTTAAATCTACTGATTTAGATATTTCTTATGTTTATTGGCAGCCAGGCAATACTGTTTTCAAACTAGAATTTATTTATTTATTATACAAATTAAACCTGGCCAAAATGATGTGCCACCATCACACAGAATTCCTCTGGATCTATACAATGATAGTTTGATTACTAATACGTTATTACATGACAGTGACAGTAACAATGTTAATAAGGAGATAATGTTACACTAATACCATGTTGTTTCTGAAGTCCATATAATGGTAATGATAATTACCATAGGCTACAATCCATGTAATATTTTCACATGAATCAAAATTAATAATTACCATATGAGCAAGTTGAATGACAGTCTCCCTTATGTCCCACACAGTTGTCGTTGTTATTACCACGTTATTACCTGGTAATAACAACACACAGTTGTCATTGTTATTAACAAGTAATTACTTGGTGATTACAATAGAAATAAGATGGTTTTATTTTCACATTGCTTCATTATCAGAAATATCACCATATTTTATCATATCGTTGACACTGCGTAATGTTTAGTGGTAACGCTTGACTTTCATGCTTCAATGTGGAGTTTTTTTTCCCCCAGCAGGGACAAGGAGCTCTCAGGCTGCCTGCAGTAATCTCTGAATCAGCCTCTCCAGTCAGGGTGAGTCGTCCCTATTCAGAGTGACTCTCAGGGCTTCCATGGCAATTTACTCTCAGTTACACAAAAGAGTCCTCACAGTCCGCAGAGACTTTGCCAGACAGACATCTAACAGCATCTTATGAAAAATAACATTTAATACAATTTCCCAGCATTGTGAGTGAGAAAGCAACAGAAGCAGCTGCAGCATGCCGCTCACATAGTTTTTAATAAACACATGACTATTTGATGTGACAAGCAGGAAATGGTACTATGAAATGAATTATAAAATACTGATTTTATGAACTTTTTAGACCTGCCTCGGGGGCTTTGCAGCACATATGTCATTTTATTTGAAGTATGTTTGCAATTATTACATTTTTAAACTCATGCCACTCTTTTCTACTTGACATGTTGCTTTGGGCCATTGGCATTATTGATTTAAAAAAAAAAAAGATACGGGTGCAGACTGAATTCCATTTATGAGCATATCCATAAAACATTTACATACAGTAATATGTTTCAACCTGTTTTCACAAAACATTTCACTGGCAAATGTTATTGATATTACTTACATCATTATCCCACTGAGTCAACATCAATCAACATCCAGATTTAGTGAGCAGGCAAGATTCTTTCACATCACCGTAAACAAAGCATTATTATGCATTAGATAGTTGGGCGATTTCCATGTTATTCACTGTAAACAATAAAAGCATATGACTTCTGTTTTTTTTCTTGTCAAGACTCTTTCAGTTTAATATGAAATGTTGCTGCTAATGAGCGGCTGGATTAATGGAGAAGAGAGAATATCCGTCTACTTTATTGATTGCATGAGTCAGACTCAAAAACACAAACACTGCGCGGCAATAAGTTTCTGTCAAGAAAATTACATTGTTTCATTCGACATGACAAGTGAGATTATTCATACAATGGAACTTTAGTTGGGAAAAAAAAAAAATCAGAAATAGAAACATTTGCAGAACTGTCTTCATGGTAAACTTTGACTATCGAGCGTAAACACTCCTGGGTATTAAATGCACTTGCGTTATGACAGAACATCAATAAAAAATACCTATGTTGCTTGCTTATCTGTTTGTTACAGATGAGAGTTGGTTCGGCTCGGCAGATTGAAACAAAACCACCCCAGCAAAGGAGAAACTTTGAGCAGTGACGCAACGTAAAACATTCTTTGAAATGCAACACGACTGAGCAAAGGGGAGAATCAGGAACAGTGAGATGAGACGAGCGACAGATGAGGTCTGTGCATCTTTAAATGTACTGCTCCTGTGTAAAGTCAGGACAAAGTTATTAGAATGCAGGTTTGGTTAAAATGTGTTTGTTTAAAGTTTTCTCTCGTTGTGTACGTAATATTCATCATATCTGATGTCTTGGAGTCGTACAGTATTTCATCATCATTTTTACATCATTTCTGGTGTTTTGTATTATGTGTATCAAAGACGTGTTATTTGACCTGAACAATATATCGTGTTTTATTTTGTGGAAAATGCAGAGAATGATTTTTGATCGCTCTATTCATTTTCTCTTATATGTAAACGTTCATACGTGACAGTATATGAAGACAAACTTATATAGTTGAAAATCAAGCACAAGAAAGTTAGAAAGTAAATACTCTTTGGACAGATAAGTTTAGGGTGACATCTTCCAAGCTAAATTACACCCATTTGACAGGATCAAATGGCGAGATGCCCAAGCAGGTACATAAATGAAGAAAATTAGACAGTTGAAAAACAATCAAAGACTTTTGTAAACACTTCAAATGTCATTAAGATCATTTAGACTGACTAATACTCAAAGATAGGATAATAATTGCTTGCACAATGGGCTGCTTTGGTCTCAGAAGAGGTCTGGGATATTTAGCAAAAAAGGAGAATTAGCACCCACAGCGGAATAAACAGTTTAAAGCCCAGACAGCACACACCCTCCTCAGATCCTCCCCAGCATACGGGCAATCCACCAGTTGCACGGCATGACAATTTGACAAATGACCCGGCCTCCTTGGTAGTAGTATGGCCATGGGTTGAAACCACCCAGGGGCTCGTAGTAACGGCGGCAATAGCGGTAACCACGGCGACAGTACTGGCAGCAGTAGCCGTTGTCATCCAAACGGTTATCGAGCTCGATTCCGGCATCTCTCTGCAGAGGACACAGAAGCAGGAGCAGGGTTACAATCGCACACATGACAAATGCCAGTCCTCCTAAGG
Source organism: Brachirus orientalis (assembly GCA_016785285.1). NCBI lineage: Eukaryota > Metazoa > Chordata > Actinopteri > Pleuronectiformes > Soleidae > Brachirus > Brachirus orientalis. Next base: position 3,143,037 of record JAFBJR010000058.1, read on the forward strand.
CAAGGGCAGGTGGAAAGGAGGAGAGGACGGGATGGCATGAATCGATGAGCTTGCTTTTGGCTGTAGATCAGCAGAATATACGCAAAACCCAAACAGTATTGAACAAATCAGAACTGATGTCTGCGAAAATGTAAAGTTGCTCCCCGCTTGACGACTGTGACAAAGAGATCAGGCAAGTGGAGGGAACGAGCGAGCCAGATTCAACCTCGAGGCGCATAAAACACGATATAACACCCTTGACCTTTCTGTTATACTGGAGGGAGCACAACTGCCAGCAAAACACTACCTCATCTCTGAAACTAGCATTCATAGCCTCTCTGCAAGTGTTATTTTCAATCAAAGGAACTCTAATGTTGCATAATTACACAATTACCTTAATTTCTGACTTCAACTCTCTTGACTAAAGTCCACACTCTAAAATGGCTCCTCCTCCTCCAATACAGCATTCAAATTAGAGCTCCCCACATTGTGGCGTCCTCTTCCTGACCTTGACTTTAAGTGCATAGCACATTCCTGAAGCAATTAGCAGAGTAATGATCGCCTAACAAGGATTCCTTCATTTGCTCTTGCTGGCTGCCTCTGAATTTATAGAGAGGCCAAATGAAACCTAAACTAAAGGTAAATTGGGTAGAATTAATGGCCCTCGGATTTTTCCATTGTTCTGGGTGGTTCATGCCCTCACAGACTCATGGGGGCCAAGTGCTGTGCCTTTGATCGAGAGCAACTACAAATGGAGTTCAGAGAAGTGGCACTTGCATGAGCTGCCCTCAGTATGCATTTGACCACATTTCAATCTCGCCGCAGTAAATGAATCCTCCGAGACAATCCCGCACCGTCTTGTTAAACGGCTTGGATCCAGGAGACGCCGGCCTGCGCCGAAGTCACGTCCAGAACAAAATGGCATAATTCTCCGCAAGCTCCTGCAGTGACTCTGCTACATGCAGCAGTGCAGAACAAAACATATTCACTGGTGGGAATAGAAAAGTGTGTGGGAATTTTTTAAGAGGACAGGACCCACAGGAACACATAGCTTAGTGTCTTTCTTGTCCCCTGGTACTGTAAGTAAGAGAATTAAGGGGTTTTCTTGCATTTGTTCTATAAGTCAATGTGGCAAATTACAGTGGTTTAACACCAATTGTATTTGTTTTCTGTTGCAGTTAGTGTTTGATAATCACAAAACAATTAATCCAACCACAGGCACGACTGATACAAAAGTAAGCCATGGATTTTATGTAATAGGAAAGGCTCAATAAACAAATCAAATTTTTGAAACATACATTATAAAGGGAGGAGCAGAGGGTAGATATATGATTTATTACCATGACAAGGACAGGTAGGCTTCTAATGATTTATCGTGTCAGTTAGGTTTTAGGTCATCAGCACAAAAATCTGTGATGGCATCAGCACGTACTGTAAACTGAAAATGGACCAACGATAGTCATATCTGCTCCTCACAGCCCAAACTGGGATCTTAACAAACCTGGAGCTCCAGGTTGGAAAGTGAAGGAAATTGTTTATTCAAATGACATTGTGTTTATCAAAACAAACAGCCAATCGGCAGCATTGTACCTTAAAGACAATTAATCAGAGCTATCCTTTTAAAACGGAGACTACATATTCATCACTCTGGCTTTGACTTGCCGTCTCCAGTGGGATGCGGCAGTGATAAGAATGGTTCACCTTGGGAAATCTGAGGCAGTCACTCACAAACAAGCAGCATTAATGAAGAGCAAAAGCCATTACCTTCTTCCTGCATCTGATTTCATCACACACTCTGGCTGGCATATAAACATGCAAACACACACTTGCACGCACACACAGACCCCTCCGTGCATAATATGAGGCACTGGATATGAATGAGTCTGCAAAGTAGAAAACTGCGTCAGTCATTCAATAAGATGTAACAAATCAAAGCACAACTTGTCTAATCTTCACACTTGGTGTCATTTCACACAAGCTGATCGCTGTTTTTTTTTTTTTTTTTTTTTTCAAGAGCTTGAAGCACATGCCTGGATGAGTTATTAAATCTCATGGCGGAGCTCATCAGATTCATTCTAGAATCCAAACAGTAGCGATAACATTTCTGTTTCATACCCCGCTTTGTATTCTAAAAGGGATTCTTCCGTGTAGACACACAGGACAGTGGAACATATGAAGTGCTTTGCGTCCTTATCTTAGTTTTCCATCTCCTCCTCTCTCTCTCATCTTGTACTCTACAGTGTGAAGGAATGACAATGGAATGGGATGTAATTGAATAAAAAGATAGTCAAGTATTTCAGTAAACTCTGCTGCTTTGCTGAAAACGATAAAAAAAGATTTAGCTTCAGTGTAACGATTCCTCTGGAGGCAAAAACCGCTCCTGCGTTCATGGATTTTAATTCCTTTGGCTTTTTGCACCTCTGATATGAAGGGACAGCTATCTAGCCTGACTCTGAGCATGCCTCCCAAAGGTATGTAAAGATGGCCCAACTGTAACACATGTCAGAAACACTTACATGCCAGCAGAAAGTCACACCAAGCATGTTTACATGTGTATGTTTATGAGGTTTGTTCATAATGGAAACCCACCCTTGCTATTTGGGCCAAGGTCAGTGGTGCCATTGCCTTCAGCCTTGTCAGATGGTAGTTATTCAGTCTGAAATATCCACGGCCACCTTTGATACACCCCGCACTCTGACATGGCAACTATGGCAAAGGTCAGCCTCATATATTTGTCAGACTCTGTCACAAGCACTGAAATGATTATTCCGCTTCACAAAAATGCGCCATGTAGAGGCGTGACTTTGAATTTCATAGGCGTAAAATGCAGATGAATGCATTGCATGTTTCTACGCGTGTGTGCGCGCATGTGCGTGTGCGCGTGTGCGTGTGTGACAGCTGAAATTAGAGATGCCCCAGTCAGCTTTCGTGGCCTTGTCTGATACTTGTATTTGCCTGTAACAAAGCTGCAAAGTACTGTACATCAGTTTGTCTTTTTAAATCCACTATTAGTAAAATAAGTAATATTGCTGACTGAAGTTTAGAGACAAGGAAGAACAGACTTCTTCTTTGTGAAGCTGCGGTAAAGAACCACTGGTAGAGAAAAGGGGTGGGGTTGTAGCTAAACCAGTGCTGTGCACAACATGCCATTAAACTGCAACCAAAATGGTGAGAATGTCACTTCTCTACATGATTTTTGAAAAGGAAGGTTGACACCGGTTTGATACTCTTCAAGTGGGGCCCAAATAAGGCCGTACAGCTGAGCTAGAACAAAGACCTGCTCTCTCTTAGTAAACTCGCCAAAAGCCCGTGCTTGTGGAAATCCCTGCAGCTGTGTAAATGATCAGGATTAGATGAAAAGTATGCATAGCCGACTGAATGTGCACATTTACATCTTGAATAAAAAAAAAAGGTTTGGCAAACACATGTGGCATCATACTGGCACGACCAACAGTTCAGACTCCCAATTACAGATGGCCGCCTGGCCTCTACTTGGTGATAAAGGCCTTTGTTATCAGCGTAACCACAAACAGAGCCTGGATGTACGGCTAGGATGGACTGCATTGGCATGCATTACTCAGCTGATAGGGGCGTTTCAATAGGAGCGTCGTGTTTTTCATCCCCTGGTATGTTTTAATTGTGCAGCACTGCATCTCCTGCCACAGAAGAGGAGGAATAAGACAGAGGAGCGAAGGGGAAATTGAGGAGTCGAGCGGGAGGTGCTTTTCAAACGGGCCTGATAAATGTCAGCAGCATACGACGTCTCATTTCTCTGGATGTCTCTCACTGTTTGTCACAACTGTGAGGAACAGACTGAAGCCGACTCATTATCCTTGAATTTAGCTTTAGTAGCTGTTCACCTGTGAGTGCATGTGTGTGTGTGTGTGTGTGTGTCCCACATCTTTGCAACCATGCATGGCTATCTTTACTATGCAACTGCAGTTTCTTTGTGGCACTCAGGTGCATAACTCCTGTGTTATACGCTGCTTTATGTGACTGTTCCTGAGCCAGGGATAATTAATCATACCGCGTCAAGTGGTTTACATGCAGTACACCAAAATATGCCACAAGGCCTTTCCACTCATTTTAAATGTTTTTGATAATTAAACCATGATAAATAAATCAAAACTAACTGTGCAACAATGAGTGACCTTGAGAATACTTCTTTGTACAGCCCCTTCCACTGCCTCAAAGAAAGGATGTGGAAAATAAAGGCACAGAATAAGTGCTGCAAGGCACAAGTTGCTGCCTTTGAAAGGCTGGATATTCTCCTCAATTAATGGAGACACATAAAGGGAGTCTTGAATGAACTGGCCTTACTTAAATAGATATATAGTGCAATTGCTGTGCCCTCTGGTGCACAAAGTCAGTTTTAACATCAATTAGTGAGCGATTTATATGCAGAGAGGGTTGTGCCAGAGCTGGAGCTGATTGAAGTCGCTCTACTGTATCTGGTGCAGACAGTGTCCCACTTACATAGTCATTTACGGCAGGGTGTTGCTGGACGTCACGGGCAAAGCGTTGACCTGTAACTTCCACGTCGGGTGCGTCATCATTTTCCATCTCAGCATCTGAATACACAGGGTAAGCAATGATTTTATTATTATTATTTTTTTTTTAATTATTGCAATCATTTCTCTATTGTCTGGTGTAAAATAGGGAATGGTTTTCTTTTAAGTTTGGGTCAAGTTCCCAGTGGCTTCATTATAATTACTCAGTTTTAAGAGAAATACAGTGGATTTCAGTCCAAAACAAAGACCTAGATGCTTTGGATCCTAATTAGAGAAGCCTAAACATTTAATATAGATTGAATGGTTGATTGCATCTAAGTACTGTAGCTATGTACTATTTATTTTACTTGCCCTTCACAACATGCACATTTACATTTTTAAAAGAAAACTATTTATTTTCCACCAGATTTTTCTGATGCCTGGTGTTACTTTGTCGATGAACACTTCACAAATAGCACACACAGCAAAAATCTTATTAAGTCTAATGTCTAATGTCTTTCAGTCTAATGTCTTATTCTTGTAAACATTTATTTTCTAGGTAACTCACTACATTTCGTCACCACTACAGCAGCAGTTCTTAATTCTCTTCTCTTCTAAACTTGTGATAGCTGATTATTTTTAAAATAGGCTGAGAACACAACACTTGCACATCAGCAACTGTAAGTTGACTCAGCTAATATCACCAAACAGATGCTTTTTTGAAATATACTTTTATTTTGTTTTTTTAGACACCCAACTTTTATGGAGTTGCTGAATCAATCGTCACTCTGCTGTAGCTCCAGTTTGGTCTCAACCACTGTCTGATCAAACTGCACCACATACTGTATGTTTATTTTCTGTACCCCATCACAAAGTGTCACCCACTGGGGGTTTTAGAGTGTTTTTTGCTGAAAAAAAGCTTGTTATTTCAAAATTACACTATGGATGATTAAATACCTCACAGACAAATAAAGGAGCTGAAACTCATTATAAAGTTCCATAAAACTGAGGGGAGTAGTAGATTAAGGTGCTTTTTCTATAATTTTCTATAAGTCTATCACTACAAGAGACACCTTTCACTTTATTACATTGTTTTCACATTATTATATAACACATTGTGATTAGGAAAACCTCAAGTACAGCCAATTTTAGAAACTAATTAAGTTGTACTTAGATATTGGTTTGCAGTGCAGAACATTAGATAATCACAATATTAATTAAAATCAAATTGACTATGCTTTGGATGGATTGCTAATGATAATCAAATGTCGAAACCTGACACTAAAAAAAGAGTCCGTTCTACATAATTTTTAACACTGCCGGTACATGTTTCTGAAAATACTTTCACTTAAAGCTCCAGTGTAGAACTTTTGTCACTGCTTTGAGGAATTCTGAGTAATTACTAAAGCACTGGAGGGTCGTCCTGTTGCCGCGCTGCACCTCTGTGCTCTGGTAACACAAGCGGCACGAGACAAAAGACACTGTGACACAGCAATACACGACTCTGCAGAGCATCTGCCTTTATCATCTGGGTTTACAGGGCAGAAAAAAAAACAGATCCCGGGTACTGTGTGAAAGTCAGTTTCAATCACCTGAACCATGACTCTATACAGACTGAGCCGTTGCTAACGAGCGGAGCTACAGGCACAAGCACGACGAGAAGTTTTCTGCAGTTGAAATCCATTTCAAGACACGAGGTGATTACTTTTTTGAAGCTGTAGCAAATAGGCTGTGGAATGCTTTCCCTCTCTGCCTTCGCTGCCTAGACATTGTTGATGTTTTTAAAAAGCAGTTAAAGGCTTTCCTTTTTAAACAGGCTTTTAGTTTTTATACAGTTTTAATCTATATTGTAATCCTATCGGAATTTTATGTATTTTACTTGTATTGTCTTGTGAAGCACTTTGTGATTCCATATCTGTGAAAGGTGCTTACTTACTTATATTAGTTGTTAAGGAGGTGACCTTATGGTGTTCATGCTGACCAGAGGTGTGAATATATATATATACAATGTCGTTATTCTGTTACTTCAAAATTTATGTCAAAGTGCCACTCATTTCCTTCTTTTTCATAGTTATTTATCAGCATTATTATTTCTTTTCTTTCAGATCATAACAAGCCAGACTCTATCTGTATATAACTATTGTGGAATAAAGCTTGCTGAGCTGTTAATGATTCTCTGACCGGAATCCTTTCTGCAGTGTTCCAACCTAGAACAAGTAACCATGTAATTCCTCACAGGTTTACCCACTCACTTTAGTGTGAAAGAGGCTGCAGAGAGAGTCACTTGGACCTAACCACAACTGTAAGAACTCATTTGACAATGGGCTTGAATGTAAGGGACATTCATTTAAAGCTATGCACTACAGCTTTAAGTAAAACTTGCATGACCTTAACTTGTTGTTTTTTGGTGTATTTTTATACTATGGTGGTTATACTGTTTCCTAAAAAAAGGTCTAACTGAGTCTCCCACCAGCAGAGAAAAGTCCAGGCTGGATGATCATATGTTTGGGAAATCATGCGGTCTCTGTGGACGTGCACATGGCCTGTGCAGATGCCCTGTGCAGATGCCCTATAGTGAGCGTGTTAAAAGCGGCATTTATAGACCTAGATGCCCCCACGCTCTCACCACTCAGAGGGGAGGGATGGATCCAGTGGATGGGCAGCTTCTGGCAAATCTCCCAGATCTTGGAGCCAAGGAGGAAGTCTGGGTTAACGATGGGCTCCTCTGCAGGAATCCACACCTGGGAGTCCTCCAACTTCATGTCCATGGTCACGGCCTCATCTGCTTGCTAGAAGAACCCACACACGTATGCCACACACACACACACACACAAATACAGCATGGTGTCAGTGCTTGCTAAAATGCTCAGGCCTCACACAAAGTACAGTCTTGCATTTGCACTTTCCTCCCCTGAGCCATGCAGCAGCACCAGCCTTGTTGTTTTATCTATCACCTCACTGTGGTTTGAGAGGATGGCAACTTCCCGACTCCTGACTCGCACTGCCCTGCCTCCCTGCCCTCTCTCTCTCTCTCTCTCTCTCTTACCCACACGCATACACCCTCCCTCTTCTCAAGCCTCCGGCATGCTCTTTCTATTATACATCATTGAAATTCACAGACAGTGATGATTTGACTTTTAAATGACTTTAGAAGTGGTCTTCATTACTCTGAGTGTGGCTGCAATATCGTTTAATGTGACAGACACAATAAAGCCTTGCGTTCTCCTCTGTTCTCCTCCCGTTACCCCGTCTTCCTCCCCACTTTGTCTCCCCCCCTTCACCACAATGCTTCACTTGGCAGCCAGCACTATCAGTGGGCCTAATTTGTTGATACTGTAGTTCATGAGCTGTAAAGTAAACTATTATTGCTTAATGATAGGGACTGCATGTCAGTGCTGTCTAATAGAGACATATGAAGGGGGTTTAGTGATGCTCTCCCCGAACAGTGCAGATATTTATTTTCTTCATGTACATGTAAATACACACACAGATAAACCCCTCTTCCCATTCCCTTGTTAATTAGCAACCCAGAACAGAAAAACAGTTCGCTTGACAAATGTTTTTACAAGGTGATTTTCTCCCAGTCTAAAGCTTAATTGCACATTAGTTAAGCTTGATGTAGAATCCTGGGGCTATAGCAGGAGCAAGAATCATTAATACTGGGTCGTGCCCCCTCCCTCCTTTTCACCCCGTCACTCCAGCTTGAATTTTGCATTCTATGCCGCTTCATGTTTGTCATCGAGCCACACAGCTGTGACCTGGAGAGATGAGAGTGAAAACAACAACAAGCACATCCAGTCACATCACGGGGGTGTGGACTGGATATTCTAGGTTTTGACACGCTTTCTCTCACTTTTAAAAATTGTCCAAAAGACGAATGATAACTTTGAGGACTTCTGTTGCAGGGTGATCGGGTGGTACATGGAAAGTGGTGCTCTGTCATTGAGCTGGTGTGCTCACCGATCTGATCTGATGGTTGTAGAAATTGAAATCCAACTTGAAGAACACAAACAGCACTCTCTAATTGGACTTCTTAACCGTGAAGCCCAGTGAGTTGTCTCTGGGAAGTAAATGGAGGTCAAGACATGGGGTTCACAACATGACTTTGACTTCACAGTTGAGAAACGACTCCAATAACTTGTAGAAGACAACGCCTAAGGGAAATGGTAAAGGTCAGAATTTTAGCATGGGGCAGGGATTTCTAAATGCCAGTTGACAAGCACAAAGACAACATGATTACAGTCTTCCAGTTTCTTCACATTTTGACAGGCTTTTCCATCTTGACAAATGATGAATTATTAGAACACAAGGAACTTTTTCCTTTTCTTTCTTTTTTTTAATCAAGTATTGAACCTTGGGAATGATGGTAATTTGTTTTGTGTGGCCTGTGCCTGGTGTATGTATGTTTCAAGCCTACAGTGCTCAAGTTAATTATAAAGCAGTTGTGCTGCAGTTAATGAATTTACCCTCTTCTGCCACTGTGTCCCAAGGGGAGAAACAGTGTTGACACGACACATTGTTTAAAGTGGTGCTGTGTTTGCCAGAAACTGGCAAAGATTTTCTCCTGATACCCGGGAGCTTTTACATATCACACAGCACAGCACAGACAGGGGGATGTTTCATGCAATGCAATGTTTGTGATTTTTTTGTTAACACCCATATCCATGCAACATTCACCGAGTGTGTTAGTACTTGCCAAAGGGTTCTAAAGTTAGGATCACAACAGCGTGACTAACAACCAAACTCTACAGCAGAAATCAATTCACCTTAATGGATTCACAAGTGAATTTACTGAGTTAAACTTTGACACGATTGACGCATCAACAAATGTATGTTTATATTGACTTATGTTTACCAGCAGGGTCTTTGAAACATAAATATAAGCATCAGTACTGGTTAGCTCAGTTGTATCACAATATAGCTTTACTGTAAATGCGCAAATAAAAGTTGAAGAAATCCATTTATTAAATGTTTTGTGATGAATTTGCCTATATACTGTACATTAATGTGATGAAAAGGCATGTGGAAAGTTAAAAATAATAATACATTTACAAAACATGAGGTACGTGGTGCAGCACATTCATCAGGTCATCTGTCTGTTTTGTTTACACTTTATGCTGTCTTTTTGAGTGTTTCATGATTTAAGTTATGCTGGAGGGCCTCTGGTATAAATGTGTGTTAGTTTAATCTCATTCACGTGTGTTGACTGAAGTTTTAAAAGGAAACTTTTAAGCAATGTTATACAAGACAAGGGGGAATTTTGAGGCATCGTAAAATGTCTGCATGCATTCAAATGAGCAATTTACCACTTTGCTGTGCACAGTTAAACTAAAGGGATATCTTAACTAACACAGATTGATTCTGCTATGTGTACATTTACAGCATAAAATTAATGACTGAATTCAGATGCTTTAGGATGATATGATAAAAAGCTGGGTCTCTGTTCTGACTGCATTTGATTAGTTCCTTCATTGGGTAACCACACACAAAAAACTGCCTGGGCTGAGATTACCTTGCAGAAAACTGTCTTCATAGTGCTTATCTTTAATATCCACAAGTTCTTAAGTGGGGAAAGCTACTGCAACTTACTGTCAAACTGTCTGGACAGAGTAATTACTTTGCAGAACAACTATTTTTAATACTCTAGTTAAAGTTCTAGTGCATAACTTTTTAAATGCAGACAAATGTGTTACTTTTAAGCCATTGCTGACGTTAACACAAAACTGATCAAGGCTATCAGCTTCACATGGTCAGTACAGTAGGGTGCTGAATCTCATGTCAGACAGTTTGATTTACTTCATGACTGACAGAGTCAACAAGTGCACTGCAAAGGCACATTTCCACTAAACAGTTCTAGAAAGGTTAAGTACCAGGAACTTTTCTGGAAACTAAACTGTTCAGCGTTGCGTGTGTTTCCATCATAGTGAAAGACCAGGGAAGAGTAAGCAAATATGTAACAGACAAGAAGCATAAGTAATGCAAGAGACTGTACAATAAAAAAAGCATCAGCATTTACTAATGAATACATTTTTTCATCTATAGCATAATATGTTGTAAAAAAATATAAATTTATTGGCTTTTTATGTAAGGATTCTCTCCGTAGGTGTAAAGGTGGTTGATGGTTGTAGTGATTGCTCTCTAAAGGCACACATTTACACAGTATGATGCACATTTGACCTGCAGTAAAGCGAGGTGTGACCGCCTGTTAGGGTGCTGCAGCTGTTTAACAGTGAAAGTGATAAATGTAGAGTTTATGTCAAGCACTGTCTGTCTGTGGAGGTTAAAGGATCTAACAGATTGTTCCTGATAAAGTCCTTTATTCCTGGTACTAGTTTCTGTGGTGGAAACACACCTCAACATTGTGCTAGTAAAGTGAGACGGCTGCAGTAGGGTGGAGTTTGGCTGAAAACACAAAAAAGCACCCACTAAAAGTTTCAGATGTAAAATCGATTGCTAAATAATTCTGGAAGTTCAGCTCTTGGGCTGGAGAAACACTGACTAAAATGAGTATGGGTAGCATGGATGACTACCTAGTGCTACTGATTTAGCTCATAAGTTGCAGACAATGGAGGCAAATATGAGCTTAAATAAACTACTTTATGTGCAGGACCTTGGTGTGTTCACATCATCTGCTGTGAGGCTGTTCCTCCTGTTTTCCTGCTGTTTTTCTGTATGCAGTTGTCTGAGTGGGAGGTTTTGGGTTGCAGGGTGAGCTTTGGTCATCCATATTAAGTGGCTGTATAATGGAGCAGGCAGTATCCGTTGACAATGCTAAAGGGTGTGAGGGAGGAAGAGGGCGATTGCCATGTCAGAATGGGGCAACTGGAATGAAGCTCAGGGATTACTCCCTCAGATGTTTCATAGAGGACGCAAATTGAAAAGGGAGGAAAAAACCGTGGTAAACAATTCATGTTTGTCACCTGGTTCTCCCTCACACGGGCTGCATTTCCTTATCAGTTGCTTGCAGTTTTTCTGCAATTCTTTCCATTGTTTGTCGACTCAGCTCTAAAGCCTGCCACGGCTGCTCTGAGCCCTCTCTCCTACAAGCCTACAGCTGGGTTAAGCTCAGAACCATTAACACTTGGCTTTAACCCCTGTGAGCTTCTTTTTTTTCATCACCTGAGGAGGAACTTGTGCTGATCTTTTCCAGGGTCACACGTGGGTGGACTTTCACAGAGGAGGCATCAGGAGCTGTGAGGACAGACCTTGGTGGGGTCAGGTCAGGTTCACTGTATATCATTTTAATATACCCCTCCTCCCTAATATTAAAAAAAAGTATCTGTCTTTTGTCTATTGTTTTTGTGGTGAAAACATCTTTTGCAACAACATAAGACAGTGTTTAAACAGATTGTACTGCTAAAACACAGTAATGTCAAAAATAAACTAAAAAAAAATAAAGTACAAGGCAAGATGTATGGTGTTTATATGGTATTTCAAAAACATGAGCTGAATAATTGGTTCAACATCCTGGGAAATGCATTTATTTGGTTTCTTGCAAAGCATTTGATGAGAAGATGATTTCCACTGTGTCATGTTTATGAACAGATGATGTTCCTGTGCACAGCTATAAGCTTTTTCATCTTGCAGGTGGCTAAGATTGAGCAGGAACAATATAAGCAGAAATTCCCTGGCAGTATCTACAACTTTTGTTATTAGTTCAGTCATAACTTGGCAACAAACAGTAATAATTTTTCAAATTGTGGTTTTTTGGGGTCATTGCTGTTATGTAAGTTACTGTGCCCTGTAATGTGACTTCTCATTTTGTGTTTATACTGTATGTATATACATGACCAGTCAAAAGTTTGGACACACTCTCTCATTGAATTCAATGAGAGAGTATATATATATATATATTAGGAAGCTTCTCAAATGTGGCTCAAGGCCAAGCTTTTCTGCAGACATGACACTGATTTCTTCTAGAATCTTAATGTTGTCTCTTTCCTCATGGTACCATTTACTTACAAGTTTGTCTGGCCCACTGGCTTTGGGTTTTGTGTTTTTGGGGTTGAATGCTTTTCCTTCTCTCCCAGGTGTGTCCAGGTGAGCTTTTGCAAAGAGCTTGGGTGAGTAGGAGGAGCCTTGCTTGAACTCAACGAACAATAGAGTGTGTGACTCGATGTTGGATGAGACTGGCCTTGGCGGTGAGGCTTGGACTCTTCTGGGCCTCTCACACAACCATTCTTGCCATCACAGGGTTACTTTTAGCTTCTCACTACAGTGATTTCTTCTTGTACAATTGACAGTGCTTGGCACTCCAGTCACTGGCACTTGAAAATGGATATAGATTTATCGCCTTTCTCCTTCTTGGGAATATCAGTAGCGCACAACTCGACATCTGCCCTAAACACTTGTGGCAAAAACAAGTTAAGTTAGTGAAAGTCTTCATGATATGACATAATTCAGAGCACTAGTAGCTTCTGCATATATGTATTTCCAGTTAAAAAAAAAGCAGTGAGGGAGAGTTGTCACTATGTTTATTTGCATGAAAAGAGTAGCCAATAGTGCATGACCGATATGACACAGCACGCTAAACATGGAAGACAGCCTACACTCTGCTGTGGAGGACTTCTCGCCATCGTCATTACCTACATCTGCAGTGTTAACTGAGAAAGAAGCCTGAAGAAGAATGTTATTTCTGAGGAAGAGGATGATGATAAGATTTCTGGAGTGAGGCCATATATTTTTTAACTGATATGTGATGCCTGGGAGCTGCTGAGGAGGGAGAGACAGGAGAAACGCAGACTCATCCTCACAATAGGGTTGATGCATCTGAATGGTATGTCAGGTTTGAGGAGGGGGTTTGAAAGAACCGTACAGCACTTGATTGGATGGAACTGTTCTATAGAATACTATATATTTGAGGGGCATAGCAACATAGCAATATTGGAAAACAGCTCTTTTGATATGATTAGGTTGTACATGGGAGTGAAGGTGACACATAAGGTCAAACATATGTGATTAAAGCAATGGAATGTTGATCTTGATGTCAAAGAGTCACAGTGAATTGCCAGTCTTCAATATCTTGGAAATTGAGCATGACAAAGAATAATCTTTAAAACAGAATACTCGCCCACCACGTAGGAGGTCCTAGTTCGATTTCCGGACAGTGTAATTGGATTAGCTGTGGCCAAGTGGAAGAAAATTGGGCTTTTTCAAACAACTAATAATAAGTAGTCAGCTCAACTATTGGTACAAGCCATAAATGATGATGCTGGTAGAAGTCACTTAACTGGTCTGCAATGATTAACTTTGGAGCTGTGAGTAAATCCAATTAGGCTTCAACATGAACAAAAAATGAAAAATGGCATGGGCATATGGTGCTGTCTCGGCAAACGTGGATCACACATCATGAAGATGAGAGGAAAGAAAAACTGAACAAAACAGCATTTGGTTTCGTTTTGGGTGTGAGCTTTTGCTTGGACTGACAATTGGCTTATTCAGTTTTTAAAATGAAGCAGTGAGACAGCCACTTCTTCCAAGCTGCAATGTGAAATGTAAATGAGACTGTGCAAGCAGAAGAGACATTTGAGAGAAGGATTTTCTCTTTGAACATACGGCTCACTCAGTGAATTGCACTGTGACACTGAAAAATTGGCAATTTTGATTGATTGAATTTCTTCCATTCCTTTTACTGAAGTTCATACACAAGTATACGAACCCGCAGAAGTAAAAGGAATCACTCAACACTTGGAGAGGAAGCCTTGTGAATTTTACACAGAAAACATCTTTCTTGAAAAAAATCCATTTTAATGGCTTACCTCTAACTCGGAGCACTTTTCACCCTTCCTCCTTTAGGCTATTTGGGTAGAGCCTTTGGAGGAGATGATTAATAATTAATATTGGCTCCAGATTGACAGCAAACACCATTTGATGTGAGCCACAAAGAGGCTATGGGTTTGTGAGCACCTATCTGACAGTTTCCCAGGCACCATGAACCTCAGTTTATTCTTTAGTGAGAGGGGTGGGGGTGATAGGATAAGATGGACAGGGTGAGGATTTGTGTGGTGCTCACAGCGCTCTATGCTGGTTATCTCCCTATGCATGACAGCTCTTGTAGGACCAGAGCATCTGAGGTACACAGACGGCTGAGAGAGGAGGCGTACCAGTAACTCTGTGTCCTCGGCTTCCACCTCTGCCACTGTGGGTAGTTTCCTAGTTTGGGTCCTGATGTAGCACCTCTGATGTGCAGCAAAGCGGATTCCAGTGATTCCCTTTGAAAAAGAAAAAGAAATGAAAGGAAACTCAGGAATTCAGATATATCTATCATTCATTCGTTTTCTATGATGTGAGTATCCCATAAGTGCCCAGGCGATCGTTTTAAAACGCTCAGCTTTTTGCTCATAATCAAAGCTCTTAAAAGTCAGAAGTTTAAACCTAATGAGTGAGGCCTATTTTGATCTCTCGTCTCTTTTAGCATGGCATATAAAATTGATGACTACTTTGCCCATGCAATGCAGCTCTCGCATTCAGGCTTGGCGTGGATGTTAAAAAGCCGGGCTGTTTCATGGTAGCTGTACAATACTTCATATTCAGATACTGTATATCACACAGAGTCAAGTGACACAGTTGAGAAAGAAGTGCTTTCTACAGAGAGCGCCCCCATTGAATTAGCCAGTCAGAGGTCCCTGTCACTCTCTTAATCTGTGCAGTCAAGTGTGGAGTCACTCTCTTCAGCACCGCTGATGATCCTCCACCGTGTGGACTGTAGCTCTATTCAGTCTGACACACTGAACCTTTAAAAGACAAGATAGATCTAATCATTTTCCGTCACTGCCTTTCTATGTTAATCCTAGAAATTCTGCTTAAATATCTTTGATGAAGTCTGAAAGACTTTCAGTAGATTAGATTGCTTTAAATGTATCTTATGCAGAGCAGAGCTGCTCATTCAGCATATTGTATTAGAACAGACAGCAGGATCTACATCTGCCACAGCTGCTTTAAAATTGTATCAACTAAAAATCATGTGAGTACATTCATGAAACTGGACTTGATTCAATTTAAATTTAATTATAGCAACACGGTGTGCTATGACATGTCCTCTGAATCAGTAATTTGATTATGTGGGGGCTATTTCTACGTTTTACACGGTGCCGTCACTCTGAAAACCAGACAGCAGCCACAAAAGACATAATAGAAAGTGATGGCTGTCATAATTTACTGCATGTAATTTCTTATGTGCAGAAAAGGGATGGGACAATAATAGTCTCAAGCACAAAAGCATAATGTTTATGCTGGGCTTTATTGTGATGAGTCTCTATTTAATTAGGGTCTACTGTATTGGTGAGTTGTTGCAGAGGAGGAGAGGCCAGTGTTGTGATGAGATACTGTACATTGATTACTGGTCTTGGTCAACCATAAATGAAGAAAGAAACATTAACAGAGGGATGAGAAATGGAGAAGCAATGTCATTTAAAAATGGAATGTTTGAATAGCCACTCGGTGCTGCTCCTTTTATTACTCATCCAGGTTAAGAAAACACTATCGTGGTATTTTATACTCATTTCCGATTTTTAGTTGTTTATTTTTACCTGCTATCGAACCTCTTGTGAGTCTAGTCTTTAATTTTTGAATTAAAATGAAATGAATTGAATGTGTATTTGAAAATGCACCAAGTGAATGAAGTCAATATAAAGTTGAGAGGAACTGATTCAGACAGACAGTCAGACAGACAGACAGACAGACAGACAGACAGACAGACAGACAGATCTAAACACTTAAGCCTTTGTTTCTCCGTGTAAAAACACAGTTCTTTCAGTTGCTGTTTACATTGTATCTTCTTGATGGTACTTTGAACTCATTTACTTGTGGCCATGAACATGCTAATTTTTCTTTGTCTTAATAGTAAATCAATTTAATTAAGTGGTTGACAGAAGATAGGAGATATTTTATATTTTACATAACAATCAAGAGAGCAACAGGGGGAATATGTTTTGCTTTGACAATTTAAGATGAAACATCATGGTGGTCACCGTGTGTGACAAAATACAGTATGAAGGTATCCGTGAATCAAGAAAATTCTACAGGTGGGCGACGTGAGAGGAAAGTGGCGTGTTTTACTGTCAGTTTCTGATGCTTGATGTATTTAGAAGTGCCACACGATGATCAAATCAGGCTTTTGCCTTTCTGTAACACAGGAACAGTTTGTATTGAACCAAACATTGAGAACAATGTTAAGTCTAACTGACCCATGTTCCTTTATTTTAATGTAAAAATGTGTTCTCTCTCAGTGTGTCTGTTTCTTCATTAAATTCTTTCTGTCTTGTTACAAGACTGAGTCCAGTCCTGGCTGAAACAAATTTCGCCTGTGGTCCACAGCCCCGTTGGCATAATCTGCTCATTTTCCATTCCTCACACAGCCCCTCAGGCTTTTTGGAGATTGTTTTAGATGTGACTTTGGCCCCTGTAATAAAATACAATTCTAGTCTTTTCATATTTGACAGAATCAATTTTAACATCAGCCACTACTTAGCGGAAATTCACTGTAAGTTTTTTGTTGTTTTCAAATCACAGTGTGGTCTGAATTTCTCTGCTAACTTGCTTGTTTTTAGGCAGGGGAAGCACTAAATCAAACAAATCTTCTCAGCGAATGTACCGCTAACAGGAAGGAGAACAAGCAACGGCACTGGTGTTTGTATATTATACAGTATATATGTGTGTAGTGGTACATGTGGGACATACACACACATACCGGGCCTAGTGAGGAAGACAGAATGAAAAAGAAAGTGTTTGTGAAGGGTTAAAGTTTTCAGGTGCTTTGCAGGCTTTCCCTCACACAGCCCTTCTGTACTGACAAAGACCACTGTAACAAAAACAATAACTCACTGCAGGTTTTTGTCTGGGATAAGGTGCATGCTGTAACATTCAGCCTTGTAACCACACATTACAGAGTAAATAATGGTGTGAGGGTAAGAGCATTCATTACCCAGTCAAGCGGAACACACCCTTCTCTGAGCTGCAGCATGTAAAAGCTCCTGCACACTCGAGCAGGATTTAGGAATGAAAGATAAGTTAATGAGTTCTTCTGTAGACAAAACCACTATTGAAAAAAAAAAAAAAATGAGTGTAAGGAGCAAACAGAGATAGGCTTTTTAATGGGTTCTGTTTCTGTACTGCAAATAAGTTACTGTATAGAATTAACAGTCTTTTACCAATCCCTTTATCTGTATGCTGTGTGTGTACTTTAACACACACAATATCCACAATTAAAGTGGCCGCTTAAACATGAGTCACTGATAGGTGTTTTTTTTTTTTTTTTACTATTATTCTGATCCCTGTGTACTCCTCACTGACAATAATTTCCATTATTTGTGTCTCTGATGTTTTGAATGTTTCCCCTCAGTAAATGTCAAGGGACGAGAAATTACTGTTGAAGAAGAAAATATGATTTCAACAAAGGATTAATGTTGTCAGTGTGGCCTGGTATCACCAAATGTTGCATGAATTACACACCAATTTCTCATGTCATTTTGTGTGTCACTACACATTTTATGGTTTTTGCGCTTGATTTCATGCCACAACATTTCTTTCCTGACTTACCCCTAACCTTAATTAAAGTGACAAGACATGACATAAATGTCCATGAAAGTGATGGGCTATTTATACCCAATCCCATATCGTGGAGGTTTAAAGGGCAAAAATAAAAAAAAATATAAAAAAGAAGAAGAAAGAAAGCAAGATTTGATAATCCTCCAGAGATAAAGAAAATATACAATCATGCAGGTAGTGACAATGTTATTATTTAAATTTTACTTACATGTTTGAAGTCATGTACCTCAAGTACCTCCTCACTTCCATTTCCCATTTTGAAAATCTCAATGCGCTGACCTGGGTCAATCTCCAGCATGCTCTCTGTCTCTACGCCATCCAACACAGCTTTATACTGATGGTCATAAACCTGCAATGACACAAACAACCACACACGCTGGTAATACAGTACATCGTTATCATTTAGTACCAAAGAATGATTAGTAGCAACAGAAGGTAATATGTTTGAGTCTACCCAAATGTTTGTAGGTAAGATTGGCCCCCTTTTTGTTATACATATAATATTATTCTGCTGCTGCTCTCATTGACCTGTTTGTTGGGAAAACACAAAATACCATCCTCCTGTGACAGAGCCAGAAAAAAACATAGCTGCATCCATGAAAGCAAAGTGACAGAATTCTACAGGTTGTGAATACTTACAAAAATGACAACCTTTAAATCAAAAAATATTTTTCAGGCGTGGAAAACATAGTTAATTGCTCTTGACAACCCGTAGCACAGCTTGACTCAGAAATGACGAGTGGACCGATATGCCGCTTGCCTCTGATAAAGCAGAAAACAGCTGACATGATGTCCGCCTGAATAACGACAGAAAACAAAATGGAACTTCAGTCTGATTAACAGGCTAGCACAAGAAAGAAAGGCAAAATCAGTTTTGGAGTCATTTCAAATGTGTTATACAGAAACCTGTATGTTAAACCTGCTGTGATTTTATTTTGATCACTTTCTGGCAGCAGAATTTCCAACACATTGACTCACTATCACAAGGTTTTATGGCGCTTTTTTTTTTAATGGACAACAGTTGCTTATTAACGCGCCCAGCAGACACACAGCGACATTAGTAACTGCAGTCTTGCTTCTGGCAACCATGACTGTCTAATATCCATTGTCCTTCTAGCTCTACCTGAAGGGAATATCTGTCTCTTTTATTGGCCCACGATGTTCAAAGACTACTGGCTACCTTTGTTTGTCTGCCATTTTATGCTGGGCAGGTGGCGTTCAATGGTTTTCTTTGGAAGCTGAAAATAGCTTCCTGCTGTGTCGTCGAATGTGGTTGGTAAGAGCGGCAAGAGTGGACTCAAACGGTAGGAAAAGTTACAGACTGTAAAAACCAAAACAATAAATGCAAAGATGTCTGAATTCCCTCAAACATCTTTCCCAGCTGCTGAGAGAAACCGCAGAATCGGGCGATAATATCCATGTTGCATATTGTCATGATACTGCTGGAGCTGACTGCTATATTCACAAACTAATGTCGATTGTAGTGTTTGCTGACAAGTTGTACGTTGAGTTAAATAAGAAAAACAATTGACAGAAGTTTGCCTGAAGAAATAAAGACCCTTTGAGTCACCAGTGGAGATAAAACCTCCTCTTCTCTGTTGCCTTAAAGCAGTGTTGTTTATCACCACGGCTCGCTCATGTGCCATTCTTGGACATGCATGGATAACTCTTAAAATTCCTTGTCTGAAAAATGCTTCTTGCCCACAGCTGAAAATATGCTATTAATATTTATGCGAGGGTTGTGTTATGATGAGAAATATATTGCTGAGTTCATCTTCATCTGTCTCACTGCCAAATCAGAGCCTCGCCAATGAGACGCATGATTAATGAATAGACTCGGATTGGAGTCCATCAGAATTTATAGTCCTCGTCAGAAACATCTGCATGCTCTCTAATGCTTCAACCCAAAATCTGATTTTACTTCTAACTCTTTTACAGGTTCAGCATTCAAGCATGTTTTGTGTTTGATATCTTGTATGCAGGATCCAGAACATGTCAACACACTGCATTACATTTTTTTCTTTGTTGTTGGGAGAACAGGAATATAATCGAGAAATGGAGTATAACACTTAAAAGAAGATCACTGTTAGAACAGTACTGACCTATAAATCCCCATTAGCATGGGTGACAGTAGCCTTGGCTCCAAAGAGAAGTAGAACTTTTAATTGTCAGGAGAAGCCAAATTAAGATGGGCTGAAAATTTAAGTGTCAATTGAGCAGTTATGGTTAAAACTGGGACTATTAAGCAGTCTGCAAGTCTGTGCGGTGAATTAAAGTTCTATTTAAGTACATCTTTGATATTAACATAAAGGTGCAATGGGGGGATAGATTCCAGAGGCTTATTGATTTATACTAAAATAGTAAATTACATTTTCAGCAGGCTATCACTTTTGATGGAAATCCAGCAGTGAGTATCTCCCCACTGCTCCAGGCTGAAATGGATAATAATGTATTACAACAGTTTGACTTCAACTGGTTCAATATCCAAAACTGCTGCTGTGCACTGTAATTGCTATTCCAAAAATAGAAATGAATAGCCTCTGTATGGCCTCTTATGATACATATAGATGCTTCTGTACATTAGGGAAACTGTAATTCATATTGCACCAGTGAGTGAATTTGAGAGCACAGCACCATTTTGTCCCAGTGTAATGATGATTATTGTCATAATTTGCATTTTTGCTGATTCTGATTATTTTCATCCTCATTTAAAAATGTGCCCTGTGAGATTTTAGAGGATTTGTTTTTTTCATAATTTTCATCTGGTGCTATTTCTCAGATATTAATTCACTGAACCTGTCATTTGGCTGCAAAAGCATTAAAGCTGTGAAAGTTAATTGGCCTTCTATATGACACTGAACAGGAAGAGAAAAGGGCAGCACCTAAAAAAAGCTCCAGTCTACTCTTATTATCAAGATCTTGGTTTTAAGGCGTTATATACATTTGAAACTCATTAACTACTAAACCACTGTAACATGAAGTCTACAGTCGGCATGATCCTTAGCAGGTAATTTGCCAAAAAATATTTTAACTCAAGGCCACTTACTGAATTCTTCAAAGAAATGAACATAGAGGAGCATCGACAAAGATATATTTTAGAGAACTACTTTGTCTTACATAAATGCACATAAAAAGCAAAGCTAAAAAAACATAAAGGCAAGTTAAAAGCATTTTTTACCTTTGTGATAATGAGAGTTATTATGTCATAATGTTACATCTGTTGAATGAGCCTGTCAGCTAATACAAGAACAACATCAGTTTTGCTGCTTGAATTAACAGTGTGTCTGATTTCACTGTGGCATTAAACCACATCTCACTGTCTTTAGAATTTCCATGACAACAGAGCAAACTCGACTCAATAAGGCTGTGCTAAAAAAAAGTGGACCTTGAATCATACAGGCGCAGAACATGAAAGAACATGAGTATGCATTTTCAAAGAAAGAGGATGCATATTCCCAAACTATCCAGTGTGTGCACCATCCTTGTATTATTCATCCTCTTGATAATGTGATATCAAATATTCTTACAGAATATTTATAGAGCAACACTGCTTGTCTTTTGTTTACTGCTGTACTGTTTACTCACTATGGTGGGATTACTAAAGCATTTTGCCACAGTTGAAAAACAGCACTATGATATGAGTGAGAATGAACCAAAAATATGTTAAAATCAAACATAATAAGCTCAAAATCAAATGTGCAAATGAAACTGTAGTCAGGTGATAGTTCTCAGCATTTTTCATAGAATTATAATTCCAGCACATCAATTTCCCATAACTAATATGACAATACTAACTGTTAGAGCACATGCATACTTTTTAACTTAAAAAAAAAAATTCTTGGTTTAAAATGTATCTTCTCTTTGCCTTTCTACTGTTTCAGAAGAAACCATCTGTTTGTAAAACTGTAGCTACGTTGAAAAACTCTCTGAAATCACATTTACAGATTTTTGTGATTTGACATTTTGAAAAATATAAAAGAGCTTTCCTGCTGCAGCTATAAGCCAAAGTCTCTAATCTGGAGTCCAGTACAGACTCCCTATTGTCTAACCCACTTTCCAACTTGTAAGAATACACTGAAGTGCAAAAACAGCTTTCAGGAATACAAGCAGTTGGTTTATAAGAAAGAAAAACTATAATAGCAGCACTGTGATGTCTCTGTAGGTTATTTTTTATTTATTTTTTTTTTCAAAAGTGTGTTTTAACACTTAAAGGTTATATAGCAAACAGCCTAGCACAGTGAAATGGACATTGATTGCGTAAGAAACATTACTGCAAAACTAAACTTATTTGAAAAACTGCATACATTGTCCATGTGGAACAGATGCTTTTCTCCCATCACGAGATGCGTTGGTCTGTTGAACAGAGTAAAGTAAAGAATTCAGATCCTCCACAGCGAAGAAAACATTATCTCAAACGTGTAAGCTGTATCTGTATGTGATCTGTACGGAAGCCTTCACAGACAATGTCCTGTTTATTTCCTCTGTTCAAGGTTTCTGTCTGAAGTGGTTCTTAACAAACCCTTTCTCGATGTTTTCAACAAAGGACAAAAAATATGAATGAGAAACGTCAGGCAGAAGCAGTCCTGCGGGTTGTTTGTGCAAATAGGTTCTGCTGTGGCACCTGAGGACATTTAGCAAAGGTCATGTAGACGTTGTTAAAGGTGAGTGGGTTGCTGTTGGTACTCTCTTAGCTCCCACTTTCCTTCTCTCTCTCTCTGTGTGTGTGTTTACTCGTATATCTTTGTGAAGACCAAAACAAATGTATAAACCATAGGGAAAATGAGGATGTTTTGACTAGTCTCCACAATTTTAAAGGGCTTTTTCAGGGTTAAAACTTGGTTCTAGGGTTAGGATTATAATTTAGTTTTGTTGAGGTTAAGGGTGTTAGGGGTTAGGCATTCAGTTGTGATGGTTAAGTTTAGGGTAAGGGGCTAAGGAATGCATTATGTCTACAAGTGTTGTCACTAGAAATATTGCACAAGGATGTGTTTTTGTGTTTGTTTGTGTGTGAGAAACAGAGAGAGAGAGAGAGAGAGAGAGAGAGAGTGCAAATGCATGCACACATCCACGGAGAGGGCAGCCATGGGAATGAGAAAGATGAGTTGATGACGATGTGTCCTCTTAGTTGTCCTTGAGGGTTATGAGATACAAGATCCACTCAAGTGGAACTGAATGCCTGTCACTTACGCTGAGGTGTTGGTGGCAGTGCAAGCAGCGTGGGTGGCAGCACTGATACCTGTGAAACGCATTTTACCATAAATGACAGAATACAAACCCTTACATGTAATTACTATGGCATGTCCTATATTTTTAATAGTTTGGATAACTTTGACATTGTCTTACATTATTATTCAAGTAGAATGAACTCTAGTGATGTTCAGTCTGGAAAAAAAAAATAAGATAAAGGCCCATTTATTTCCTTGACCTTTCATTTTCCACATCATTATGTTAAAGTGAAGAGAAGTAAACAAGATGAAAATAAAAATATGTGACTTCACAGTTCCATAGAACATTTTGTTTTCCTTTTGTTTTCGCTTTGATGCTATACAAATACCTTAAAATAGACATAGCACAAGAAAATTTTTTTACTGTCTCTGTTTCCACACATCAAATGGGTGACAAATATATTATACAGTAATGTAAATTTGTAATACTGCACAGTGAGGAACCTAGTGCGTATTACAAAATGTAGTTCTCAAACAGTACCCACCTATTTAGAGAAATGTTTATACTATCTTCCAGATATGATTTTCTATTTTCTATATACAAAACATGGTTTCCAGTTTCCTCCAGGAAACAAACTCTCAAGTAACAATATAGTGAATAGCCACCAGGAGGCAACTAAAATAAGTCATTGGCAAAACAAGTCTGTGTTAATACTCTCAATTGCTCTTTTCAGCTGTTTTTCAGCAGGACATAATGCCGATTTTGTAAATTAATTAAAATAGATTAAAATAGATGCAGTATGGCACAAATGAGTGGACACCAGTGTGATTGACAGTTGGTCAATCAGGTTCCTACTGGGTGTTTTTCCTCACTCTATGTGAGGGTCTAAGGAGAGAGGGTGTCACATGCTCTTCAGACTGTAAAGTCCTTTGAGGCAAACTGTGTTTGTGGTGTTGGGCTGTATAAATAAAATTGACTTGTGAACTTCCCACTTGATATATATACTGCAAAATGAGCATGTGATTGGTTTGTTTGTTAGCCTTGACTTACATAGGAGTCTACCTGTTGGCAGAGCTAAACAGGCTGATCCACAGTCAGCTGACAATTTGGCAAAGTAGGAAGTTCACAACCTGCAAGGAAATAAAATACTAAACTGTAAAGGACTGGTTCGCACTGAATGCGCGGTGTGTGTGCATCGCTGCTGTGTGGCGTGACTGCTGCCTCTCATTTGCATGTGTGTGTCACAGCGGCTGCATGTCTACTGTGTGTCATGTCTCCCCACCCCACCAATATGTTAATGTCTTTAAAACATTTAAAAAGACAAGAAAGAAAATCTACCCATAACCTTTTAAGGGTCTCAGTCAGATGATATTATTGCTTGTCTGATCCTTTTTTAAGGTTAAGGGTGCAGCACACAAATAATAGAAACATTGTTTCTGTTCATGAAGACCAAACATAAGAGCAATAATAACAACACACAAAGACAACAACAAAAATCATCACAAATGGATGCGCTGGATATTTAAAATTTTGTTAATATTGCAGGTTTAAAAAAGTATTTCTGTAATCTATGGAGCAGAGGAACGTAAATATAACTGCATTACATGCTTTCTGTTCCTCTGCAGCGCTGGGGCTGGAGGGCTGTACAGTGCACTAGGCCTCCTGGGAGCCATAGACAGCACTGTGATAGATAGTGGTGGGCAGACGCTCAGACGGTCACACTAGTGTCCTTTTTTTCCTTAAAGTTTCTGCTGGTTTTAAAAAGTGGACGGAGTCATCTGCTGTGAGTCTGAATTCTGCTTGACTCTGCATATGCTACAGAGGTTTCTTAAAAAGCTGCCATCATTGTCAACATGGTGAGAACTGGATGAATCTGATGTAGTTTTTGCTTTATATAAAATATGTTGTTGATCTTTCTTTTTTTGCATGACTGGATTAGAAGAGCACAGGTGTAAAATGTAAAAATCTGTGTATGCAATACACAGGGAAATGACAGTGAAGTGAATTTTGAATCTTGAATTTTAGAGGCTTTGTCAGTACAAATAATTGGTCATGCTGGTTGACTGCCACGCTGTCATGACTAACACGTTTGAATAAAAGGGAAGAATTGTTGATGTTGTTTACACCTGTATTCTTTGTACTGACAAGTAAAATGACCACATAAATTGTTTTCACTTTTCTTTTCACTTCCATTTGTGAGTGACTGAGTTTGTATCTATAATGAAAGTGTTTATATTTAAATTGACCTTTGTTCGTTAACATTTCAGTAGTAGGTTGACTGAATCACAGTCTTTTCTTTGCCTTTTCATTGTAAATTTGAAAACTGCTTTGAATAGAGGGTGAAGTGACACATTGTGGCACATTAATTGTTTGGAAGAAGTGTTTGTGCTTAAAAAAATCCCCGTGTTGTACAATGAAAATTCATCATCTTGGTGCTGAGTCACACAAGTGTTTGATGTCTCCAGGTTCTACCACAAACTATAGTGCTGTTTGTGCAATGTCAGACTGAAAACTTCAGGCATTCGCGGTTTGTTTTGTTGTCATTTATTCAGCTTTTATCTGTGGCTCATCGTCCATGATTTACATTTGTGAAGTATTATTATTATAGTAGTTTTGCCGGGCAATAATTTCCAATGAAATCAAGTGCTATAGCACATGTGTTGTATAAATGAATTACAGAACCTAAAGTGATAAAGATGCCTCTGTAATGATGTTTCTCTCCCAGGTTCTTTTTTATTGAGGAGTTCCAGCTCAGACCAGCTGGAAGTGATCAACTCAGTTTTTCTTTGTCCCTCCTTGTCCCTTGCCTCTAATGTGAGGTGCTTGTCCTCAAGCAGTCCTCACCTGAACTCCTGTCCAGGGTGAACCCTGCCTTTTGCCCTATGTCAGCTGGGATTGGCTCCTGCTCCCTCCCCACTTGCATGTGGAGGATAAATTGACAATGAGTAAAAATTCTCTGTTAGACATTAAAATTACCTCTGCAGAGGTGTAACTGTTTACAAAATGAAACACACTTTCTGCCAGAATAATTAATATCATTTCCTCGAGATTAATGACAATCAAAGACACGCGCACAAACTTATAAATACACAGGTTTCACGAGGAACAACCAGGCAGGAACATTAAACTGAGAGACAAGCAGGAGCAGGTTCCTAAGAGAGACTTCTTAAAATGGGTATCCACAAGGGAAATAATTATAGCTGCTATAGATTTCCCAACCAGTAGTGCAGATGGTTTTCACACATGTAAACACATGTTGTCATTCACTCAGACACTGTACAGTTAGCATATTTGTGTATGTGTTTTCGCTTGCAAGGTGATTTTATATATAGAATGTTTGTGTGTGTGTGTGCGTGAGTGTGTGGTGGTGGTGGGGGGGGTGATTATGTAGTGTCTTGAGACCAAGGGGATTATGCTCATGGACACTCATTACCGAGCCTGTCAACTTCCAAGGCCTGGAGAATGTAGATAAATGAAGTAAGAATGGTCTCTGTTTGCTAAACACATGCATGCAGGCGTCTGATTGGTGATGCCAGCTGGATACAGACAGCTGTTTCTGGACAGGCCCCAGCTTGGAAAATTCAATTTAGAAAATACTGGACAGTCGCTAATGCGTCATCAAGTTTGTCTTTATAGGGTACAATGAGCCCATTGGCAGTGTTTGACATTAATCTCACTGAAGACAACCTGACAGCGAGCAAAACACGGCTCAAAGCAACATGTTGCAAATGATGGAAATAAAGCATGTTGGTTGTACAGCAGCCATTTTATGATCAACGCTGTTTGTTTGTCTTAATGTCTTTGTCAGTCTTTGACACATCGACATGGATATACATTGACATGGACCATTGTAAATGATCACTAAATAAAAAAAGGTATATACAAATACTACAGTATAAAACAATAAGACATGTTACAAATTTAATTTCTAGTGACTAGAAACAAAAACATTTTGCATATAACATTTGTACAGGACAGATAAGCACTAAATGGTTCCATAATCTCACTATGCTAAAGGCATCATGTGTTGATTTATTTATTTATTTATTTTTTCTGTCAGCTGGCCTACAAAAATGTATTTCAATGGTATACATATTTTAATGTAAGGATTAAGTGTATTATATTAAGACATAAAATTACCACTTGCAATTGTGGGCCACAAACACAAAAATGTCTTTATGTTTTAGTACGGTTTTGGTTTGTCGTGCCAACCACTGCCACACAGGATGCCAGCAGTGTAAGCAGCTCATTTAATATTGAGGAACTTACTTAGTAATTTCAACACATTCTTCATATTATTTAGATATTATTATTTTTGTATTACAGTGAAGAGTTAAGTTGCTTAACCAGGCTTATTTGACCTGGTCAAACCTGTGTTAGTTCTAATATTTAATGTCCAAAATGATCTGCTGTGAAGAATTAATAATTATAGAGCTGACTACTACATTGGTTTACACTTATATGTATAATGTTGTTACTAAATTATTTTTGGAGAAATAATGTTTTATTTGTGCAGAATTTCTGTCTGTTGTTCAACATATCTGTGAGGAGATAAGTTATATTTGTAAATCGTATTTCAGGTTAGTAACATTTAAGGGAAATTGTTTGTCTTGTCCATGTTCGTTTCTCAACCTGAGATACATCACACATAAAATAATAATAATTAATAAATAATCACAAAACTAATAAACTGGTACCACACAAAACTAAAGGTGACTGAAAAAGATCATAAAATAATACTACTATGAGTTCTATAACTATGTTCAAAAATAAAACATATTTTAGATATAGTTATTTTACATGAACTATGTTTGTATTTATCAGATTTTTAGGATGTTTGGGCTGATTAGGACTTAAATCTACAGTCAGACAAGGAGCAGAAGAACTGTGATTCAGGAGTTTGAACTGTGGAGGGCAGCGTTTAGCCTCTTGGTGTGCAGCCTGCCGGAATTTATTAGGAGAGGAAGTAAAGGAACACCTCTCTCCCCCAGAGTTGTCAGGGTAAGGCACAAAGGCATGGCATCCACCTACTCCAGAGTGTACAGCCGATGGAGGAGATGAGTTCATTGGCTGCACACTTGGGAGGATCCAGACCCTGGATAGAGACACAGGTTCTATCACTCCCTCTCGCTCATACCCTTTTTCGGGTGGATATTTAACGTATAAAACATTTTATGGTTCCTTATTGTCACATTGCTGTCCTTTGTGATAATTCCTTGCTGCTGCTCAACAGCAGAAAGGCCAAATATTTCCCAAAATGGTCATGGTCAAAACAGACAGTTATGAATGTGCATGCATTAGTGCATGAATAAAGTGTAATGCTGGCTGTAAGTGCTGCATTTTATTTTTTATATTTTTTGGAAAACCTAGCCCCATGCCCTTGCAAGTTTTTAGTTGGGACCACACAAAAGGTCATTGTACATATTCACATTATGTAATCACAAAAATCACCTCAAGTTCCTCACTGTTACTAACTGATCAATTCATCCAAGTATCTGATACATACAATAAACTTCATGTTGAACAACGTATTTCAACAATACAATGGCGTGAGGAGGCAGCAATATGCTCGAGGTTGGACTTGATGACTGTGTGGTGTGTGACCTGGAGGGTCAGGGGACACAGGGCGGACTGACTGACTACACGGATTTCTCAGCGTGGCCTGGTCAGAGTGAGAGCTAACCAACCATGATAATCCACTGTAGGACTTGTCTCTGGCAGGCAGGGAGTCTGCCATAGTTTTGACAGTAACTAGAGGCACATTTATGATCCTCTGAGGCTTGTGTGTATGTGAGGGGGGTGTCAGTATGTACTCTAGCTGTCGCCCTTGCTCTTTATTGCATTTAGCATTAATGTTCATCAGCCCTTGTTGGGCTCTTGGTACAGCACAATTATCACTAGGGTGTTGTACTGTGTTTACTGATGCTAAGGAGGAAAACATTTGTTAATGTATGATTATTTTTTTTCATCTTCAGCTTTTTATCCGCATTGATAATGGCAACACTAACAGCGTGACAGACCGAAGCTGAGGCTTTGTTTATCCAATGTACTGCTTTTAATGCTTAGCACAACAGCAGCTATCAGGCGGCAGGTGCTTGAAGTAGACGTCATTTACCTCACAGTTGGGGAGGGGCCTAGGGATTTGACGTTTTGTTGCAAGTAAGCCCTCATCTAATGTGTGTGAAATGGATTAATTAGGATGGAAAAATGGCCATGTCAAGATAATAAGCAAAATATGTGATACTGTGATCAGCAATGCAGGGTGATCAACTCACAACTGTAGCTACTCTTTCTTGAGTTACTGCTGTATATGAACTTTGATCAAAGAAATCTAGAAAACCTATATCCTGAGATGTCTATTTTAAGACTAGTAAAAAGGATTATTATATGTTAAAATCTCCCATTAATATATTTAGTCAATAAAATATCTGTAACTTGTAAGTCAGCAACCACAAACCTCTCTTGGAAGAAGATTTAGGAGATTTTTTTCTCCAAATAAAAGTCAAAGCATTTAGTTGATGTTGTACCCAGTCAGTGTGCAATGAGAGGATGCAGACTCTAAATATAAACATTTGTAAGGCACGAAAACATTTCTGCATTATAATTAGATCAAGCCTGTTCTGTGGTTTTGTTATATGGGAGGTAAATTGCTGGATATGAGCAATTAAGGAACAACGCTCTACTCTGCTCCCTTTTTATCTCCAGGAAGTTCCATCAATAGCACCAACAAACACCAATGGATGTTTGAACTCAAATTCACTCAAGACGGAGTGGATTTTCCATACTCATTCACTGGACTGACATAAAAATAATGTTAAGTTATTTTGAACCAGCTGGAATGTATGATTTTGCCGCACACTTAAGTTTGAACTCTTGTATTCACATACTTCTCATACTCATACCTAATGCTTTTGGAAGCCACACAAAATTCACAATCTGAGTATGTGGTATATTGCAGCATTAAATAAAAAGATAAAACTAGGTTGGCATGATGTTAAAATGCTTTTGGGAATTCACCCAAGCAATTATTTTTACTGTCAATTTGATGTTAAAATGTTTTGCAGCTGCCAAAGCCAAAGGCCAGTTAGAGAAAAAGTAAAGGTCATTGGCCTTTCAGAGACTGAACTAGAAATGTCTCAACATCCAAGAGCTTAATGGAGCCATCTTTGTAAACCATATTAACACAAACAAAACAAACAGCTATAGCAACATATCTTCCTTCAGAGCCAGTTCTGTTGTTTGAGCATGTATTTCTCTTATTCCAGCAGATAGCTTGCCAACAGACAGATAAAGAGATATTGCTCCAAAATTTTTCCACAACACCTATACACCGACACCAAATACACCTGTGCCAGTGTCATGGAAAAAGTTAACTTTTGGTGTGAGTTTTACAGGAGCAAAGAGCAGAAGCTTATTTTTGTTCTCACCATTTACCAGTGGTGTTCGATAATCACAGGAACCCTGTGTAGACCAAGAAAGGGTAAGTTCCCCACTGACTGAAATTTCTTAAGACCACAATCTGCCATGCTGCCATAAGCGAAAGGAAAAACATTTTTCAAAAAGTAAACCGTGACATTTCTTCACATTAAAAAAACTCCTAAAGTGAAGACTAACAGTTTCAAAAGTAACAACTGTTTTTTCTCAGTTGCTTTTTGAGTGATTTAAGGTACAAGTCATGAGAATGGTACATCAAAAGACAGTGAATTACCATAAGAATGTGATGGCCGCAACGCACTCAAAAACAGTCTGCTGCTGGATCAAGAAATGCAATCGGAAACTGTATTATTATTTTTTTCCCCCAGGAACTCAATGGCCACTTTAGCAGGACAATACATGCCTCATTCTACATGTGTTAAAACAGCGTAGCTTTGTAGACCTAGACTGTGTGCCCTTGACTGGCCTGTCTGCAGAGCAGATCTGTCTTCTATTGGAAATCTGTTGCACATTATGAAGATGAGAACCAGAAAACAAAAACCATGGACATTTGAGCAGCTCAAGTCCTCTGCAAAGCAAGAACTGGATAACATTCCACATGTGAAACCGCAACAAATAGTATCTAAAATTCTCAAATTATTATAAAGCGTACTGACATTCATTATGTGAAAATAATGGAAAACAGTGTAAATAATCTAAACTTAACTGACCGTGTTTCAGGCATCAATTCCTTCTGTCAGCTTAAACACCTAAAATCTTTAGAGGTTTAAGTGAATCAAATTACAGATTTTAGTTTTAATTGTATTTTGAGGAAAATTCACCATTTTATTGGAAATGGTTTTGTAAATACCAACTGAAAACAGTTATGAAATGCACATTCTAACATTTCTTTGGTTAAAAAGGGAGGAAAAAGGACATTATGTCTAAAAAAAACAAACAAACCAAAAAAAAGAAAAAAAAGAAAACCGTTATCAAATTAAACTTTTTCTATACATATTTTTTGCAACAATAGTAATAACAATAACAATAGTATGTATACAGGGGCATGTGGAATACGTGGCACACACCTGTGCCTGTGGAATTTTTGCAGAACTCACAGACGATCATACCGAACTGTTTTATTTATTTATTTTTGCTTAAATTAATTCATTGTGGAGGCTTTGAATCTTGGATGTAACCTACCTTTCTCCACTGTCAGCCTACTCATACCTGAAAGAGGTGTAATGACCCACTTTCTCTCCTTGTCCCCCAGCATCTCTGCCACTTACCACATTTGACCACCTTGCTGTGGTGGACTACAGTGTGCAGCTGCTGTTAATTTACAGGAGCACTGTGCACCCCTTTTTCACCTCTGAAGCATATATGACTAATCACACCAGTCATTTTAAACAACTTTAGCTCTTTCTGGCAATAAATCACCTTGATACGTGTGACTGAGTCCATAATAAACCAGTGTTCAGGGGGAGGGCAAGGGAAACTTGGGGAGATTTTCACTACTTTTGGTCAAAACACACTACCGCGAAACAAACTCAGAGACTGAAAATATGTTTGAGTTGTTTGTGTCTATGATCTCTGTAAAAATCTCAGTGAAAACAACAAAAGATTTGTATTTTCTTTGTAGTGCAGCTCAGGGAATACAATATTTCCCAGGATTTTGTGCTTAAAAATACACAATGTCTTTCCTTTAATCTTTCCCAATAACTTTTGCAAAATCCACAACACACACAACATGCACTTTGTTAATATACCACAGAGGGTTTTCAAACCACAAACTTATGTCTTCAAACAAGTGTCACAGACTGTATCCTGGCATTAAATGAAATGTTACATTTAACCAATGTTTGATCTGCTTTCAACATTTTTTCAATATATTATTGAAGCCTTAGATAAACTAGAAAGCCTTTTTCTTCACCTTAATAACATGGAGAATAAAAAGCTTCCAAAATGTCCAGTAGGGCAGTATTTTATTTTCACCTGCCAACAGGAAAAGAGAACAGAGAGACTTCACACAGCCTTTAAAGATGATGTTCATGTCCTTTTTCTGGACATGACAAATGATGTAACCTAACCAAAGTCCACAAGCCAACTTGAGATCAAAATGGCTTCCACAGCAGAAACGACCAGGAAAAAATTGTTGGAAAAAAGAGTTAAAATGCAGTGAAATAACAGAAAGGCTCTGGCTATGACTGCATAGTTTCGCCTTTCTGCCATTGTTCCAGATTATATCTTGCCTTCATGTATTTGCCTGCCAAGTGACTCTGTGTTGAGCTGAAGAACAATCTGCTCCTTGTCAGGATCACTGAATGAATCTTGTTGGTTATTGTTGAGGTGAACACATTATTCGAATACGAAAAGTCTTCTGTAATAAAAGGGACGTTGTGGTTTATGAAATATTCATCAAAGGTATCCCCCAGAGACTCAAAATGCATTCAGATGCATATCTCAGAATGTGAAACAGACTTCAACGGAAAAAACACTGGAAGCATGTGACCCCAAGCTTCTGAACTATGAGGCAGACCGTCACAAAGGGAGTGACCTCCACAGTGGATATGTCTCCTTGTCGCTCTGCTGGGTTTCAGCCATTCCACCTCCTAATAAATCAACAAGCGCACACTCTGGGATCCAACAGCTAAGTGGCATTTAAGGAACAGCTTGTGGGAGCTGTAAGGCTGCTATTTGGCTCATTTAGACACAAGGCAATAATTTGGCCAGATGAATGACATTAACAACAACTGCAAGTTTTCAAGCCACTAAAGGAAAAAAAAAGGAAGCAGTCTAGATAATACTTTGTTTCAAGTCAGTGGAGGCTGATTGTCCTCTGTTTCAGAAAGGCAAAAATACTTTCCTTTTGTTCAAGGCCTCCAACTGTTTAAATTCACTGGCAATTTACCAACAGATGACAACAGGTAGTTATCTTGCTATTAATCAGTCTTTGCAATGCATTTAGCTGTGTGCCAACCTGTGCATATACAAGTATTCATGGAAAGTAATAAAAGTCAGTGTACTGACAGCTTACTGCAAAAATGTGAAGACAAAGTTTCTGCAAAAAGATAACAGTAACAACAGCTTCAGGAGGCGTCTATTGTTTAGTCAGGATGATCAAAGTTGGATTTGTTATAACAAGAGTTTGACCAGCTATGAACCTCTTGTAACAAGGTAGACTATTAGAACAATTCCTAACAAAGC
Source organism: Brachirus orientalis (assembly GCA_016785285.1). NCBI lineage: Eukaryota > Metazoa > Chordata > Actinopteri > Pleuronectiformes > Soleidae > Brachirus > Brachirus orientalis. The sequence continues at coordinate 3,176,837 of JAFBJR010000058.1, forward strand.
TGCTGGGAGCCATACAGGCTCGTAATTGTTCAAATATTGTTTACTCCATGATTCTGCCTTGAAGACGCAATAAAAGAGGGAGTGATAGTCCTATGCAGACACACTGGGCTATCACAATGGGACTATGGGTACTGATGAGAATCTCTCGGTCTGTTGCCATGGCCCCTGTGTGGGTTGCATGTCAGCGCCAGTCTGCCCCTCTTTTTAATAACACTGAAAAATGCTTTGAAGACCCACTGGAGGAACACAACACATTATGCTCCCAGTGTTTTGGGTCTGTGATTTTACAGCTTAACATTGTCTCAAGCTATTAAAAAAAATAAGAGGCATCATAATTTGACTCATTTTTCATGTACAACTCATTATCAAACCTACATGGCCCATCATGGTCAACCACTGATTAAAGACATGCAAATTAAACAGCCAATGAAGGAACAAAAAACGGTTTTCAATATTTAAACACTGGCTGGAAGACATGGGACATGTAGCCAGTGTGTTTTCTTTCTTCACTAAATGAGGAAAATGAACAGGTTTTCTGTTGTCAGTGCTGTGTGGGATAAGATGGCAACTTTAAGCTGTACTTTCTTTACTGACTACCAGTGTCACTTCTATAAAAAATCACTTTGTGTCCATCCAGGGTTAAGATTCTGTAAAATGCAGGCACCTATTAACTATTTCAACTATTTTAAAGCCATATTGCATATTATCTGCACAAATGTCAATGTTTATAGGCATTAGTCAGTAAACATCATATTAAATCCAGGTCAAGATAAATCACACATTCACACCTGTACTCCCTGGTTCAGCTGTATAGAGTATATGAATGTATTTGCATGTATTACCACAGATGGTGTGTGAAATGACACTTGTCATAAAATTGTGGTTTTAATATGTAAATAACACACAAGGAAAAAAAAAAGTACAACCACGACTATAACATCAACATAAAATCTGAATAATGTAGGAAACATTTAGTGAGTGAGCACACCAAACAGAGAAGGGCAAATATACCATAAGGTATATGTGGACCATATAATTACTTGTAGGTTGTCTCAAAACTAAATCCAGTCTAATCTGTCTCTCAGCAGGAGTTAAGTTTTATATTAATTTGTATCACTGGTGGTAATTAAACCCTGCAACATTTCAGCTTGGCTATTATTTTTCCCTGCCAAACACCTAATGAGCCCTATATTATCTCAGTGAGAGACAAAAGCCCATTGGACTCACAATATTCAAAGAGTCTAAATCTATTTAATCTATATCCATATTGTAGCTGGCCATGCAGGTCAATGGGTCAGTCGTGCTGTCTTAGAGAACACCAGGAAATAGATCTCAGCAAGCTTTATCTCCATCACCTGACAAAGTGAAGTACATTTTCTGGGCAAATACGACACAGTAGACAAGCAGCAGCTGTCATCCATCATAGCTGCGGTGATGAGAGCTGGATAACTACACATCCAATGTGAAAGGGAAAAAAAAAATCCAGCATACGTCAGAGCATTAGTTGTTGCACATTTTCACCAATTACATTTTAAGTATCTGTCTGGGCAACTAGACCATCACACATTATGATGACATTCTGCATATCCAACAAACAGACGAACAAAAAGAGGAGCATGTTGAAGTAATATGTACTATAAGTGTAAAAGTTTGACCAGTATTACTAATTAGCATAATATATTCACCAGCTAGGGCTTTAGGTACACCTGCTGAACTGTTGCAAATATCCAATCAGCCAGTCACACGGCAGCAAGTAAGTGCATTTAGGCATGTAAACATGGTCAGGTGTGTGTATATTAGCATTATTTACCCTACACAGTTTCTGTTATGCCAAAATGGATTTCACAGTTTTTAGAAACAACTGTACCCTGTACATTCCAAAGAGCTGTTTCATTCTTTATATTTGACATGAATTTTCCTAATGAGGTTTACTACTACTTTTTCTTGTCCTCACTGTCAAAAAGGTTTCTGCTTATTTGATAGCCCTCAGTGTAGTCATATTGAGTTGTCATAGCAGGTTAAGTTACATATGTTGATGTTGACTCCAAGCAGTTATAATAAAATACTCGCATAATAGGGTTGAAGTGTCTTTTGAGGAAAAGATGGACTGAGTGGTTTATTCGAATTCCCAGCACCATTAAATTATAGGCATGTGTTAAGACTTGGTGCTATGAAATAATGCTGTGGTGTATTTTGATGAATGGATCCCTGACTTCTATTGCAATACAAAATAACCCATCCAACCCACCCACCCAAAAAACTTGAACATGCACATTTTTGCATAGTTTTTGCATACAGCGTCTTTTTAATGCTGTGTTCAATATTTTCTGTACACACGTCCTTTAGTGACATGTCCTTGTCTTTTCCCTTTCTGTCTGTCACATATGAAACTGAAATGATCAGAAGGGATCCCGCTTGCTGCATTAACCATCATGCCAGCATGTCATTTTTGATTCAGTCACTTATGGATTCATAAAATCTGAAATGAACATCTCGTCATGTCATTACAGATTGAAAACAAAAGGCATTCGCTGCTCATTTTCTGTGGAAGTGCATGATGTTACAATGGATGAAGGATCCTTCTTGAAAAGTGTGTTATTTTTTTAAATATTTTTTTCCTCACAAATGCAAAAAAAAAAAAAAAAACTAACAATAAAGTTCTTCTTTCCTCACATTCAGAAGAGACTAATCTTTTGAGGTTATCTATCATGAAGCGCTAGACTGAGCACCAGACAGAGACCTGCAAGGATGATTTAGATGCTGCTTCTCTCCTCATGTATTCAGCAAAGTGACTAATGGGGCAAACTAACAAAAAGTCAATGTAACCTTTCAACTGCTGACAGATATATAGCAGAACACACTGACATAGGCACTTTCAAAATAAGCTTTTTATTCATCATCATTCATTGGAGAATTCAGCAACATCCTAGCAAAATTTCTGATCAGCAGCCTCAAATGTGTTGAGACAGATGAGCTGAGTGTCTTTAGTTTGCTGTTCACTTTTCCGCTCCAGCACTGTGGCTGTGAATGTGCGTCAGGTCTAAAAGCGGTGCAGACTTAGTGGGAGAGTGGAAGTGGATGTGAAAGCTCAATCACATTCTAAATTGTACAACAGAGCAGAGGAGTCTACTTGGCAGTCACACTGGTGAGACAGAGAGGAGAGAGATGGTGCATGCAAAGCAGAAAAGAGACGGGGGGGTGAGTGAGACGAAGACAGACAAAAGCGGAGCATGTGTGTCTGTTTACCCACCACACTGTACATATAGCATGCTGTTAGTGGATTGGCAAAATGAAGTACTGGCAATTAAGATGCAGATCTTTCCTAAATGCATATAATCTAGCTATTAAAGAGAAAATCACAGACTGCTTTATGGCACAATAAATAACTGCAGTGCAGTGCTGTCACACTCTCTATAGCAGTCACCGTCTCAGAAGAAGGCAATGTGCCACAACCACCATGAAGCCTTCTTACCTCAGGCACTCCAGTGAAACAACTCTCTTTTGTTTTTCCAGGTCTGAACCCCCACATATTCTGACTGTACCCCAGCTAAAGGGAATTATGCATCATCTTGGGAGGGAATCTGTAGTGGCCTACTTTAACAGCCATGGAAAACAACAGTGAACACTGGCTGAATGAATGAATGAATGAATGAATCTGACATGCAGAATCAGGTAAAATGCAGTACAGACCTCCAAAAATGTCCTGCCAGTTAACTTGTTAAGAGAAGTCTTGTTGTCTGTGCAGGATAATAATTGCTCCACACAGGAGTGAGAAAAGAAACGGTGTCACAAGATGTTACCCCTGTCTCATACAATTCCCAGTGACTAACTAAAGAAAAAAGCACAACAGAGATCAGATCATATGAAATCTCATTTCTCTGTCCCCTATTGCATGTCGACATCTGGACACTGAGGGGACTGTTGGGTATAGACTGCCTATGAGCAATAAACAAACAAAGGGGGCTTGGCCTTGAAAAGCCATACACCCGTGACCAGTGGAAAAGCAGCAGGCACGGCAATGTTCATTAAAGAAGCCAGTTCTGACAGTGAGGCCTTTAAGAAGCCATCAGAAGCGACAACTCAGCAACTACCTTGGGACCAAAGATGGAAAAGCATCAAGGTGAGCAATGCAATTTCAGCTTGAATAATGGAGCACTTTCCTGAGGCCTGACATTCATGTATTTTTACCATACAGCCCAACAGCACCTGTGAGCAATTCAAGGTTCCACAGGAAAAACTGGTTTACAGTATTTATATGTTTACATTTATTCCATGTCTGGCTGCTGGACTGCAGATAATCTCACTCAAAGTGGTTCATGAATTAAAAATAGCATCAAATATATCTAATCTACTTTTGATTTTGAATGCCATGCACTATAGACATTACACAGCAGCCTGCAGAGTTCTCCTTTTTCCTGCAATATATATTTTAAATAATGTCATCACTGCAAATTATTTTTAATTTTCTGTTGAATTCACCAGCCAGATTACATTTTCATGAAGTTGCTGATGTAAACTGGTAATAACAGAGGATTAATTTACAAGGAGGCAAAATCCCCAAGTGAGACTTGTGGCCCAGAACAATAATGAGCCCATAGTAAACAGAAGTTTGCCCTAAGCCAAAAGAGAACAGAGAGGTATCTAATCTACACTGTGAAACACATCACGCACCCTGATGCATACACAATCATACATCTTCACAAACATGCACACACTGGCTGAGAAAATGAAAGCAAATTATTTTCTCCTGGTCTCTGTATCAACATATGTTTACAGGTAATTAAAAGAAGATCCCAATTGGGAATCGTGTCATACTGAAATACAATGCTACCTTTATGTGGTTATTTATAAAAAGCTGGGGGCACAAGGTCACGTTGCTTTGGCGATTTGCTATAGCACACATAAGTGTTTGTTGCTGAAGTTGTGATATCTAATTAGACCATTAATAACAATGACTACATGTGATATATAGTGGTTTGTCCTCACATGTTTGCTTTAATTTTTGTAATGATAGTAATCTAATTATATTTTTTGAGCACTAAAGTCTATATATTCTCACCATAGATTTAAGTGGGTGTAGATATGTGGTGAACCTTTTCGGGCTAAAAATGGTTCCTGTTTTCATTGTGGGTGAGCATCTGTGTCTCACTTTGGTCTTTGGTGCTAGCGGCGCACTAACAATATGTTGGTACCTCATACAACCACACTTCAAAAAACCTGAACTATCCCTTTAAGCATATAGTCAGTTTGTGGGTGCATCTAAGAACAACATATTAAGAGCAGAATTGTGATTTTTTTTGTGATTAAACTGAAGGCAATTATATGGCTCCCATTGGTTGTTTGGTTTAAAGTCAGAAATATAGAGCATTATTTTTTATTTAATTTTACTAACAAACACTTGGTAACATTATTAAGAAAAGTGCTATATAGTTAATTATTATTATTACTATTCTTATTAAGTCTCATACTGTTCAACACCAGATCTAAATAATGCTGCTAGTGGCTTCAACACCTTTTTCATTTGACTTAGACTTAATAAGCATGAAATCATGAAAAAAGGGTTGAATCTACATGTAACTGCTAATTTCCAGGTGCTCACTTTCTGACAATGCAGATGGAGAAATAAGTAATAACTGATTTCAAACTAAGAGGACAACACTGTATACTTTAAAAGCTTCTTTTTTCATTGATTGCCACTTTCATGTGCACCATGGCCATTTTATTTGGTGGTTTTTTTCCCCTCATTGGGAGTTTAGAGAAGTGACTTTTTTCAAATGATCCTCTAAACCTTCTTACATTAACTGTTTTTGCACATTTTATTTGGATGCTCTGCCACAAAAAGTGCCATTGTAACAAGTATGATAGACATTCTGCTTATTCTTATTTTTTTAATACAATTTCTAGCTTGATATACTGTATATAGTGGTACATAGTGTGGTAACAAGGTAACGTAACACTACACACTGTACAATGATGTGTCCAACTCAATATCCAGGTAATAGCTTGGTAATAGAATTTCCATAATCCACCATCAGTGTTACACTTTTACATGTAAATGTTTAGGAATCAAAACCGACAATAACTATATTATTAAGTTGAAATTATGTCTCACTCATACTTGAAATTATTATTAGCAGACTATTACTTGTTGATTTCAGTAAGATTGCATTACCATATTTTCCTTCCTAGCTTACTTTTACTTGCACTGTTCTGTGGTGTAAAGTGTTACCCACTTCTCTAGTCATTTGTTTGAATAGCACTGTACATTCACAGGGATTGTCGCAAAAAAAAAAAAAAAAGCAAGCAGCATTTTAACACTGCAGTTAAAATAAGCCTTAGTGAAACAATGAACAAATGTACTGTAACTGATGTAAAATTCAAAAGGCCTTTCTACACCCTAAGTGTGTGTATATGTAGTATGTCTCCGTTGTGTCAATACTGATATAAAAACCCACACAACTGTTTCCTAAAATAAATTATGTAAACTCCTCTTTGCTCTGTTGCCGTACTCTGTTGCCCAGAGTCTGTATGTGTAGATGCCAAATGCTCAGGATTAGCTGGTGTGTAAAGAAATGTCCTTCTGCATTGCACTTAACACCCGTTCACCAAACAAAATGATTGTTGCCACCATCAATGCAAAGACAGTCATTTCATCCCTCCATCTGTCCATCGACTTTATCAGTCCTTCTCTCCACATTCAGAGAAGTCCCTGTAGTTTTGCTGACTACACATACCTGAGTTTTACTGTCCCACTGTGTCTTTGGGAGCTTCCTTTCTCTATGACTGACAGGCAAAACTCCCATGAAGTAGCTGTACCTCACTCAGTGAAGTGGAGGCCAGAGAATGAGCCTCCCCCTCAAGACCCCATTAAAGCAAAACCCAGGGTCTGCAGGTTTGATATTCATCACCTCGGCAACCTCTGCCATCAACACATTTTGTGCCATGTGAGAATGATCACAGCTTATTAAAGAGGAAATAATGACTGCGCTACCTCCGGTATGAAATATTTAACAAGGACAATGGCGATGGCTCAAAGGTGATTCATATCTGTGTTGAAAGGAGAGATTGTGGACAGTACTGTCTACACAGAAAGTGCAGATGAACCCTTGTTCACCTGAGGTTAAGCAGTGACTGTTGGCAATAGAAATGTGTACCTTAATGGAAGCAGAAATAGAAGAACAGTGGCAGAGAGAGTTGTGAAATTACTCATGTAACCGAGTTGTTGGTATAAAAGTATTCTGTACGGACCATTTCCTTCAGGTTGCCTCATGTCATGTACAATTCAGACAAAGCAAACCTATGCTTTCAGGGTTAAAAATATATGCGCTGGTCTTTTACCCATCATCCATTCATTTTAATAATTTTCCTCTCAACTCACAACTATGCAAAGACTGTATACAGCACTGTGAAATTATTGATGTATTTTTTCCTTCTAGCTTGGCTAAATTAGCTATTTTGGCCTCTTGGGAATACCAGGGGAAAGGAGCAGAGTGAAAATGTTCTCCATCAAATGAGATTGAATTGGATTTTACAAGATGAATTGCCAGGACAAGAGTTTATCCCAATTACATTGCCAAGAGGTTTCAGTCGTGCTGCAGCCATTCCGGTCAACAGCAATTAGGGTCCGCTTTGACTTATCAGGATCTGTCAGTGTGAGAAAATGTTTACATTGTGAGCAGAAAGTAGATGAGTGCAACAAGCCAACACTCACAGCAATGAGAAGCAGTTTGTGGTTTTGCCCATGAATTCATGAAATTACAGATCTGACAGCTAAAACATGAGCAGAGCAAAGCACAGTTGTCCTTTCCTTGGCCCACAGCTTTTAATCTAACATAATGCAAACTGCAGAGACTGCCTCTGGCTCTTTGTGTGACCATTTATTTTTCTTACCTGTGTATTTTTTCTTTGACGTAACCTGTATTAAAACTTGACGTTAAAACTCAGAATACCCCTCATTCATCTCTCAGGCAAACAAATGTGACGATACTTAGTCTTACCTTCCCCTGGCTGGGGCTCCATAGATACCTCAGACTGAAAGCAGAGAGAGCCAAAACAAGGAAGACCAGAGCCAGACCTAGGGCAACTCGCTGGTAGGTGTGGTACTTCGCCTTCTTCTCTTTTACCACTTCAACCTGTCAAGAGCACAAGGTTCACAAAATTATTTTTTTTTTAAATTTTAGCATTCATTTATTGATTTGTTCATTCATCCAGTAAATAGATTTTCTCCACAAACGCATGGCCCAACATAGACGACCGACCCACTCAGGACAAGACTCAGCAGTTTATCTGCACTTACACCAGAGAAGGACAGCAATGTTCAGATTTTGGCCAGGGAGGACAGATGGTTTGAAAGAGGAGTAAAAGAAGCCATCTTTGCCAAACTGGAGAAACCAACTTTGAACAGGGGAGGTGGTCTAAGACACCAGCTATCAGCCACCTACAGTGGTGTTCTGAACTCCCTCCCCAGGAGGTTTCACACACATTCACACCTAAAGTCAGATACAGTCAAGGACTCGGGTGAAACCAAACCAAACAATAGCCAAAAACAAACGACCCTTGGACGACTTAGCGACTTATATAACCGACAACTGATTAGTTAACAACTCACATGACTAACCCCCCTTTCTTGTCCAAACCACACCCCCATGGATCAAGAACCTGACAGAGTTTATAAGTCCCAGACTCTCCACCAGTCAAAGAGAACTGAAGAAGCCTCTTGGATGAGAGGCGAAATGTCTTCAAGAAATTCAACTAAGTCTAGTTGCCTTTTTGTTGCTACACTTTTGGATACCATGAACTGGATGACTGAGAATCTTCACAGACAGATTTTCTATCACTTATCCGGTGCAGGCCACTGGGGGGAGGTGGAGCAAAATTTGGTATTAGGTAAGAAATGGGGTGTACATGGTCACGTTGCTATCTTATCACAAGGCTAACAAAGGTAGACAAACGACTATTTACTCTCACATTCTAATCTAATTTAAGGCCTCCATTAACGTAAGTACCCTAAAACCCTACTGGAACATGGATACTCACAAAATAATTTCTTGGTTGAACAAAAATTCAGATTTTGGTGAGGGACCGCTGAAACATTGTGTGTTCACAATGTTTTCACAAAATGGGTCAATTAGGTATCAGATCAACACGACTCTCAGATCAACACACTCTCTCTGTATTTCTTAAAATAGTGGTGTTGAAATCTTGTGTCACTCTGAAACATTTCCGCACAGCAAACAGGAAGTTTCATACTAAGACATGCAGCAGCAACAGCATTGCACTAGTAAAGCAAGACTGCCGCAAAAAGGTTGGAGTAAGTGCCAACTTACTTGTGGTGTCAGGTGTAAATCTGATTGCTGAAAAACCCAGGTCATCCAGCACTTAATAAATAAAATAAAAGCTTTTTGCTCTTGCCCACCCCATGATGCTTTCTCACAGGCAATGGCACTTGTTTCTGGCTATGTCTCATTCCTGGAGTTACATCTCCACACTGAAGTGATGGTAGGCCAAGGGATCTCCTAGCACCTGGAGGCCACCACGACAGCACGGCAGGAGTAGAACAAAGACTCATCTGGGGTTAAAACATTCCAACAATAGTGAAAAGAATTCAGCATAGGCTGCAACTCATCAGGATGCTGCAGAAGACTGGACTTAAATGCCAGCCCATCACCCAAGCCTACAGAGAACTCATTGAAAGCAACTTCACCAGTGGCATCACAGTGTGTTACGGCAACACTGCTGTGCCTGAGAGGAAATCGCTGCAGCGGGTCAACAAAAAAAGAAAGGGTCATTAGCATGTGATCTTCCTTCTATGAACACCATATACACTCAGCGCTGCCGGAGGAAAGCACAGCGCATCCTCCGAGACAAACACCATCCAGCCCATGCTCTGTTCAGGTGGGTGGATTCAGGTTACAACCTGAGACACCGCAAGCCAGTAAGCATCAGCGCTCACATGGCTCGTCTTCACAAAAGCTTTTTTCTAGCCAGTGTCGGACTAGTGGCACAAGACATCAAAGAAGGAAGGAAGAACCTCATTCCACAACTCACTTCACACTTCAGATCACTGTATGTACAATAACAATCCAGCACATGATACATTAATTATGTGCACTCATCACTGTATACCCATACACTACTGTGCAATAATGAGCAATGCAGGATGTACTGCTCTTCACAAGCAATGTTTGCACCTCTCACTTAAGCGTGTATGTGTATTTGTGTGTATGTGTATTCACAGAGTGTACTGTGTTCATAGCTTATATTTTACTTTTGTATTTTAGTAATTTTGTGACAAAGAAGTGCACAAGAATACCAGTGTAACAGTACTGTAATGTACATATGAAAATAAACTCTATTCTATTCTATTCTATTCTATTCTATTCTATTCTATTCTATTCTCAGTCAGCTATAGACCAGAGGTCGGAGGTAACTAGGGTATAAATAACTTCATACGTTAATGCAGTAAAGCCTACTTTGGATAAAAAAAAGTTGAAAACTATGATAGCGGATTTGTTTTGGTCACTTGGGGCAGCAGAAATGAGTTATGACCCCAATATTTACATACTGTCATGCAAAGTGATATAATTTAAACATGCAGCCCTAGAGTTTTTTATTATTCACCTCATGCCCAACACACACACTCTCTCTCTCTCTCGCTCCTTGTTGTGTATGGTACTTAGTCCTGAGGGAAATATCGAATTCTTTAGCTGTTAAATTTTAATGTTCACCAGCTATCGTCTGTAACTATGTTCCTCTGCTGTAGTATGGGTAGATGCTAGCGGGTTAAAACCAAATGGTTCAAGTCAAATCAAAGTTAAATCAAATCAGTGAAACTCACCGTAAAGCTCTGTAAAACCTGAAGCAACATAATCAGTCTCTATGGTTCATTATTAATGTACATTTATCTTTATATTGTCCTTTGACACCTGCCTATTCCTTTTATTGTGATTTTGAGGCAAATGTATTCAGTTTTCCTTTGCATCTGTATTACTTTGTTTCCCAAAAAAGATGCCATTTTGTCAAAATTCACTGACCGGTAAAACTCGACAGAAATATAACCATCCCCACCAAGTACAGGAAATAAGTAACTTCTTCATCTGCTGCTGAAAGGTTACATTTATTAAATTTTCCTTCAAATTAAAACTGTGCCTGCTGTAGTCAATTCCCCAAGCTTCAGGACACAAATTAATAAAGACAGGCTTTTGTTCCAGCAGAGCTCCAGCAGGGGGAAAAAAAGAAAAAGAAGGAAAGCTTCTCATTCACATTGGAGCACTTTCCATGGACAGGGAGGACAATTGTAAAAATAGCAACTTCACTAAGCACAATTGGTGTTGCTTATCTTAATATTTTTTTTAATGATAAGGCAGCTGTGGCTCTATGTTTTGCCTGAGGTTGTTAGCGATTAAGCTGCCTTGGATCATTATATGACCACATAAATATTATTTTTTGGAACAGTTGTTAACCCTAACCCTTGGACCTGCCTCTTAATATTATTAATATGGTCTTATAAATATGCTTGATTTCCCTATCATTCATTTAAAAATACAGTATGTAGGTGGCATGACTAATAGAAATACGAGCAATAATGACATACAGTAAGAATGCCATATGCAGTTTTCTTCCTTGAAGATGTATTGCATGGACACATTATTCAGGATAACCTTGTGACAGTTTTCACTCCACCTTCGCTATTTATAAAATCTTATTCTCACCATTTCTGACACAGTAGTCACAAAAACGTGATGAAAAACAGAAGGCCGAATTCAAGAGTCAGAAATTCCTCACATTGTAAGGTTATAGAGTGAAGAGAGAGAGAGAGAGAGAGAGAGAGAGAGAGAGAGAGAGAGGGAAAAAAATCCTTTATGCTTCTTTGGTAGGTTGCATAAGCAGTGGAAACTTAACTAGAGGACAAAGCTCTTTGCCTGTGCTTGGAATATTGAATACTTGGAGGAAGGAGGTAGGATTGAGAGAGACAGACCTACAGATAGAAATAAGGCAGAGATGGAGGCAGAGTGAGCTGAGTGATTGTGCAGCAGCCAGCAACTAGTACTTAAAGGTTTAGGAGTTCAGAGTTAGTCTGGCATTTCCTCTTGAGCTTTGCGAGGAAGGGCACCTGGAGCCCCCTGCTGTTATCATGGTTAGAATAAGCACTCAAATAAATAAACAAACAAGAAGACAGATGACAAATCAAGAAAGAGAGACTTCACTACTCTTTTAACAGTTTTGAATTTGTGCAGAACAAATAATTAAAATAAAAAGCAACAGGTGATTCCATGATCATAATCATCCCCCATACTACTCTGTTATTACCATGTAATAATCATCTGCTTATAGCTGATTCTCCTGAGCAGAAAGGTAGCTCAGTTTTTAAAACACTTATAAAAACATAACATAGTGCAGAGCATTAATTGCTCTACTGTTCACAAGCTTGGCAACAAGTGAAATTTGAGAGACAGAAGAAAAAGAATGAAAAAGGAGTCAAAAGTTCCCCTTCCTCTATCTTCAGTAATAAAAGCTCAAATAAAAGATATTTATGGTGTGTATCTGAATGCTGCTTGTGTGAGAGGAGCAAGGATATAGATAAAAGGAAAGATAAAAATCATACATACAGTAATGTTTCAGGTGAGACCGAATAAAAGAGAGGAAAGAGCAGAGGAGAAAAGCCAAAATTAATACGATGGAAAAATGACTTTTCTGAGATAACTGAAAACACCGAGCAAGAGATCAAGCAGCACATAAATTACAAATAAGTCAAACACTTTACTTTCGATATCACAGCATCATTTTACACCTTCAAACCACCACTTCATCCACCTACACTAAATTCCTAAGATGTAAACTTTTAAGGTCCCTTTTTTCTTTTAAAACCTGTGCATCACATTTGCTAAGACAAAAATTAACGTATTTATATTTGTTTTGTGCAATAAACTTATGTACAATAAATCAAACAAAAAAAACGGACTCACATCTTTCCACAAAACTTGTTGACTGCTGGATTGACTGCAGGTCTCCATGATGCAACTCTACTGGAAGAAAACTTCCAATACACTTAGCTGGGGGAAAATACCAGCACTCTGCAAAGCAAAGATTCATTCCTTTGCTGTAATTTGGGAGTGCGCTGAAGGGGAGGGAAGTTTCAGATGGAGTGGAATTACTGAAACATTTGTTATACCCATTAAAATCAAAGCAGATGTCTCTCATTCCTGCTTCCAATTCAAAGGTGGAACACAGCAAATGGATCCAGACTTAAAGAGAAACCCTATATTAAATAATTTTCATACAGTAATAATTAGAAATTCTAATTATTCCAGTTAGGAAGACACAACGTTTTCAGGTAAAACAAAAAGTACTGCAGATACAGATCTTTTTGGTCCCAATTTCTCAGTTATATAAAAATAGCTGAAATGCCTTTTTCCTGCTTTTGCTCCCTAGTCCTTCAGTCTTCACACATTACAGTGCACCAGTGTAGCAATCAAGAGCTGGGCAGCACAACAAAAGATGAAGCCTTTTAAAATCAAAATAATTTGCACTTGTGCACATAAGGAAACTGTGAAAAACACACAGTCAGGTTTTAGGCTCTCCTGGAGGTAAGGGCAGAAAGGTTTCTTATAGCTAACTTTGTGAAAGGATCTCTTTCCTAAACCTAACTAAGTAATAGGTTTTATTATAAATATACTATACTATCCACATGGTTATGCATATATTTAATATATATATATATATATATATATTAAAAAAACAACAACAAACAATTTTTTTCCCCTAAATCGAACTATTTGTGCTTTGCCTACCTGAATGAGGTGATGTGAGGAAAAATATCATCCTGCACAGTGAATCTTAAACTGTGAGGTCAAAAATATTACATTTACACATATTACACATTACAGAGTGGAGTGGGACGTAAGAGGTCACCTGTGGGGCCCATCCAACGGCTATGAAACTGTATCTGCAATGAAAGCTGCTTTCACTGGGAAAGGAATGACATAAAATCAAGTTCTTCATCAAATTCTCAAAAACCCAAACTCTGTGATGATACAGGTTTTGTGTTCTGTGCAGGCTGTAACTAAAGCCGCTCAAAGATTGGCAACCTCAGAACTTCATACAGGTCTTGGCAAGCTTAATAATGCCGTCCAATGGTATCCATTTATTTGTCGCATCTACAGCACACAGTGCCATTAATAGTTTTTGAAAATGTCACTGTGACTCAGGGAAGGTGTGATCACACCTGCAGTTTCCTTTCTCCCTTTGGCCAGAGCTGTTGTGGATAATTATGCGGATGTTATATTGTTTTTGGTTCACTGAGGTTGATATTATTCAGTCCCCAAAGACTACTGTGCATGTTGTACTATGCTTGACACTGATGTGAGTGAGGACAGACAGCTGAAAGACTGGGAGAGAGATTATGACTATTACACATAAATACCCAGAAAGGAGTGCAATATGATGCAACATGTCCTTCTTAGTTTAGGTTTGTTTTTCCAACCTCACTTTTAGAAAAAAAACATCACATCAACTCTAGTCTAGGTTAATATAAATAACAAACTCTGGTCTCCTATCACAGGAGTGGGATAACTCAACTCAGTTAACTTAATACACTTTAAACCAAGTTCTATATATTTACTTTTCCTATGTTTGGTCAGTTTTTGTTTGTTTTGTTTTTGTTTCATTTGTGAAACTTCCTGAAATAATCACACACAAACTTCAGGTTGTGATTATGTTTATGTGCGTAGAAAGGAGACAACAATGACGTTCTCACCATTTTTCTGACCCGTTACTATGGATCATTTTGTTGCAGCACTTTTTATATGACCATCAGAATGCAACAATTCAAATGCCTTCTGTTAATGTCCTCTATTATCCAAATATGTCTCCCCTCTTTCTATGACAGATGGCTTTTTTCTTCACCTCTCACTTTGGTCTTTAGATCTGGTAATCTTTTAACACTTTTGATTTTGCGGTCAGACAGCACTTCTTAAGAAATGTTGTATCTAAAAACTCATTAATGAGACCACAAATTGACTTTTATGTTCTGCCCTAGTACATACAGGAGGTACTACTTTTACCTATATCCCATAATACTGTGCTCAGATTCTATTTAATGCTGGTTTGATGTCCCTTAATAGACTACTACCTTTTTTCATATATTATTTTGCAGTTTTGTGAGTAGCATTTATCGTTTTAGTTTGTCTTCAAATCTTTGTTTTTGTTCTAATTGACCCATCTGAGTGAAACTGTTCTCAGTGGTTGTCTCTGTAATATTTAAATACATTTTAAATGAATGGACAAAGACAGCACCTGATAGCTCAGTAATAAAAGTTAATAAGAAGTTATTAATTTTGTGCCGCTTATCAGCTGATTGAGACTGAACTCATTAAGAGAATGGTCAGACTGTTGAACGATGCATATCAAGGGACTAATCATTATACAATGTTTCATTATCACAGTGTCCTCATTATTACGGAACATGCAGACTATATCTAGTCCACAATATAGAGTTATCCAGAAAACTCCTTATATTCAGTATTTTGTATGTCTTTTTACCATTGTTTTGGGCTGTAGGTTATGGCCTAATAAGGAAGAAATTCACATACTTTGTTGGTGATCTGGATTGGAATTCATTTAAAACAATTCTTTATTAATAAGAGTTTGTGCAAACAGTTTGAGTATTGCTTTGGCAAAAAAAAAAAATCATTTAACAGCACTTTATATTGTTCTGTGTTATTGTGGAGCTTGGTCACAAAGCAGTTGTTGATCTGTATTGTGGGACATAATACAGATCAACCACCTGTATGTACTTTTTTTCATATCATCTCAGGCGCCACACAAAAAGCAAAAACTAAATAATTTGATAAAATGTTTTGAAGCAAATAATTTTAATTAAAAAATCTTTTCGCAGCCTAAATGTTCCACTTCATTCTCTGTTAACGTGAGTAGAAAATTGATGGTTCTGTCAATACCATCCAAGCTGGAACATTCTGGGTAAAGTTGATCAACCTGCAAGCCTTTAGTATGGCTTTTTTGAGCATTTGAGCATGTTAAGTCTGTCAGATCTGATAGCTGTGGGACATCGTCAGCTCTTCCCCATTGATATAAATCTTTACAATTACTGTGACATTTACTTGGGCAAATCATGCGATGGGTCTTTTAGGAATAGTGTTTAGTCAGCAGCTGTGTTGAGCATCCTGGGACTTTCATTCCCCTGATAGCATTCAAATCCAGACTGGGGCTTTGACATCAACAGAATAGAATAAACAGCAATTCAGTCTGGAGTGCATACAAGATGTTCACAGATTAGAGCAGCGGTTGATGGGCACATCCACTGCAAACCAGGAAGAATCACAAAATAAACATTTACCCTATCATCCTCATGCTTCAGACCCTGATGTATTTGATAGAAATTTTCTCTTTTGTATTTGTCACATTTGCCAACACACACTGAGCACTGTGGTCGACAGCAAGACCCAATTACAAATCAAATAGACCAAGTTGGAGCCTGTGCTTTTCACATGAATAGAACCGTTTTCCATCAGCCAACAGTAGTCCTGCCCAAAAATCACTTGATTGCTTCCAGAAACTTGCCAAGTATATATTGCTGCATTTTGCAGTGGCCATCTGGAAAAAAGCTGTTCCTTGTTTGTGTTTTTAAACTCTTAAGCTAGCCTCTAAAGCCTTGTCGAGCTTCTGTCACTCAGAGAGAAAGCTGTGGTGGAAAACCACTCATTTCCCACATGCACTTCCACATTCATTAACAGTCCCTTCCCACATGAAGGGAGACTGTCACAGCTAAAGAAAGAGAAAAATATGCACAAAGAATATGGGGAAGAGAGATAGACATGCAGAAAAAAAATGAGCGAGACTATTGAGAATTTATTTGTCTCTTTCACTGCAGGCAGGCGGGCAGGCAGACAAAAACACCTAAGAAGATTGAATCCCACTTTCGAGTGCTGAAACTGGGTCCATACAGGTCAAATGTGACACCATCCTGTGTGATTTGATTATCTGCTTGCTGCCTTGATGCAGCTACACCACCCCAGTCTTTCATTACAGGGGAAGTGGAGGTAGTGGTGGTGGGAACGTGCTCATCATGCGGCAGTCACGGATCTTGAATCGGTCTAGACAAAAGATCTGAGAGTCTCCATCCGTCATCTTTGAGGATCCTCCTAATGCTTCACTGACTGTGGGAAGTGTACCTTTGCACAGGAAGTGCACACAGCTCTGTTTCCCAAAAGTTGCTTGGCTCATCACCAAACTGCAGCTATGGACAAACACATACTGCTGATTTATGCACAGCTGAAAATCAGACTCTGTTGTAATGCAGAATAATTCAGAAGATGTCTTTAGTTCACCCTAATCTGAGCAGTAAATGTTAATTACTACATTTGAATCCATCAAAACAAACCAAAAGTCGCAACTCGTGTCCTGCACCAGGCGTTACTGCCTTTAATTATTATTTTTTATCATGGGGTTATTTGAGGTCGTTCCTCGTAAACAGTGCATTATTTTAGTTTGGACAATATACCTTAAATTTTTATTTGTTTTGACAAAGGCATGTGGAAGCTTTAAACGACTTTGCCATGATTATTACATTTGCAAGTTGTTTCCACAATTAATAATTTTACAAAAAAATAAATACAGAAATAAGATTAGAATTAGAATGCGGTTCATCATCATTTTGGCATCACTCACTTCCTGGTGCTAAGAGAGTTTTAGGGATAACTATGCACCATCTCTAAGGAGCACTGAGGAACAGAAGAATTGGAACATGGATTACAGCACTGCAAATCTTCCCCAAGTTTATACATTCATTCCCCAAATCTCACCTTCAGAGTGAAACTACTTGCTGGGGGATTTTCTCAATTTCTTGCTTGATGGAACAGGTGTATTTACTTACATAATTGTATTCCTCCTCCAATTTATAATGCGATTAAATATTAATACAATTCTGAGTCTGAAGAGAGGCAGATCTGAGAAAATTATCTAGACGGCAGTATTGTGAAACTGTTCTTGCTTTGCAACTTTTTCTGTCACCCGTAAATGTAACAGGAGCATTGAAAGAGAAAATATTCAGCTGCATCAATAATGGTATTTCAACAAATAAAGGCGTCTCAGTAAAAGATAAAATTAAGTGCAGGTATTGTTCACAGTGACAATCCGGACTCATCTTGGTGGAGCTTTGTTTAGTTAGCAGCAGAGCTCTCTGGAGGAACACAAAGACATGTAGTCAAAGTGGAACTTTCCTGAATGAGCTTTGAGCTTCAAGTCCCCAAAATCCCAGCATGTGTGCCAAAGAGTCAGACAATGGAGCCGAAACACAAGTCATAGCCAAATTGTAATTACCTCTGCACCCTGCAGAAGCAGACCAATTGACTCCTGTAGATGAATGACAACAGGTAAAGGGCAGTGATTATCCAATGGCCCCAGAAGCTTTATTTGGTGAAGAGGGAATGGCATTTTCTCTATATAGGGCAGAAGATATGCTTCACTTATTACGCTCTTATTATTCAGTAGTGTTATTATGGGAACAATAGACAGTGCGAGAAACTTTGCTTGTCCTGTCTGGGCACCCTTATCTGTTTAGCTTGTACTGATTGTGGACTGCTGTGGTGCTGTGATCAATTACCTGATGATTTATTACTTGGAATAGATTTATGACAAAGAACACCTGTAATTTATTTATATGGAATTTGTTACCATTATATTTCATTTTCTGAGCTCATAGCAAGACATTCATAATTTAAGTAGTCATTCATGATGAATGATAATTAAACTGCAGTGCATATTTGTTGATATAAAAGAGAAGATTAAGGATATTCTCTGTGCAGAATTTGACATGACAAACAACGTCTGACTACTTGTTTTTTTTCTCTTGGATTAAAAAACAACCAACACGGCTTTATTGGGTAAAAAGCCAGAAATTCTACATAAAATCTGCATTACTATTAAATAAAACATTTCATTTTAACAAAGTCAGATTGACATTCCAGATTTGAAACAAATACTTAAATTCAGCTTGATAATTAATTAGATTCTGTGCTCTAAACGTTACAAAAAATACTTATTTACTAATTACTAATTATTTTATACACACAAAAACCCACCAACAAAAAAATTTGAAATACATATAATTTTATTGATTATTTTGCTACCATAAGCAAACTTTAATTTTATATTTTATTGATTATTCTGTAATTATTGTTTGCAGCGAAACTGTTTTTGGATAGGAAGATGTAATCAATCTTGACCCTGTTTGTGTAGTTGACTTGTGTTTAACATAACTTATAAATTGAATGCTACAATCCACCTATTAAACCTTTTTGAAACCCCTTTCCTACTTAGGACATGGGGTAATTTTTCTTGTCAGTCATTAAATATTAATAAAATTAATTACTTTCAATAGGGGTGTGATGATTCCTTCAGTGCACGAATCCATTAATCATGCTGCTTCAATGGCATCCATCTAAAAAAGAAATATAAGACCTGAATTAATCCCTGTAGCAACAATCAATATAAAATTATTTGCACTGAAGTTTTAATGACTAATTTTAAAAGTTGTCGCATACTTTTTATGAATTGCAGGACAGGAAAACCGAATATATATTGAAGCACAAATGTGGTTTTCCATAGACATTTTGAGCATTGCACTATTTTGAATGTTTATTCTCATGAACATTGGCTATTACAATGTATTACAAACGTCCTTCTATTACAAGGGGTACACATCCTTAGACTTAGAAACACTTATAATTAATATTTTTTCAATGAATAACTGAACAAAATAATATGTATATGAGACATTACAGAATAATAATTGTGTCCTTATTAATGGATGTATAACCATTTGACCAAGAAACAAATAAGTGAAATTCTGAATAAACAACAAAACAAACAAAAAACAATTTGCACTTAAGTCACTCACTTTAAAAGCCACATGTTGTTATTGAAAGTACAGCAGTTTTTCCTCATACTTGAGATTTGGGCACAGCACAAACTAATGTGACACACCTGGCACGTGAGATCTGACCCACTGAAGTGAAAGAGGATTAAATGATGTGAGTAAATATCTTCCACTGTTGGACTGTGACAACAAGCGCACACAGCATCTGTCAAACTGTGATCTAACATCTTCCATTCAGGCAATGCAGGAATAGGTAATGTGATTTATCTGAGAGCTATACAGACGGTTTTCTAATATAAGCAACCAGTTATTGCTCATCTTGAAGAAAAGACTCCACAGTGAGATACCTACACATAGACAAAGTAATCTTATAACATACATTAATTGGTTGTAATGCACATTATGCTCCCTGTCATCTTCATCCCCCACAGAGAATGAATCTGTATCTCAAATGAAAGTGAACAGCTATTAACTAAATGATGCTAATAATCTCTAAGAAAAATAAAGTGAAAATAGTATGAAATGAAAAGCAGACAGAACATTACACCCTCCAGGATTTCAGAAAGCAGAATAAATGGGTGCTGTTCAAATAGCAAAGAGGTTCCATGAGAAGAGGGGAGTGGCTTCTAAGCAAGTGCAGCTCATTTGCTGTGGGTAACTGCAGAGGTGGTATTAAAAATATTACAAATACTAACCCCCCACCCATTACAAAAGGCTTACTGTCTTATGCAGTAAGTACTATCAGGCACATTGGCTGAATTACAGCCTGCACTTGGCTCCAGGCTGTAATTCAGCATCTTTAACTTCTTCTAAAACTGGCTGTGGCCAGTGCAGGGCATGTGCTTGAAATAATGCATGCTACCAGCCTGAAGAATTAACCAAATACTGCACTGCAATAACTGCAATGCACTTCTAAAACTGGCTGTGGCCAGTGCAGGGCATGTGCTTGAAATAATGCATGCTACCAGCCTGAAGAATTAACCAAATACTGCACTGCAATAACAGCTTCAGTAACAGGATGCACGTTATTGTTGGAGTGATACACCCTGTAAATGTTTTTGTTTTTAACGGGTAAAGTTAAAGACTAAGGCTACCTTTAGATTACCATCCACAGTTTTCAAATCCAAAATGAATCTTACTCATTTGATGTTTCACTTTCATTGCTGGAACATGAAAATGTATTTTTTTTTATGTGCATATAAAAGATACTGTTAGATAAATTTCATAGACATGAATGTAAAGTAAGGAAAGCCAAACACTCATGCTGTGCATTCATAAACAAAATGCAACTAAATATATATATAAATATGTTATCTACCTCCTGCGATGAAAAAGCTGTCCAAATTGTTAAACCGTGTTTAAAATTTCATATTTTTTTACTTAATAAGAACATTTTAAGTCAATAACTTTTAACTTAACTTAACTCCTGGTACTACTTAGTTACTTTGTTAATTTCCTGTTATATGATGTATCAATTTTTTTTTTTATTTGTAACCTCTTTCTACACTTTTACTTCACCCAAAATGTATTTATCTCCTGTGCTGTTACAGTGTACTAATGTTACCTCAATTAAAAAAACAGCATGGAATTTGATATGACATACATTTGATATTCTAATGCACATCACAAGGACACACATCAGATATATCTTACCAACGCCTACATACTGACTTGACACAGATCCGATTTGAAAATCCGAACTGACAATCAAATGTCTTTGCCCACAAAATCAGGTCACTTCAGCCTGGTAATCTGAATTTAACCTCGGTTCGAAAGTTAAGTCGGGCCTCCTGAGGTAAACTTACACAAGGAAGACACGATGGCAACAGCAAACTACAGTGGCTGAGACAGATTAACAATGCTGGCTCTGTTAATGAAGCTGTGCTGTCTGCGACTGAATGAATTTAAGGATAAAATATGAGAGTGAACAACAAGCTACACTTAGATCTTACCTTATTGACCTTTCATCGGATCAGTCCATTGCTGCTGGTTTGACAGACCAGTCCAAAGATAGTTATAATAGTAAATTACATGTCACCTTTATTACTGTATATTATTGGTCCTGGTCCCAAGGTAGAGTGCTTTTTGCAAACTAAGTTATTTTCTATGTCGATTTGTGGACATTCTCTTCTGCATTAAAAATTAAAGTTTTGCTTATGGTAGCAGTTTAGGGAATTTTGGGTGAAAGCCAAACATGATGAGCTCAAAGCATCTTAATACAACAGCGTGGAATGAACTCTGAAATATTGTGTCTTGTCTTGTGTTAACATTACATTGGCTTTTTTATGGTTTGGCCTCAGTAATGAGAAAACTGCACTTTTGTACTGGAGACATTGTGCTGTATAGGCTTTGGCTGTGGCATTGCTTCTGGCAGCAAACTATGATTTTTCTGTGACGGTTTATGAGAGCATCTGTTGAAAGATTCCCTGCAAGTAGGAATGAAAACATCAGCAGAAACTCTGATTTGTCCAGCAAAGAGCTTACACCTCAAGCTGCTTAACACACAGTTTTCTACCCAGATCTTCACTTTGATCAATACCACAGGTGGTACTGTATTTCATTGGCACAGCCTGTCCAACACTGCCAGCCTTAGAGTATAAATCTATATTTTTAAACTCAGTTTGATTTAAACCACAGGCCATATTTTATCTGAAATATCAGGTAATGTAAATGGAAATGCCTGACAATGGGGAGACATGTTTACTGTAGCTGGTGCTGTCAGTGTTCTTTTGAATGTACAATCAACAGTAAAAATGATTGTCTGTTGCTCTGTTGTAGTTCTGTGAATAAGAAGCCCGTGCTTCCTTCAAAATTCAGAAATTAACCTGGAAGAAACATACAACAAACAGATAGCAATCCTTCGTTATCTTTGTAGCTATGAGTAATTAAAAAGTATTCACTTTGTTTAGTTGTTTAGGATTCACTTGTATCAATTATCATAATTGGCCTCAACAGACAGGGTATTTTGAAAAAAACATGGGCAATTCATATGGACCATTACTTTCTAAAAATCCAAAGTCTGGGAGTCTAAATTATTTTAATGGTCATTTCTCTTCTCTTTAATCACACTGATCCAGGGACAAAACACAACTAAATTTTAATTTGCTGAAGAGGGATCATTTACTTCATCATTCCAAATTATGCAGCCTATTGAAAAGGAAATAATAGCCCTTTTTGATTTTTGTTCACTTACCTACTACTAAAGATAAAGAAGAATGCTCCTAACGGCACACTCCTAATGTTTGCTAGACATTCATATCAACAATGTATTTGTGTGACACAAATATCAAATATCAATAGACTCTGAACTTTTAATACACACTATGAATATTTTACCACAAAAAAACCTTCCTTGAGGTATTACAGAAAGGTTAATAAAGTTTGAGTATCTGTAACGGCAGAAGTTCAGTAATAGTAGACTGAAGTGATGAAACAGTGACCCGTGTTTCTCCAATATCGTCAATGATGCAACACTTAGAAAGAAGAAAAAGCTAAAGACAGTTCACACTGATAAAGACATTATTATTTTAGAAACGTGTGGCATCAGAGGTAATGATTACAAGACAAAGATACTGATAATTTGCTAACTGTATTAACCCAAATTCAAACCACCCATCCAGCATGTGTGATATATCACAGATTCCCAACACTTTCTGCTCTTGTCATTTATCATTTTTGATTTAGGTTAAAGCTCCACTGTGTGACCTCTGTCCCCTACCTGAGGTGAACCTGCAGAGCTTTCTGAACGGACGAGCTCCATATTCCAATCATTCTCTTTCAACATTTGGTTCGGTATCTCACTACCCTACTCATGTTTCAGAGAAGTGGGGTTAATTCCTTAACCTAAAGTTTGCTGCCATTTCACTTTACTAGCTGTTATGCTTCCACCTTCCCATCAGTAGTGTTGAAAAACACATCAGCCCGTGTCATCACATAAAACATACGTTGAAACAAAATACTGCTATACTGAGAAACATTGAGAGAGTTGTATAGAGCTGATAGATTTAATCATGTGTAAACTAATTTTTATAGGTTATACTGAAAATGTCAATAGTTGTTAATTCAGTGTCTAACACATGCAGTTGGTTAAGTCCAAAATACTGCATATTGTGTGTGTGAAGTGATATTTTGAAAGTCTTTGTTAGATGTTAAACAGATGGGTTATACTTTTTTTTAATGTCAGGTGAAAGTAAAACATACCTACAAACAAAATGAAGACTATAACACTTTAGGTGCACATAATAAAGTAATAATTTTAGGAGCTAAAATAAAAAGCGTAGATTAATAACTCTAAATTAAGTTCAAATATTTTCTTTTGTTTTACTAAAAACTCTTTACTCCTGTTTCTTTTCACAGATCATACACTGTGAAGTTTCTTTTCCTCCCTTTGTCTCACTCTCTTGTTCAAAGGAGGAGCTGCTGCTCTATTTCATTGAGGGCTTTGCCTTTGATAACGCCATAACATATTGTATGTTTAAATCCTTCTCTGTACTCAACTAACTGCCAGGACTCTTCAGTAGGATGCTGTGCATCTGTCGGTCCTGCAAATATTTTACAAACAATGAACAAATTCAGTACACTGAAATGGAAGAGTAATTTTACTTTAAAACAGTAACAGGAAGTGCTAGACTTGTGGCATATGGGACAGTTTGCAACATGTGACATTAAAACTGTGGTAACAGATCATTCTCTCTGTTTATGTTGCTGTAAAATGCTTGTGGTTCGTGGTAAAAACAGACGAGCGCTCTAACAAAAACCAACAAAAACAGTGTGGTTCACTCAGTGTGGCTGCTGTAATCATGTGTCCTGACCTGAAATGGTGCAAGATGTTCAGTCATGCAGACACGCTGCTCATGCATCCAGTGTGGCCCAAATTCACTGATTAGACCATGTAATTGGTCCAGGTCCAGTCAGGACAGCATCTGGGTCTCGATCTGGACTGGGGCCTGTCTATTAGTGGCTTGGGTTATAGCATAAAAAAAATCACTTATGCTGTGTGCCTAAAACTGTTTTTACAGCACTTTATTTCTTACAACAATGCAACAGAAGTACAAAGAAAGAGTGGGAACATGGGAGAAGTAACACACCACTTATTTATCAGTGGATTTAATCAAAAGGAACTAATGCGATTAAACTATATTTTATGCAGAGGGACAAAAGATTTGCTTTACAAGATTTCCTCACTGAATCGTCTAATCTATAATTTTAATCAACTCATATGTATTCACTCTTCTAAATGTGCTCGTTTAGAAATAATACTTGCTGTGTAATTACTTTGTGATATAATTAGACCATGATTAGCACAACATTGGCTTTATATATTGGAGCACTTAATATTTTCCATTTCCTCCATTTCTCAGATATGTTTCACTTTGCAAGCCAAATAGTGGTATGTTCAAAGAGTTTAACCATCATAACTGAAGTAATTATGGTTCAAATGATTTTTTTGTGTCAGTAATCACCATCTGGTTATTTGTTTACTTATATCAGACCAGACAATTTTCTTTTAAGGACAATATATTAGTGTAACTATTCTCCCTTTTAAGCAGCGGTGCCTTCATGTATTTACCAACTACTGATAACTTCACGTCCATCCATCACTTTCTAAGAAACTTTGTATTGTAATTGACTTAACCCTGTCTGTCAGTCTTCCCACAGAACTTATGTCAAAAATACCCCCCCGGGACCCGATTTTCCTGCACCGTCTGGTTGAGTTATTTCCTCTGTGAGCACAAGTAAGCCATGATGGACAAAACCAGAGAAAAACATTCAAACATTCTCTGAACGGCCATGCAGGTGGATGAGAGTATTTGTGATAATTTTCTAACATGACATTGGTAAGTCATGATCCGTGTTATTGGCATGTTCATTGTTGCAGAAAATCTGTGGTATGTAAAAATAAAAATAGTAAAAACATGGTAAGAGAGGGAAATAATACAAAGAGTGCACACAAAATCGCTCGGTAACAATTATGTGTCTTCTGGGGGGCTTGAGATTTGACATTAGTTCCCCCCCAAAAAACCTAAAGAATTTGCTGAGGTTGCACGCTAACCAAATAAAGATGTAGATTTTTGTTGAAAGCAACAAACATATATCGTCATTATCTGCTATACTACTCAGTCAGTGTTTACTCTCTAAGGTACGGCTGCAATGAATTGCAGGAATTGATTGAAGAGGTGCATAGAGACATTCACATTTCTGACTGGTGTCCTTGTTAGAATGCTTCTTCCTTTTCTGTCTTGTTTTTTGTCTCTCATCTTCATGGAGGCCGTCCTAATGTATGACCATTGTCTAGAGGTCACTGTGGATGTCCGTGTCATGTGGAGGTAGATCGTCATGCAGAGCGCTGCAAGCTTCAGGGAGTAATCACAAGCCTCCAGCTTTCCCCATCAACATTCTTTGCTGCCCTTAGGCCAACACACCAGATTTTTCATGTCAGCTGGCACACACCTTCAGCTCATAAGTAGCTGTTTGACTTTCACAAGTCTCGCATCATCCAAGCATACACACTCCCAGGCAAGGTTGCCATATCCTTGGTCGATAATTATATGCCAGTTATAAGTGCCCACTTGCGCATGCAGATGGGCCGGGCTCCTTAAGAATCCAGGTAGCAGGTTGAACCTATCTACAAAAACTATTTATCATTCCCTAAGGGGGCAGCCCTCACACAGTAATAATAATTTAAAATATTTCTCATTACATTTGTTCTCACTTCCTTACCTCTTTGCATATACACTAAAATACACCGCACCAACCAGATACTTTATAGAGGGGACAAATGTAAATAATCAAAACTTTTCAAAATTAAATTTCCATGACTTTCACTGAGTGGCACTCTGTTAATGACAGACAGTCACAATAGACAGAAATTGACTGAATGTAACACTTTTACTTCTTCTTCTTGATCAAAAGTCACTGCACATTTTTACTGTTTCTTTAACCATCATATGCAATACAACTGGTCATTTGGGACAAAATATCATTGTATATGATCCTAAAATGTAGGCTGATTGTGTCAAATCCTGATTTTAGCTCATTGCTGCCTGAGTACTTCATCTCATTTGTAATGCATGACACATAATTTACTTAGTAGAATGAAATTATGTACAGTATATATTTATTGTTGAAATGGTGATTAGAGGCTCTCAGTGGAAGGTGCCAATGTGATAGCAAAAACAAAAAAACAATATTAAAAGTATTTCTAAATAGAGTAGTCTGAAAGATGTTCATCACACGTTTGCATTAGCTGCTTTTCACTCGGCTGAGAGGGCCTCTGGTATCCGTAAGCATCAGCTTTGAAACTTGACAGAAAAAGCAGGAAAACAAACCCCAAAATAAAGCAGAAGAATAATCTGGCTACCATTGCTATGATATTTATGAAACACCACATGATCTGAAAGTAAATGCTATACGATGATGCCATCTTGTCCATAAATTTATCCTTCCTTGTTTAATTTTTGCCTGTACATTTAAGTCTTTAGATATTACAGATTGCTTTTGTAACACAGGTCACACTCAGATGTGATTTACAGCCAGGATCTTGGTGTCTTTTGAGCACTTAGTCTCTCTTTAGCGCATTTTACTTAATTAAGATATGGAGCAAGTGAGGGCATTAGCGAAGGACATGCTTTATCCCAATAAGAGGGATGTCACAAAACTTGCAGGATTGGTCGTATTAAAATTGCTGCAAGCAAGAGTGGGCAGGAAAAAAAAAGCTGGTTCTGCCGAGAAAAAAATAGCATCCACGCTGGCACCAAGAAGTTTTGAGTAAGAAATTACACCACCAGAATTAACAAAGGCAAATCTGACATATGGAGAAACCTTATTATTATTATTAATATTATTATTATTCTCTTACTTACCTATTTGCTATGTATAATATCTTCTACTAACACACTTATAATCTTTTGTCATGCATAATACATGGGAAGGATTGGAGGGATAGGTGCAGCACAAGCAGATGCAGAAGGCAATGGTCAGAAATCATTAAAGAGATTGGGCGAGAGTGGGATTAAGAAATAATCCCACTCAGGCTTCTGTGTCCCTCAGAGTTGGATGGCATGACACAGTGTAACTTTGCATAGTAAAGTCTCTTCTTTTTGTTGTACTGAGCTGTTGTACATACAGTATAGGGTCATTCAAACCACTTTCTTAGCAGCTCAATATTTTTGGCACATTTATTCTTCAGGTTTGAGTAGGACTTTAACATGTTGTAATTGCATTTACACTGTCTAAATTGCTATACTGGTTTGTGATTGACTTTCTATTTATAATAGCAATGTTAGAGGACATGGAGAGATGTGCTGTCTGTCTTTATCACAATCACCAAGTCCCAGCTGCAAAAACAGCTGCAGCTTCAACACCTGACAGAGGAGGTTGCGGATATATCACTCTGTTATCAGGCTCTGGGTCAGCGCAGAAACAACAACTTTATTTTCCAAACTTACCACAATAAATAAACATGTAAACTACTGCAAATGTCAACCGTTTGGGTCAGTATGAAGTCTGTTAATCAGAATATGCTGATTGCTTTCTGTCTGACATTCTAAAAATAATGCCACTAAGAACAACCACACTGTTGTGAAATTCTTGACTGACAATTTGCTTCAGTGGTGAGATTGGCATGTGGGTGTATGTGTCGTGACAACACTATTATGGCAGAATAGACTTTAGGGCCATGAGGTGCTTTCTGTGCACAGTTGAGATCCAATCAGAGATAACTTCCAACAGGACAATCACGCAGCCCTCACACTTGGAAGACCTTTGAAATAGTCATTACAAAATTCAGCACAGTCAGTGGATTTTAGGAAGACATTGTACCAAGGCACTGGCAGCTATTCTGATACTCAGACGAGGATATTCAGACGAGGTTATTGTTTACACCCTATGATTTTTCATGCTCTATAGTCATACTATTTCATGTTTTTCATGACAGTATTCAGACAGGAATTATGGGCAGGACGAGAGAGTTGGGTATATCATATAATGTGCATCTTAAACAGGCTGGTAACAGTCAATATCTTCTTCTAATGTCAGCAAATCCCATTAAGAACACTGAGACCAACAAAGATTAATTTGCCTCTCAACGCCTTCTGTCTGTTGTACTCGGCCACAAACCCATTGATTCCTACTGAACATTTAAATCTTGACATATTGGTCTTACAGTTTGGAGAAAAGCTAACCAAAAACAAGGGCGTTTTTTTTTTTTTTGGGACAACAATGATGAAAGGCTTTGGTAACACTGACAATACATTCTTGTCAGGATCTGGTTTCCTGCCTCGTATTAATGCTGGTGATGTGCTTTTATTCTTGGGTTCTGCTTGCTTCCTATGTCCCCTCACCTTTATTTCAGGAGACTTGTCGGGCGGAGTCTCCAGCCTCGCACCTGCCGGCAATTCCCTGATCACAGGCGGCCCCTCTTATACGCTGGCTTGGACAACGGCAGGTGTCAGCGCATAAATCCCAGTTGAGCGGTAACGCTACGCCAGTCACTCGCCTCCTGTCACGTTGAGTATAACCTGTCTGATCCATGCTAGCCCTAACCTGGTTTTTTCCCTTTACCCCCTCAGAGTTTTTCCCGGGAGGCTTCCGCCCTGCTGCCAGCCGGTCTCCTCGTTTTCTGTTGCCTCGGCCAGCCCCTTTTTGTTTCCCCTCCTCAGCAATAAACTCGTTAACCGAATCTGCCGTCTGGAACTCCGCTCCTTTCGGGTCCATACACACACCATATCATCACA
>JAFBJR010000058.1:3206557-3244059 GCA_016785285.1 Brachirus orientalis
ATATATACACACATATTTTCATTGGTGGAAATGTCTAAACAATTTTATGTATATGAGGTGTCACAGTAACGTGACATGTACGTAAGCAATTATGTCTGGGTGCAAAAAGCTTGTTGAATATGGAACAGGTGCAGGTGAAATCAATAATGACCATCCATCTGGTTTTCTGGGTCATGCTGGGTGTGACTAGGATATGGAAGTGTTTGCCCCCAACTGCAGTTGAGTTTTATAGGAAGGAGAAGCTCCATAAACTTTAGTCTCCCCTTCACGATTTTGCCACGCAGGACACATCATCTGTGCTGCATCACTGCTGTAACCCTTCATGTAACATTGACCATCTGAAAGGTAGTTTAAAGCTCGACACTTGTAATCCTGAGACGTTTCTCTCTAGTTGCATCACTCGTGCTATCACCTGTGAGCACTGCCACAGGGCACACTGTGTTTTGTGATATTTGGGGCTTTCCTTCAATAATTTGAACCCTTTTTTTTAATCTCATAATGATTAGAAACAAAGCTGCATATATTTGAAATTAGGATTTGTTCTAAGAAAGTAATTAGAAGGTGACATCCAAAAGAACTCATAAAAAGGTATTGGCCACTATCATGGCAGTGGTAACCATAGCAACCTGGTGACCGGAGTGGTCCTCTGGGAGATGTCCTTTAATAATATATTGGTGAAGCAGAGAAGGCAAATATAATATCACTCTATAATAATGCCAGTCAATGAGTGGATGTGACTGCATTCATTTTTAGAGGGTAGACAAAAAAATGGCATATATGCAGGCAAAAATTCATCGGTTTTCATAGGAAATATCCACAGGTGAAATCCACACAAATATCTCCTAGAATGCTTATAAACACATTATGTGGTTGAACTTATCTGTTCAAGAAATTTGGATGAAAAATAAATAAAAGAACTGGGAATAACATGAAAGTCATCTACTCATTATTCTGGCTAGAACTGCAAATTATCTTGTGTGCAGAAATTACTACAGCACATGAAATGAGTATTGCCTGGCAACCAGTAGTATATGCTGTGTTTTGTGCTCTCCTTGCATGCACACTAAATCTTTAATAACTGCTCTTTGTTATCCGCGTTATACTGTATATCAGCAAACAAATAAAACTTTTTTACAGTGTGATTCAGAAATACAGATTTGAGGTTTTCACTGTGCAGGGCAATAAACATATAAATGCAGAGGTACAAGTCACCTTTTAAGGACACGCCTATAAACAGATAAATTATTATAATGTAAATAATGCATCATTAATAATGTTAATTTCACCCACTGTCATTATTGGTTTTAGATGGAGTTGAAGCTCTTTGTAAATGTACCAATTTGCACCAATTTGAGTTAATATACTAGATGGAAAAGTGGCTATACAGGTTTCCACACAATGTAGCAACTGATGCTTAGCTTAACAACTTTTCTTTGCAACTGAGTTGCTCCATAGAATATAGAGGGGAATATCAAATTTGAGAACCAAAAAAGTTTAGAAGTAAGCTATTTGTTATATTTAAATCAATAGATATGTCATTTTGATATTGATTTCATCATCTTTTGTGTCCTGTGTTTGGCGTTTTGCCTAACATATAATGCCACCAAATATTATTAGTTAGATACCCTATTCAAAATACTGAAGTAAACAAAAGTTAGAATTGACACTGTAAAGAATAATGATACAATGCAGAGTTAACTTAAAAACATAATCTCACATTTGACAAACAATAGATGTTGATGAAAGGTTTTCATTTGCTGATGTCTAATAGAACATAGTTAAAGGGCTTATATGGATGTCCCCAGCCACAGTTCACATTGATTTGAATTTTGAGAGCAGTTACTTTTTTCACTCCAGAAGTGATTGCCATTATGTGTCTTTGTTCACTGTAACATTCAATTCGCTGCATAACTCTTGGATGCAGGCACTTGCAGTTGTTACATAATTAGCCTTGGAGTAGTTCAATTTTTGCTTGACACTATAAGAAGCAGTGAGCTGAGTGAAAGGACACTCCAATTTGTCCAATTCCACACTTCTGTGGATTTGAGTAATCATCCAGCTATACTTGCTGATTAGCTCTGAACAGCTGCTTGTATTGAACAGCTACATTTTGCAGATTTTAATGACTTTCTATCTTTACTTAAGTCAGATGTAGAAATTGCATTTAAATATATGAACACAGTGTTTGAGGAAAATGGAATCTAGATTTATACAGAGGCAGAACATCACTGGTATTAAAAGTGAAAGCCTCAGTTTAGTCTGATCCTTAACAAACCTAATCCTTAATGAGCATTAGTCTGTGAAATCCCACTAATATGCTAAAATGCATCGAAAAAGAAATATTTTTAGGTCTTAGATGCATAAGGTGATTATACCACAATTGTAATCTCTTCACTCAAGTCATTAGGAGATGCACAAATGCATAGCATAGATACAGTACAAACTATTGTGCTGAAGCTAGCAGAGTCTATTTAGGAACACTGATCATGTTATTCTAAAGAAGCAGGGGTAATAATTTCTCTTAACAATCACTAACAAATGTCTATTTTTTAAAAAATATTTCCTGATCAGCAGGATGTAAGAAAAAAGCTCTAGAATTTTCCACATCATCTGTATGCTCAGAGCCTACATGTTCTACATGCTCAACTGGGCCTATTCACACTTGCATATGGGGGGGGGGGGGGGGGGGGGGGGGGCTTGTTTCCATCAGAGCCTAAGTACTGGAAGATAAGCTTGAAATATGGGGTGGATCCCTTTATTACCTGCTGGAGGACTGATTATCTGACCATTATAGACGAGTTTGTCATATTGTGCAGGGTTGGGGCACCGCAGGGTACCGTCCTGGCCACTTTCCTGTTCACTCTATACACACCAGAGTTTATGTATAAAGAGTATTGCCACATCCAGAAATACTCAAAATTATACAGTGATTGTGGCATTTATTAGGAATGGACAGGAGGAGGAGGAGTACAGGCAGTTGACAAAGGACTTCACTGAATGCAGTGACAAGAACTATTTAGTTTAGGATTTTTGCAGGTGTAAGTCAGCTCTTATACCAGTGAGAATCCTTGATATGGACATTGAGATGGTACAGTCCTGTAGGTGTTTATCTTACCCATCAACTGGACTGACCCTTCA
This sequence comes from Brachirus orientalis, assembly GCA_016785285.1. Lineage (NCBI taxonomy): Eukaryota > Metazoa > Chordata > Actinopteri > Pleuronectiformes > Soleidae > Brachirus > Brachirus orientalis. The sequence goes on from JAFBJR010000058.1 coordinate 3,209,696, forward strand.
ATACTGATGCTTGGTACCGGAAAGGATAGAGACGTCTACTTTTTCTCAGGGGACTCCAGTCCATCTGCCATGAGATGCTCCACATGTTCTACCAATCATGGACAGGCAGCAGTCTATTTTATACTGTAGTTTACTGTGGGGGGTGGGGGGCAGGCAAAACGCTGCAGGTTGAAAACGCTGCATCAGTGACTGGGTAGAGGCTGGACTCACTGAGATGCAAACTGAGGAAAGTGCAGGCCATGTTGGACAATAAAGTAAAGAGCATCTCAGAGAAGCAGTCACTGTGAAAGACTCATTCCGCTGCACTGCAGAACTGAGCAGCTGCAAAGATCTTTTGTCCACTCTCCCATTAGGTTGTACAATCAACGTCTATAACTTGTGCAATAATAATGGTCACTGGCTGGAGATCAGAGATCACCAGCTGTGCAATATTTCTCCAGTGATTGTGTTTTTGATGGTGTTTTAAGGTTTTTAAAGATATTTTTTAGGCTTTATTTCTGTTGTCTTTTATTCACCTCTATAAAAATATAACAATGTACATAGTAGGACAGTATGTTAAATAGACACTTTTGGGACAGGGTGTCGTTTTACATTAAAATTAATAAGCATTCATTGACATCTTTCTTACGACAAATTACTCTCAATAAAATGCCAAGGACTACAATAAAACTTGGTAAAAGCACATTAGCCCACAGATATAGGGAGCGTAGAAATAGACGCTAAGTTATTTGTTTTCATGGATGAGAGGTTGATGCTGTAGAGAGTTGAGCTGCATTCACTTAATGCATAAAAGAGATGGAGCTTTTTGATATTGTAATTTTCTGGTATTTAGCATGAGTGAATGAGCGAGCCTGTCCCTAACTTAAATTTGAGCTTTCAGCTCTGTATTGTCTATAGATAAATAAAATAGATATACATATAGATATAGATTTAACCTTTATAGATAAAGGTCAAATACAGAGTACATCCCTGTCCAAGTATGGATTTATGAACAAAGTGTACTTTTATCTGATAAAACACATATCATATCAAGAATTAAAAAATAAATACAGACACAATCTTCTTTCCTCAGTGTGTCAGTGTTACCCTTTGAACTTGTTTCCAGATTTTCCTACCAACACTAAACACCATTTACCAGAAAATGAATGACGTCAGATGGGGTTGCAGCACCTGACTGGAATGACTGGCTTTAAGAGCACACAGAAAAAAAAACCCTGCTGAGTTTTAAAATCTTAAAAAAATGCTAAGAAATGTATTGGATAATATGTGAAAACTGACCGATACATGGAAAAAGGGAAACTACTTGATACATCTGTACAATATCAGTATGAATAAGTCAAATGATTACTTATGTCAGAGCAGTGATATGATTCTGTCAACTTTACTGGACAGAACATCTGCATGATCACACTGGCATTATTGAGTTTTTCCAATCTCAATATCTACAGGGATCACTTAATGTTTGGCCTTGACAACTTAAATTCCTATCTGCTTCCTTTTCAGAGTCAGACATGAAACTGACCTTGACTCATACATCCCACTAGACATGTGAATTACAGTCCTGAGATTTCTTTGGGTACATCCTTTATCAGTCAAGCAGTCAATTTCATAATAAAAATTGCATAATAAAAATGCAGACATAAAAAAGGCCCCAAGACTGAAAGGAGTCAGTCATTTGAATTATGTAACAATAGCAATTGATAGATAAATCTGAAAGAGTATAATAAATATTTACATTTTAATTTTTGTCAGTAAGTACTGGTAAAAGAACAAACCATACTATGGTTTGTTTTATCAACACCTTATCTGTACAACTCCAAGTCCGCACTTGTAGAGACAGTAGTTTAATTCAATAAAAATTTCGAAATATTTCTTAGTCAGATGTTATAGCATACTTTCAGCTGTGCTGGTGATTGTTAACAGCAACAGAACAGTAAATTTGGGAATGCCAAAAATAACCTTCAGTGCTAACGATAGAAATTAGTTAAAGACATCACCAAGTTCAACAGTGTTGTTCTATTTTATATTCTGATTTTGATCTCAAAATCAGAATATAAAATATCACATCTATATTTTATACTGGATTATTGACAGTAATCAAATATAAAATATAGATGTGATGGCCCTTTGTATCAGTTGAACACTGATTTAACCAAATATGTAGATCTTTTGTTTCATGAAATTGATACATATTGGTGCAGTTAAAGCTGACAGATTTTACAGGCATGTAAAATTAGATAGCCAGCTACAAACCTGACTTTGGGCTTCATGACAGTCTCACAAAACATGAATCACCACATAAAATCAAATGAAGCTGGAGGACAATTATGTGACGAAGTTGGTTTCCATTAAGCAGTGGATGTTTCTGTTCAGCAAAAGATGTGCTCAAGTGATGAGCTGAGGTTCATCTGAATTTGTCAAAACATGCTCTCCACTTTCAGTAAGAGCGTTTGTAATCATAGTAATTTTTGCAGCAGCAAGGACGACTTGTGTACAGAAATGTGCAAAAGTCTTAGGTCACCAGCAGCTTTGTTGTTTTTGTGTCTGTCAAATTCTGGGATCATTGGCATTTGGATTGGAATGACTGAAGTGATGTTGTATATTATAAAGCTGTCAATGAGTTACTTTATACAATGCATGTATGTATACCTTACTAATATACCTTTTTCACAGTTTTTTACATGAAATATTTGGACAAGCTGTAGGAGCTGTTTACTATTATTATTATTATTATTGTAAAACTGCATACATGTTGCCCGTATTTTCAAGGTGTGCTAAAATAAAGTGATTGAGAAATAACAATACCATATGGTCATTACAGCAACACATGTACCGGTGTCCTAAGACTTTTACACAGTACTGTATTTGTGACTTATACCACAAATAGAAACAATGCCCTTTAAATTGCTAACTCAAATGTGTACAGTATGTCCTCATTTATGAAAGGCTATGACCACTGCTGTAGGCAAGCAGTAATAAGGAAAATATCATCAAATTAGTCTGAAGTATATGGAACACATAGAATGAAAACAAAGAAAATAATAAAATTATTGTACAGGGATACAGTACTGGAATCACTGGGAAATAATCCAAAGGTAAAATTCATTTAAATCTAAACAGTAACATTTGCAAGAACCACTACAGCAAAAAGCTAATTGAAATGTAAACTTAAGCTTGGTGATGGGAATAGCTGTTGCATACACTTCCACTAAATCAGCAAAAGACAGTGCCAATGTAGATACAGTATGTGAAGTCTCTGTTTGAAAGTATGTATAAACTTTTCCTCCTCATAACATTACTTACTGAGTTTAGCTCAAAAATTGTTATTGTATGTTTTTCTGTTGTGTTTTACATTTGATGCTGCATATTAAAGCCACAAAAAGGATGCCACTTTTTGGATGTGCAATTCTACATGTCTGGTAGTTTCCATGACTGGTTACAGACTGAAAATATTGTGCAGCATGTGTCGGGATCTGCATGGAATATGTCTTTCCTCCTGTTTCCTCTTCCCCTTTCCCCTCCTGTTCTATGGCTGTCTGTTTCCCCCCGTCAATGGGAGTGGGTGTGTTTGTGGGAGCGTCTGCTTGTCTTTCCCCCTGCAGACCTGCTGGACAAACCCCTCTACCTGTTTCCCTCCGCTATCTCCTGCTTTCAACTAATGGCAGCTTAACACGTTTATTTAGTTGGATTCTACGAGTGAGCGAGAAAGAAACCAGACCATTTATCAGGCAGTTTGTTAAAGGTCCCCATAACATTTAGCTGCTCTGTGTAGAAGCCGCATGTCAGTGCTTCCTTTTTAATGGGTGGGTGGGATATTAGCCGATTGGTGCAAATCACAAATGGGTTTTGAAAGAACAACCACAACAACCCTTTTAATGAGACCGAGGTGACTGTTGTGGTGAAAACATCAGAAACAGGGTTTTTTTAAGTAATCTCTGAAATGCAGACATCCACTGGAGAGCAAACATATGGGAGCCTGTAGGGTAGTTCACCCCAGCAGGCATGCATGTACACACCAACACACCACCCAAAGCATTCATGCATACATGGACACAGACACACATGCATGCACATACATGTGGATGCAAATGTAAATGATTATTTTTTTCAGTCTTGATTCACGATGTAAGTTCAGTCTGGATGATTATTTTGTACCGCGTTTTAATCATTGTTTCATTCTCATACTTTTGGATTTCGTCTCCTCTCAAGCTCGCGCGCTGGCATTTCCTTGCTGTCATTTCCTGGGGTGTCAGTGCCATGATCAGCTGTTCATCATCTGGTCTTGTTTGTCCAAATAGCGCTGCAACACGCCTGCCTCGCTAGCCAGTAATTGCTTGGCCTTTTTAAAATATGTTGGTTTCTTTCTACGTTAGTTCCTTGCTCTTCTGTCGTGTGCCTTCCAGCCCCCCCCATCACCGCCAAGTCCTTCTCAGTTTAATCTAATCTACCAATTTTCACACCGTGTCTGGATTTCATGGGATTTTCCTAGTTGCTGCTCTCAGAAGCACATGCCCTCTATCTCCTTCATTTTGTTGAAGCAACAAATACTCTTTAATCACTATCAGCACATTGTTTAGCTTAATCTGTATCAACATTTCATTGTTTTCATTCAACATTCTTGATAAAAAACCAAAAGTATGAACCTACAATAAATAAACATAAATCGTTCTTTTACCAACCCATACCCAGTGTTGCCAAGGTGAGGAGGCTGGTGTTGGAGAGGCCTCTGCAACTGACATATTCAGCTTAACTGCTTAGGGGCTGTAAATATGGAGCCTGTTCCAAAACTGATAAACTATGTCCACTGGTAGTGTTTACACCAGGTTTAAGCCTTGACATATGTTTTAGAAGTGAACATCTGCTGAGGCTAGTGATAATCCTATAGGCAGCCTATTAAACACCCGAGGTTCCCCGATAAGATACACAGTATCCTTATATTCTCCCTCACCTCCTATCATCTTGAAACTGATTTCCAATAACTTGCATGGCTCTGAACTCTTAAGCTGTCTCGGGCTAATGCTACTTATCTGGTCTAAAACATTAAGCACTGCTCTTTTCAGAGGTTAAATTCACACCCACTACCCCAATGAAAGCTTAAATCATTTCACTTAGTGTCAGAGGCAGTTTCTCCATTTATCTGTAAAATCTAGTAGATTGATTTTGGTGGCATACAATGTGGGTACAGTTTTTAGTAAATCACACATCTCATCTCTGGGTTTTACAGAATGATTATACTGGCCAGCAATTTTCATTTTGTCATATTTTATGTGCTCTTACACAGTAAAGCTGCCACTAACTCAAAGATTATCATTTGCTATGCACACCATAGCAGTAAATCCTTTGTGTGAATGACCTCAAATCACTTATGTGTTGACGTAAAGATACAGCACCTGCTGCTCAGAAGAGTGGATACAATTTATATTTTTATAATTTCAAACCAATTACCTGAACTGCCTTTTCAAATTATGTATGAAACCAAACACAGTATACTACTCAGTTACTACGATGCTCTGTGTTGTTATGGCTGGTTCCTCACTCCAAACATTCTCCCACGTGTACAACAAACAAATATAACTTCACAATATAGTCTTAACAATATTACAAATATATAGATCACAGGATTATAAGAGCGACACACTCTTTACACATTTTTTTTACGTGAACAATGACAGTTGCTATAGAAGATAACAAAACACACAGTTATCCCTGGTTCATCTTTCTTAACCTTTTCTTCCACATGTACAACAACACTAACTATACAGGTAATAATGACACAATACATTTATGAAACATCATGTGACACCGAGCATAACATTGGAGCTGCATACTCCAGCCACAAACAGCACCTTACAAATGTCCATCAAACTAAAATTGGTTGGCCTGTATATGGAAGGAGCTACGGAAATGAATCCCTCCAAGGCAGCAGTAAAGCAGGAAATTCAGGAAAGCCATTACCAAACTAACAATGAGACTAAAATCTAACCTCAATTCCTACTTTCTCCCAAAGGAATCATCAACTGTTAAAGCACAAAATCTTGTTGATCTGCACATCTGTAGACATGTAAAAAAGTTATGCAATTTTGGTTTAGAAATATAATCGTAAAAGTAAAGACGGTTTGCAGTTTTCACCTTTTAATCTGATCCGTCAATGTTGTATTTGAGCAGAGATAAATTCTGAATATTGTGCCTGCAGCTCCCTCCTCCAGTGACAAGTACCACTGTAGGAGTCCTTCATGACTCTGACATTTCCTTGTGGACTTGAGAGATGTTAAAACATGAAGGCATACATGAACAAAATGATTAACTGTGGGTGGTAAAAATGACTGATGACAAGAGAAAGTTTGCACTCGGTGACTAGAAGGCTCTTCATTGGTAGATGACAAAAATGTTGGTTGGCTGTACATTATTTATCAGTGTCACAACTACGCCATGCTGGTACCACTGAAATAACTCATAAACACAAGTGCGTCCAAATAATGGACCTTGCACCTTGGAAATAAGTCAAGATTTTCAGATAGTAAACAATCACAATCTTGCATTTAAAACAAAGAAAACAAATTGTTTTCTTTGTTTTAAAACATTGTAGGCTTGTTTTTACTCCACTGCATTTATATGACAACTTAAGTTTCAAAGATTAATACAAACATAATTAATAAATTAATAGTGATATATTGGATATCCATGCACTGGTAGTTGAGAGTATAGCTGCACATTTACTTGGCACAACATTTAAGTGATGCTCACATATTAATGCATCAATAATTGACATCCAGTAATAAATCATTTTAGCAGCTCAACCTTACTTTCAACGTTTGAGTTTGTGGGTTTCCTATGTCTTTGTTATACTGGGCGTAGCTTCCGTTGGCTGGAGACTTCTTAGCTGCACACCTGCAACTTATGTTCTCCTCATAAGCTTCTTACTGACCCTGGCCTTTCCTTCATGCAGTGCCAAAATGTTCAGTTTTCTCTTAGTTGTAACATACAGCTGCAAATACCGCAAACATTTTGTTTCTACAGAAATTCTGCTGTGCCTCTCCTAACCTCTTTTTTGTGCTCCTCTGTTTCAGACCTCCTCCCCCAGTGTCATGCCGTCAACAAAGCCTCAACCGAATAAATCTTGACAAAACCATTTGTAAATGACCACAGTTTCAAGCAACATGAAAGCATGAATTAAATCACGTCACCTCCCCCTCTTCTGAAGCAGGGGAAGAAGTCGTCTTTGACAAGCGTAAATCCGACACAAGCAAAGGAGACTATGCACATGTATCGCCGCTTTTATGTTGGCTGTGCTCTGCTCACATATTTGTTGTGGGTGGAGCGGAGACGCACTAGAGAGACGCTAAAGACGAATTGCATTTACACTTCTGTACAACGTGGTCACAGTGTGTCTCCAACCACCTTTCAAAGTGGTTTGGCAGATTGGGTAACAATCCGTCCTCACTGCGTCTCGGGCGTATTCACAGCTGTACTTACAAGCGGTCAGGTGCCATTTGATTGCAATCCAATCACAGAAATGCATTTTAATGCCAGGTGTTAAGGGTACAAGAAGATTAAGAGACATCAACTAATTAGACCGCACATTTGAACAAATAGAAGAGTCCTCCCTCTCACCCTTTTCCCCAAGTGCATCAAAAAACCAGGGCGACCTCACACACAGCAGAGGATGCAGTTATCCTTCATTTGCGTTGTAAGACTCCACTTCAAACCTCAAAGCACACACTGGGACTTGTGTCTTTAAACCAAGGCCCCTGCCTATAGTATGTACAGAAGAATTGGGACAATAAAAACTATTTCTGTCAATAACCCCTTTAATCAGTGATTTTACTGCAGTATTCATCAACCTGTACTCTCTTTGTATTAAAGTTAAAGGTTTGTGGTTTTGTATTCATTTTCACAAGGTAAAATAACCATTACAGACATGTGAATAATGTTTCTGTCTGAATGATTTATCTGTAGTACTGACACAAAGAAAAACAAAGTAATTTTTTAAACAATTGGGTTCAGGAGACCCAAGTTGTGTACATCACTTATGTATGTTAATTAAGTGACCTTGCCAGAGAACAAGGTCACTTATTTAACATACATTTCTTTACACTTTCTACATTTACAGAGCAACATTATCAATTATTTAGAGTTGTATTTTCAAACCATCGGTCAAATGTAAGACCAGTATCGATTGCCTTTTCCAAACAATTTTACTCCTAAGGGAAATATCTGGCTCTTTAACTGCAAAATGCTCCAATAATTTTACCAGCTTGTTCTAAGGTCTGTCTTTCTGCTGTTTGGTGCTCAGCATGCAATAGCTGAAAACAATACATTAAGAGTGGCCCTCACAGTTAATGCAGTGAGATAAAACAAATAAAGAAGTAACTTCCACTAACTAATAAACTGGCAAATGAGTGAAAGGTACTCTAACATAAAACTTGAACTGTAAATAAATAAATGGACACCATATGTGGAGCTATTCATGAAATGTATACTATATATATTACAATTATATTGTGTTGAAATTGGGTCATGAAATCTTGTGATGTGTTGTCACTAGCTAAGAACTGTAAGACATGTAAAAGATCGTCACTGAGTTTGTTGTCAAAAAACTGTAAGTGATGTTTATAAAACAGCCTTTGTTTCCGACAGTCCATTATTTAGGGCCTACTCCTCTGTAATTAACCCTCTTTATAATACAGTATATTCATACCTCACTCATTTTTGTACTTTTTATGACTTGAGCAGAGTTGAAAGTCATAAGACCAAAATAACAGTCTATTGCACATTGGGCCTGTGGGGGGAAAATAGGAAAGAATAACATAACAAATCCAGACAGAGAGAGCCACGTACTGTTGCTGTGGTGCCACCACTTCCAATTTGTAGCCGGAGATGAGTATCAGTCTGGTCAAAGAGCCTTCCTGTGTGCCAGCGTCGTCCTTGGAACTATTTAATCACAACATGGAACACTGTGGCAAATTGTTGCTTTCTGATTGGCTTGCGCTTGACAGCCATGACCATATGGTGGGAAGTGATATACCTACCTGCTATCTTCCCATGAGTGATGTCTCCAGTAAAAATGATTACTTCATTTAACCACATATTATTCGGTTGGCTAGGGGTTGGAGCAAAATAAAAATTTATTAGGCCATCGGGTGGTAAAGCACAGGAAGCCACCTGAGTCTGGAATGTCTGTGTGGCTGCTTCATGTGTGAATATTTTCTTCAAATAAATCAGGTATATGTTGAAACTTTTGAACAAAATGTTAGTATGAGGTGATCAGCAATTAAAGTACCACACACAGCTTTTTAATAGATTAGTTTAGTATCTTTTTCTTGACCATTTTTCCTGATTTTTGATTTTTTGGCTTTATGAAATATGAAATAAAAAGGTGTCACTAGATGAATATTGGGACAAAAGGTAATATAAATAGAAAAAAAATATTTTAAATGAAAATCTACCTTGTTTGTTTTTCACAATACGATACTTTTATTGATATGATATTTATTGATATGATATTTTATTATTTATTTATTTATTATATTATGTTATATTATCATTAACAGACAAAGTTAATATCAACAAGCACTGCTCTTCTTGGCATCATCAACGAATATAACAATACAATGAAATCATTGCCTACAATGCAGTACAATTAATAATGGTCACAAACTAAAATGTGGGATCCACTAATTATGTTTTACATTTAGTAATAACCTTTTTCAGTCAATTTCACAATGACATCTGAAAAACCTCAACATAGCATTCTGTTTAGTGATATTTTCCAGAAATTACATTTACATACCACATATCTCACAGAGTAAGCAATGCTGATATGTGGCATTTTGGTAAATGTCACCCAATGAAATGCAGCAGTCTTAGGTTTATGTCACATTCCCAGGCCGGTATTCATTAGTGCTGACTGACATACAGTGCAATTAGAGCAATTAATATATTTTAGCTCACCAATGCTACAAACAAATGCCAATAGATAATCGTTGGTGCTGGAAATGTTGTATTAAATGATGGCAATACAGGATATAATTTAGCGATTACCATTATACCTGCCACATGTGAATTTGAAAATACTATGCCATTGCCAAATTCAGCCATTAAACCACTAAATTCAATAATGCGCTCATTATGTGTGTGCACATGCATTTAATGTTGAAAAAAGTAGGAATTTTTATAAGCCCCTGTTGTGCATGAGCGCAGAGACAATAATAAGTTACAAAATTGAGTTATTGCCTCAGCTAAGTGATTTCCAAGGACTCTTATTACATTACCCAATGACATGCAGATATATACAGCAGTAATATTAAGAAGAGCCTGTGATTGTATCAATCCGCTATGGTAATCAGATAGAAATTATTCAGGCCTGGCAAAGGCTGAATGGGAAGATCATGTGTGCACACAATGTTTGCAAAGATCTTTTGCTATAATTGTAAGAGACGTGAAGATTATTAAAATGAAATATTCAATACGGAGTACAGCGGATTCAGCTGTAACACAGAGCCACTCTACTACTATATCAGCAACTGCCAGCTGACAGATTTCTCATTATGCTGTTGCTCAATATTGAGCATTATCACAGTTGTTGACCTTGTTGTTTAAAATGGCAGTACGCTGTAAAAAAAAACTATAAAATGCTCTGGAAATTTCCTTGCCTCTTTTCAAAGGTAAATTCTTCAATCAATCAACTCTGTCACTGTCACTGTCAAAGTAGCCTGATAAGTGTCGAGGCAAAGTGACATGCCAGCTGATAAAGTGGAAAACACAAAGCTCACTGCGTGTCGGATTCTTCACTGCAGCTCTTGATTTCCCTTATCAGTCAGCCATGAATCAGTCATAACCAACTCTTGAGGTATGACAGACAGTATTGTTCTGGACACCTTCATATATTTACCTCTGTTTGGTTACGCACTTGACACTTAACACTTGTTTTTTTTCCCCCCACCACTTCACCACCCACATTACTCAGTGACATATTTGTATCACAGAACAGATGATTTAATTCTCGAACAGAGAATAAAATCATTTTTTATATTACTTTTTTATATTTCCTTTCATGATTTTTAGGATGGAATATTCAATTTAATATAAAATATTCTGCATTCCTCACCAAATTTAATTTGCAGATAAATATTGAGATAGAAAAGAAACTTTGAGGAAGTTTGTGTGATTCCAAATTTGACAGTGGAACAAATGAATCTCTAATTTAAGTTCAGTCAAAAAGATGCTGTTGCTTGCTTCCGCTATTGGAGTTTTTTTTCTCGAACTCCCTGTTTTCATCTCCTTTTAATCATGTACTGTACACTCACTTCCAATCACTTCCAAGCTGTCATTTCCTGTTGTGTCAACACTGCAATCAACTGTTCATTAGCTGATTTTATCTATCCCAGACACACTGCAATAAGCCTGCCTCAACAGCCACTCTTCTATTTGCCATTGATTTTAAATATGTTGTCTCTTCTTCCTCACTCACTCGATGTGAGGGTCTAAGGGTGTCACTTGCTGTACAGACTGTAAAGCCCTTCGAGGCAAAATGCATTTGTGATGTTGGGATATATAAATAAAATTGACTTGACTTGACTTGACTCTTTTTGCCTTAGTTGTCTTGCACTGAGCACAAAGTCTTTGGCGTCTCATCTGATAAAATATTCTTCATCCTCCATCAGTCTCACCAGGTCTTGCGTTTTCTAGTTGCTGCTTAAAACAGATGCCCTGAGCTTAATATTTCAGCACATTATTCTGTCCAATCTGTACTAAATACATTTTCATTTACTTGTCTCTCTTGATCTAAATGTGTTGGCAAATACGAACCCATCGTTTTTTTACCGACCAGCTTTTTATGCACCATTAAGATGGATGATCACCCATGTCTACATAATGGCACAGCCCCTGTCAAAATCTGCAAACTGTTCCCTAAAACAAGCAGATTACATTCACTGCCTGATAATCTATTTAAATTATATGATAAAACCGAAATAAATTAAACTATAATTTCTTTCCCACTGAAAATTGCGTGAGTCATATCTTCATGACCTGATAATTGCACCGAGATTTTCGGCGCCCATCATTGCCTCAAGCGCACAGAAATGGGTCCATGATTGAAGGGTTATTGGTTTAAACCCCTGACCCCCCCCCCCCCCCCCCCCCCCCCCCCCCCCAAACACCATTAAGGAAAGAATGAACAAGTAGTGCTCTCCCCTTTTCACCAGCAAATGTTGAGGTGCCCTTGAGCAAGGCAATTAACTATGTGCTCAAATTTAATGACTCGATGGTTGATATCAGGAGGCCATCTTTGTGCATGGCAGCGCCAGAATGTCATTATGTGGCTGTGAAGCAGGGTCGAAAAAGGTTCTGCATTTTTTTGCTGTTTTTTTTATCCTGAACATGTGGGGCTAAGTTGTGTTGTTCAAGTGGAATGCTACATGTAAAAAAATTCCAGGGGATTTGCATGGAGGCTAACCCGGGTGTGTTTTATGTCACTTAAATGAAGCCAGTCAAATGCAATTATTAAGTTCCATCATTTAATGTCTTAGTTAGTGTGCTTGTGTAGCCATGCCAAGTTGCTTTGGGGCAGTCTGCTGCATGTGCATTTATCTTACATATGGCGCAAGCACACAGTTCTGACACCAGGGTTAATAAAAAGATAAATAAATTAATTGACTTTGACTGACATTTATTTGTTTCAGGTAATCACACACACACACACGCACACACACACACACACACACACTATATACATAAACAAAAAAACATCTAAATTGTGATAAACTGCAATGATGAATCCATAATCAAATCTCCTCTCTCTCTCTCTGTCGTATTAGGAAAGAGCAGTGCAACATTAAGTACTTCAGCCTGAGCCGACTGCGTATAAAATTACAAATGTAGCCAGAGGCAGGTCACATAAGCTGATAGTAGTTACTGTTAATTCCATGGCTGTTGTCATGGTTGTGCATTTGCTGTAAACTGGTGTCTGTGCAGTTGTGTTATACAGGGGGATTTTCTTTGCAAAGAAGTCAGAAGTCAAACTTTCTGGATGGAATGTTTATTCTCATCATTCTTTCAAATCTACCTCATCAATATCATAGATTTATACTGGGTCATGCAATATTTGGATCAAGAGCTTTTAATATTTGGATCAAGAGCTTTTTAATATTCTACAGTTATTTTACCACATATAATAATTGTAAGTATATTGGATGCAACACTTAGGTATGAGCCTAATGAAACTTGACTAGAAGATCTACAGTAACAAGTTAAAAACAAGTTAAAAACAATTTAAATGTATTTGTGCTGTTTTACGTTTATATTTTCATTTGTATAAGTTTTTCATAAAATTTGTAGGAGAAAATAGTAATGGTCAACATAGTGGTGTTGCCTCACAGCAAGAAGGTTGAACCAGAGTTTGGAATCCTGAGTGGAGTTTACATGTTTTCACCATATGTTACCTGGGACCCTCATGTGGAGGATGAAGCACCAGACAATGGATACATGAATAATGATTGTGATTATTATATTATATTATATTATATTATATTATATTATATTATATTATATTATATTATATTATATTTAGTAATACATGTATAATTGAACTACCAGCAGTCCAAAGGAGTTATTAGTTCTACCATGTTAATGTAACTGTCATTTTGCGGCTATCTGACCACTTCTTCTACCATAGCCTGTGGGCATGCACATTAACATGCACATTACCATTAATTCATCATAATATATTTCTCTTTTTTTATCAGCCAGATTTAGTCTTGCTGCCTGGTCACTTGCTCTTTGCAACTTCTGTAAATTCTGTTGAAAAACTGAAAATAGCACAGGCTGGGAAGTCAGGTGCTGATAGAATTAAATTACAAACAGCTGCTGTTTCCCCCAGATAATTTCCACCCTGTCAAACAGAGTAAAAATGCACCTCTGTTTCAAAAAATATTTGTATTCTGGACTGTGCAAAGTTATTTGTTTCAGTCCTTTGGTTTAATAAGGCTGCTATTATTAATTACACCAAAGATTGCCTTGTGTCTATGTCTCTGCTGTGGAGGTTGTGCACGTGGGAGAGATCAGAGGCAGTAAAGAGATCTAACCTCCAAACACAGAATTTCTAATTGCTCTGACACTGCTCATGCCACCGGGCCTCATTTGTATGTTCAGGTGAAGGAGCAATTTGGCCTAATGCATTGACACAGATCATTTCCCTCCACCACTTTTCTCGCTCCTCACCTCACTTCATCAGGTGAAGGTGGACGGGAAAAGAGAGTAATATACTGAACCCATCTGTTCATCTGTCAGACCTTTTCTCCTCACAATTTATGGCATGTCTATTTGTTGAAGTGCCCTCCCTCCCACATGCCCTGGGTGAAGCTTGAAAAGTGAACAGTTCTCAAACTGGTTTCACAACCCCTGAAGCTGATTTGATGAGTTGAGCTGGATCATTTGTGATGGAGGCTTCAGATGCATTCTAGACTAATGGCGGTCAAGGCTACAAATTACACCCTTTTACACCCATATCCCGGTAAGCTCACTGTCTGAGCCTGAGAGGAGTCCGTCTGACTCCGCTGAGACAGGTGTACTTCTGGCAGCTCTCTCTCTGAAGTACTGTCAGACACCTTTCAGCAGTTCCACCCCCCTTTAAAAGCAGCAAAAGACACCGGGAGTGAGGGATCTGAATCCCCTAAACCAGCTGCTTCCTTTGATCTACTTGCTAGGTTCATTTAGTTTTGATTATGGAGCTATCTCTATGCACACTCGCAGTTATCCAGCAGGAAGCCAGAATCTATGCCATCTGACACGTCTAAAACAACTGCTGATTAACAACAGAAGGCCAATCAATTCCCTCTGTGAGCAAGCTCAGGATACACCATTGCTCTTATGGCAGACATATGGTAATTTTTTTCACTTAGCATAAATTACAGTCTAGTACACTTCTGTGTCTGCGTTGGAGGTCTACTACTGTTGTCCTACTACATTCATACACAGCATCAGGTTTTAGACATATGTTTACAGAGTAACTCAGAGAAACGGCAGGTTTCTTTATAGTCTGATCAGCGTTAGTAGTCATACTCAACCTAATTTGGACTGACAAAACCAAATTCTAAAAAGAACAAAAAATGTGCACAGCTGTGAGTCTGCTTTTCTACCTGCAGCATTAACAAGTGGCTAAAGTGGCCAAGAAGGTTGTAAATATGTATTCTCACAGATTCTGGGAAAATGCAGCATGAGCCACAGTAATATGAAGCTCAGTCAGGGTGTTCTGCCAATTCCAGTGGACCTTTTCACTGAGATGTGAACATACAAACAAAATTGTGTCCTCCCACTGCAAAAGCCATGCATGTTGGGTAATAAGAATACTCCTGCCAAGACACTTGAAGTTCAGTTGGTTCTCAGGTGCTAAGCTGTGGCTACCCATTGTCCCTCAGTAATTGGGATGGGAAATTCTTTTTATTTTGTTCTCCAAAATTATGTGTGTTGTTTGCTTAAATAAATCATAGCACAGAAAAGGCAGCTGGGTAATAATACAGGCGCATTAACATGATACTGTAACTGTTTTATTCCAATGTTTTTGTCTGTCTGGCGCTACTGTTGGACTAGTAAAGTCCTTGTTTGCTTACAAACCAAACATAGCGTGTTGGAGCGTTCTGGGTGTCAGGTGGTGTTCATGAAGTCATGTTGTTCCCTGTTCATGTTCGGAACTCAAAGTTATTCATGTAGCGGAGCGTTTTTTTTCCCCTCAACCGCTAGTTATGGCTAACATGCTCGTTGAAGACGTGGATCTCCGGTATCGTTGGTTTGTCAACAAATACATGTGTTACCACTGTGTATATTTAATGGCAGTTGCAATGGATAGTACTGTTTTACAACTTTAGGGGGACAAAGAGAGCAAAAAGCACATTGTATCGCTTTAAGTGTGACCATGTACTTTTAATCTACTGTTTGTTTTTTGAAGGCACAGTATACTGTAAGTGAAGGCACAACTAATACTTATTGAGAGTTAGGCTGCATTAATATGGCAATATATAGCATATGAATATGAACCATATGGAAATACAGTATGGTCATTTTTTTATTTTACCAGTTTACATCAGATGTGAAATCAAATCACATCACACAAATCAAGTGTGATACATTTGTCACCACACATGTGAAGCAAATATTATTACTGAACACTCATAAACAAGTGTTTAGTGTTAAATAGATCTATCAAATCAAGTCTGTTTTTGCGGTACCACGTCTGCTGAAATAATTTCTAACTTTGATTAAAACAAATTAAAGATATTTAAATGTGTAATTATATGACTCCCTGAGCCTTGTTTTCACCATTTAATACTAAAGCAAAAGTAATGATTAAATCTAATTGAATCAAGTCTGTTTAAATGATTAATGATGTTGTGTGCTTTCATCTCTAAGATAAACGTGTTTGACCATCCAACACCAGCTCCTGTATCTCTGCTGAATAGCTTCCCTCCCTGTGGTAAGTGAACAGGAAGCTTATTTTTACACATGAAGGGCCAAGCTGCAGCCTTCCATCGCCCATTCGTTTGGAGTGACAGGCTGCCATTTTGATTTAGGCCAATAAAAAATAACCTCCACTTTGCCTCCAGAGCTGACATATTGCATATGTGAATGCAGGAGGAGCAGCAATTTATTTCTTCACAAGGGGTCACTTGTATTTTTAATAATTCATCCAGCATATGTTGAGTTGTCAGTTGCTGTGCTTTGATCAAAAGCTAGCCTGTCTCTCGCTGAGCCATCAGTTTCCAATGAAAGTATTTGGACCTCAGTGCACACACCTGCCATGAATGTAGGACATTCCTTCATCATACACCTTGCATAACACTCTGAGACGTATGCTCCTAGAAATATAGTCTTCTGTGACCTGTGGGGAGAAAATGTTATCATTGCATTCATATTATTGTACTAGATAGTATGAAATAGTTGTTGAGTAGTGCAGAAAGCAGTCCAGCCTCGCAGAGAAAATGGCAGAAGTTGCCTTCTGCTGCCCTCTTGGGACATCCATGAACGCCTGGCTCCCTCTCTTTTGGTCATATTTCTTCTGCCTGCCAATGAGCATCAACAGAAAAAAACTTTTTTATTTTTTTCCTGCTGCTAGGTCAGAGTTGGTCCTTTACTCCCCTCCTCCATGTTTCTACACATTTCTTTTTTTCTTTTTTCAAGGAACAGAGTGTAGCTGTTTTTGTTTGCACTCCTCTATGAGATTATTCCTTAGGGGCCACCATACACAGTAGACAGAAATCTGTGTGTATGCCTGATTTGGGAAGTTATATTTTGAAGAGGAAATAAATAACAAAACATCACCAATGTTTTTCCTGGTGCCATTGTGTAAATATATAAATATATATATATATATATATATATATATTTTTTTTTTTCTTCTCTACCCAGTTTGATGCTCCAGGTGAGAAATATTTGCAGTGTTCAGAAAACAAGCAGATGGATCACTTTACCTGCACCATCACAATCCATCCTCTGTGTGGTGAAAAAGGAGTTCAGTCAAATTATAAAAATAAAATGAGCACCACAAAAAAAAAAACAATAAACTCTCAAGGGAATAACGAGTACACAATCATTGTTTCATAGCACTCTCTCTCTCTCACACACGGAAGTCTTTTTTAGTTGTTATAGTGCTGTTTGACACCTTGTAGTTAAGAGCCAGCTTAGTATTCATATAAACATAATCGTAGCATAAATAATCAAAGATTTTTTCTACACGGAAGTAAAGGGTAGTTGGATAATAAAGTTATGTTTCTATAGCAACTACTTGTACAGACACAATATCAGAGAAAAGAGCAGAAAATGGAAGGAGCGGGGGGTGGACAATCTATCTAAGCTACAGTGTTTATGTAGGGTGACAATACTTATTTAAATTATTCCCTTTAATATTACAGGAATAATATATCATGGATACCAGATGTGTTCAGTTTTAAAGGTAGAGCAAGGTTAAATCCCTAGTTTTGATAAGACACTGTCAAATTGTGATGAGCACCAGGTGATGCCTCCCTCAGTCTGTGATTAAAACAACAAATATCAGTCTGAACACCTGCTGTATTAAAGTTTTGGAAACACGTCATCACATTTCATATAGTACTTTTTATATTATATTACAGTTACAATATGCTTATAAAAATACAATGTACCAAAGGTTTATTTGATACTCAACATGAGTGAAACCATCTTAGAAATGGATGGATAAGTATTTTTTTTTTTAAAATTGTACGTAAATAATACTTTCATATTGCACAGTAGAACCTTAAGTTGTTTTAGTATTGCTCAATTAATGCAACTTTACAAACCTTCCTGGTTGAAATCTTCCCATTTTTTTTTGTTAAATTTGGTCATGTCCTTTTTGCTCTATTTTGATTCATGTTTCTCATCTTTCTTTAAGAATATTCCTGTTTAGCTTAGTCAAACAATGACTATAAATAATAACAAATAATAACAAAGCTTGTTTGTTGTGATTGTAGACTGTACACATTGTCCCATCGACCCGGGTTCTGCATGGATCATTTTCCACTGCTGGTGTTTATCTTTTACATGTCTAATTTCATTCACACAAATGACAGGGAATCACATCCCTTTTTATAGTCTGACTACTTTTAACAATTCTTTCCTTGTGCTGTTGTTGTAATAGATAAATTAATGAAGAGAGGGATTTGAAATTTATCGTCATGTGTCTATGTGTTTTGTGAAAGTACAGTAGCTCTGTCATATCCTGTGATCTGGCATTCTGTAGTTTCTTTGTGATATTTGACATACACATTAACTGATTTGACTCTTTGGTCTGTATAGTGACAGTGCACTATATGGTTTAAACTACCATTTCAGTTCTAATTTGTTACATTTTATGATGATATTGTATATCTAAAGGTAATATGTGGTATCATATGAGCGTTATTACTATACATAAAGATGTATTCCCAGGTTTTATGTAATCAAAATTTCAAGGAAATGCATTTGTACAGCTTGCAGTATATTTGCCAGTTCAGTCTAATTACAGTTTACCAGAAATGAATGTATTGAGAATGCAACAATACATGTTAACTTGTACCACCATTATTTCCATAGGATATACAAGAACCTCTGCCAGTTTGATTAATTAACAGCGGTCCCACTTATCACAGTAGAGCTTAATTACGAACTCTCCATTCACTTCACACCAGTGGACATTTGATTAATAGAAGCTTCTGTATATAGTTGAGATGATTTGTACAATGGACAGAAAAAAATACATTTGGACTCTACTCGGAATATGAATCAGAAATTCTGAATATTTTAGAATCTTTTAGCTAAGTCTGCAGGTTTTTCAACACAGTCTGATCATTACAACTCTAATGAGTCATTTAAGTTCCTATGATCAGTGACGACTTCCTCTAAATCAACTGGTGAAAGTGATTAAAGAGTCCCCAGAACTGCAGAGTGGAAGATAATATATGAACTGCAGTAGGGAGAAATCTCACAACACATTTGAACTATTCTCACAGTGATGTCTGACACTATGTAGAGAGTACTAAATTGCCTGCCAAACACTATATTATCCAACCCATATTTTCCACAGTACACAAGGTACCACTCACTCTGGCAAAGTGTATTTATTTTTTATTTCTATTTTACTTTATTTTATTATATTATTTATTTTATTTCTATTTTACTTTATTTTATAAAGAGGGCTCATATAGTCATGAGCCCTCTTTGGACTCATGCAGCAGAAATGCAGTAATAGTTATCAGGAGCCCTATATGTCATCTGAATTCTGCATTTTTCCTATGTGTTTTCAGCATGTCACAAATTTACACACTTATATTCTGTTTCAAGAGTGATGTTGAAAGAGAGTAATGAGACAACCACCACCTTCAGCCATGAGCAGTGGCAACAGATGAATTAATTGTTGTAATATGAGATGATAATGCAACCAGTAAATATGCTTATCTCATAAAGGTTGCTTTAATTATATCTAATAATTGGATGGACAGGAAATAATTAGTCAAGCTGATGGTGGTAAATCTTGAGAGAGGGATGAGTGCTCTCTGTAAAGTATCCATGTGTTATCATCACCCCACTGTTAAGGATTAAAGGAATGCTAATGTATGTATTAACCAGGGGGTGGGGGATGGGGGTAACACTAAGCCACTGCCTGGCTGCAAGCAGGGAATTATGAGAACAGGAAATGGACTTGGAGTCCTTTTGATCGGATTATAGTATTTACCAAGCAAGTGTTTGTAACTCAGGTGCCTTCACCACTCATAACATCTGAACCATTATTTACTGTGATCGGACCATTCGTAATTCACTTTAGTAAATCTAGATGCACTCTGGGGAGAAAGTAAAGGAAAACTTTTGAACTTCATAATATGGCCAGATTAACGTTTGAAATTTTGTGAGCTTGCAGATGCCACAATTATTGTTCCAGGCACTGCTCTCTGCATTGCAACCCCTGACTTCAGAAATTTCCCTCATTTCAGAAATTTATTAGAGGATTTGTATTTTTAATGACACCTGCGCCCTGCCACCAGGGCAATGTAAATAATCTCATCATAGAACCCCAACTCATCAGTGACAGGCTAATCCCTTGTTTAAGGCAGTTACAGCAACCCCACCCATTAATACCGCCTTCATAAAGACACAGCTTAGCATACATTATAGACTTATAATGTGGCAAATGCTTACAGCCAACTTGAAAAATCTCCCGCTTTGCTCCAGGAGGAACATGTCACCTCTGCTGGTTTTATAAAGGCCCCTGCCTTGCTGCATCATAGCATCCCTTTTCAAATACAGGGTGAAAAAAAACAACTCTCATTTTAGTGATGTATAGGGACAGAGTTAGAGCAGTAATAAATTAGACCTGAATTAGGACTAAATCCTTGTGGCTTGTACAGAAATGTTAAAGTGAAGTGGCGGAGTCAGGCACAAGAACTAAGATCATGTGACAACCCCCCATCCCCCAAGTACTTGCATTAGTTTTTAAAACTTATGCAGCTTCATGGCATTAGTTTTTAAAACTTATGCAGCTTCATGGTACGTGACTCAGTAAAGCAGCAGAGAAAAATCATCCAGCATGCACTCTCTTGTTAGCTGAACGTATTTGCAAAATGAACAGCAATTTACATAGTGATACACTGAACTTTTCCTTTTTCCTTATATCAACTCATTTTCACAAAAGATAACGCACCATGTTTTTGGGCTCTTACTTCAAATTACAGTCTTTCGACACTATCATAAATGAGACATATGGTTTATGATAAAACAGCATGTACTTTATATCTATATGTCCACTGTGTCTTCATTTATAAATGCATTCAAGTGGTTATAGTGTTCCATTAAAAGCCAAAGTAATAATTGCTTAGGTGCCATGTCCATAAACCGTGAAGCATTGTCAGTACAGGCACTGTTTGTGTGAGGTTTCATAAGCATTAATATGCCGACCTTGTTATCACTATATTAATGTGGTCGATTAAAAACTAAAAACTATGAATTCAGTGGAATACATAATAATGTAATGTATGCATTCCAACAATTTGTTCATCAAATGCAAAAAATGATTTAAATTCATTATTCTGCCTTTGCTCTGAATATTGTTTGTGGTGCATTTAATTGATTTGTAAAATGGTCGCTGTTGAGAGGTTAAGAGCATTATTCTTTAAATAATTTACAACCAACAAGATCTCAGCTTGAGCCTATTTATGCCATTTAAACCAAAATTGAGCCACATGGCAGTTTTATTACTGTCATTATCCAAGTTGTGATTATTGTCACTTATTATCACTTAACTTATGCCATGTTTGTAGGAATTTAAAGCAGTCCCAGTCACAATAATGGTCACAGTTTAGCAGACTCTTGCTGACTGAAAATAATGTAAAAATCCCTTTCCCCTGATGTAAATTTGATTATATGAAAAAGATCATCATATTTAGTACATAAATATGTTGCATGTTAATACCATTACCTTATACTGGTACATATAATAAAAACATTAACTTTATTATATGTCATCAAATTAGTGTCATTGTTGAACAGAAAGATTATTAATGTCAAGACAAAGACAATGTCTTGCAGCTGAGATGAAGTACATAAGTAAATGATGAGTACATGAAAAAGAAGATGATGCTGTACCACCTCTTCTTTCAATGTAGTTAAATCACCCTTGAATCTTGGTGTTGAAAGGGTTTGTTTTAAAGCTTTTTGGGTTAATCTTTTGGGGAGTTTCATTGGCACTGTAGGTATGTAATGGAAAGTACTGTATAGTGAAAGGAAAATAACTGATGGTAAAGACCGTATGAACATCAGACAGAGGATGAAGGATCCTTTAAAGACAAAGAAGAAAGTGTAAAGAAAGACTTCAGCTGCCTCTGTAAATTATTCTTGATTTATTATTTGTTAGGATTTTTACACATTCCCACATTACTTCAGTGTTTGCCCCAACTTTTATACTGTGGAACTTTGGCCAGCAAGCATTTCCATCACAGTGCTCAGCATTATTATTTAATGGTATATCATTTCACTACATTTCGGTGATTCAATACCTCACTACAAATTGTGTGGCACATATTCCTGTATGCATATTTTAATGCCTGTTTTATCACTGCAGATTGATAGCGTATGTAGTTCAATGTATACAATGTATCCTGTTAAGAACCTATGCATGGAGTTATTGCTTTAAACAAAGGTTTATTATTCTTTCCTTGCATATTAACATCCACAATATGGTGATGTGCAAGACAATGTTTGTTTGAACTACCAAATGAACACAAATGCTGGAACATGTGACTGACAGGGGTTTAATGTTGGCAAGCTTTTGCCTTGAAACTGACTTATTGTTTTTAAAGAGGTATAGATCAACATAAAGAAAAGAGAGATGTCAGTGGGAGAAAGGCAAACCATTTTGAAGCAGAGGAAAGATCGATTGGAGCCATTGCACCAATGCTTATAATAGACAATACAACAATTCAGAATGTCCTCAAAATAAACTACTGGTTGAGGATGAAATGGACATTGAACACATTGGCCAAGGATAACAACAACAGCTGGTGAAAGAAACACTTTGAGAGCTGTGAAAACTCCAAAAACAAAAGTCAGAGGCAGAGATGAAAGTTTCATAATACACCACAAGAAGACAACATTTAGATACAGTATGTACACAGATCCACAAGATGCAAACCACTTATCAGCATCAAGAAACTGAAAACCACATCCGACATTGCAATGAAAAGCAGAGATGAGCTGCAAAAGCTTCTGGAACAATTTTTACCCTCCATCAAAGTGATGAATAGGCCAAAATGTGGAGACAGAAAGGATCTGGTCATGACTCAAAACATTCTCAAATGACTCAACTCATTTGTGAAGCACAGTATATGTGATGTCATAGCCTTGGCTGCTTCTGTTACAAACTCACTAATCCTTATTGATGATGAAAACCACATGGCAGTAGCTAAAATAAATCGCAAATCTAAAGAAGCACTTTAACCGTCAATACAGACAAATACAAAATAAATGAAACCAGTGAAATCAAAACAATGAACCAAAAAATACAACCAACACAACAAAGGATTTTATCAGTGGTGAAAAGTGGAAGGTCTTAACTGGCTCAGTGAATCACTAGACCATAACCAAATAGAGCAGCATTTCACCTCCTGATGAGGAGAGTGAATGGAATAAAACCCCCTCAGCAATCACATACTAAATGATGCTGAAGCACAAGCTATTGCAAGGGTTATGAAACCAAATGTTATTTACTTTAAGACTACATTTATTTTACTTATTTGAAAATAAAGCTGCTAAAAGTTATTAAGTCATTAGTTATTGTGCCACAAAATGAAAACAGAAATTCTGAACTTTTGTCCCATTGAGATCTTTGAATCTTTAAACCAAAGTGTCTTCAAGTTTAAAGAAAAGCAAAGGAATTAGCCTTGGATTCCAAATAATACCTGCAGTAAATCCAGAGCATAAGTAAATAAAGAAAATCAATTTAACATACACTACCAGTAAAAAGTTTGGACACACCTTCTCATTTAATGGTTTTTCTTTATTTTCACAACTATTCTCACTGAAGGCCTCAAAACTATGAATGAACACATATGGAATTATGTAGTGTGAAATAACTCTAAATATATTTTATATTTTAGATTCCTCAAATTAATCACCCTTTGCTTTTTGGACAGTGCTGCAAACCCTTGGCCTTCTCTCAATGAGCTTCATGATGTAGTCACCTGAAATGGTTTTCACTTCACTTCACCTTTTCAGGGATCATTTGTGCTTGCATTCTTTTGTGGAATTGTAAAATTTGTTTGATTTTTGGTTCCACCCGCAGTGAACATGCATGTCTGTACATGCATGGTTCCCACCATAAAGCATGGAGGAGGTGGTGTGATGGTATGGGGGTGCTTTGCTGGTGACACTGTAGGGGATTTATTCATAATTGAAGGCACGCTGAACCAGCATGGCTACCACAGCATCCTACAGCGACATGCCATCCCATTGGGTTTATGTTTAGTTGGACCATCATTTATTTTTCAACAGGACAATGACCCCAAACACACCTCCAGGTTGTGTAAGAGTTATTTGAGCAAGAAGGAGAGTGATGGAGTGCTGCGTCAGATGACCTGACCTCCAGAGTCACCTGACCTAAACCCAATCGAGATGCTTTGGGATGAGATGGACCGCAAAGTGAAGGCAAAAGGGCCAACAAGCTAGTCACCATTTCAGGCGACTACCTCATGAAGCTCATCCAGAGAATGCCAAGAGTGAGCAAAGCAGTAATCAAAGCAAAGGGTGGCTATTTTGAAGAATCCAAAATATAAAACATGTTTTGAGTTATTGCATACCTTTTTGTTTACTACATAATTCCGTATGTGTTCATTCATAGTTTTGATGCCTTCAGTGAGAATCTACAATGTAAATAGATTAAAATGAGAAGGTGTGTCCAAAATCTGGCAATACAATTTTAAAAATATGTGTACGGCAGTGTTAATGAATAAAGATTTAATTTTTTTAGAATGCAATAATTTTACCAACAATGGCTCTGTTACACAGTAAAACACAATTTGGGCAATTTGGTGCGATTGTCTAATATTTACTTTTATAATTTAATGCATATATGTATGTTCCATTTTCTAGTTTATTGATTTAAAAATATTTATTTTCCATTTTATTTCCCAACCACTTTAGAGCTTAAAAACACAATCATCTTTTTTTGTGAACTTATCACTTGAAATGAGTGGAATGAATAGACTGCTGACTTCTTTGAAGTCATTAAATTAAGTTTTTGTCAAAGAAACAAATTTAGCAATGTTAAAGTTTGAGAGAAAAAGTGTGTGTATAGTGTGAAAACCCCTTTCAGAGCAGACTTGTTTGTCTCAGACATGTTAAATCAAACCACCATAGTCTCTTTTCATAACAACCGAAGAAATGCTTATCATAATGAAGGTTAGCATTTAATTCACCCCCCCCCCCCCCACCTGTACACTTTTCATTTAATAAACACACTGGAATGGCCTTGCATGTCGTCTTTGAATTGACTTAGGTTTCAAATGGCTTCAACAACAGCAAGTTCCTCATCAAGCGAAAGAAGTGACTATAAAAAAAGCTAATCTCTATGTCATTTCAATTCCATATGTTACATCCATATGGATTCTATTCAATTCTATGTTTTCTAAAATTTACTAAACTAAATTTTGTCGTTTCATGTGTTTAAAGTCTGTGCTCAATACTGGCTACTGATCTTGTGTCTTTAAACAGGTCAAGAATTTAAAAAAAAATGACATGTAGCAATGTTCTCTAGGATTTAAGCCCACAGACTCACTCCATGCTGAATTCTATGTCTTTATTGTAAAGACAGAATTGGATTCTGCAGTCTTTTTTCAACATATTTTGATGAAATCAAATATCCTAGAGTCAGTCAAATGTTGAGTATGCAGACTGTGTTCAGAGGCCTTTGTGTGCTGTAGCTGTAAAGGGTCTCAAGGACAGCATTGATTCTTTGGTTGGGGACATCTTATAAATATAATAGTTATGTGACCCATTGGGAACACTCATCTTGAAAACACACACACACAAAAAATATCACCATTTTCAGATTTTCAAGAAAATATGGTGATATATAATTTGTTCCTGAGAATAATGTTATTGTTATACCTCTGCTTAAAGCTACAATCCTAATGGGATTCTGGTAACAATAGACCTGGAGACTGTACTGCTTTCTGATATTGACTGACAAAAAGACAGATTGTTGCCTGGCAGGCACATTTTCTATATTACATGTGCTTTTCCCTGAGACCTGCTCTTGCACAGAAACAGCAAACTTTCATCCAAACCTAGACACTCTGCTGATGTTGGCTGGACCCGCTCCTGAGAGTTCCATAACCATATTGCAGTTTCTGGACTCTCTGCTGGATGGTAATAGATCAGCCTCTTCCTCAAAGGTACATGTGGCCACCATCGTGGCCCACATAGTGCAGTGTGAAACCAAACTGTAAAGTCTCACAGTCTTCTTATCTGTTTTCTAAAGAGGACTATGTGGCTGAATCCTTTTGAGTTCCTCTGCTGGATTTGTATTGAAGCCAGATTTTGAGCACTATAAATGCTTTGTCTGCTCCCATTTGAACCCCAAGGGAAGCCTTAGTCAAAGGGGCTGTCAGCCAAAAATGGCCTTTCTTCTTACGAAAGCCTCAGCAAAGAATGTGGGTAAGTTCCCACCTTGTTCATGTGCCAAGTGTGCATGTGCAGGAGTTCCTCATTCCTTCCCCAAAGACTGTCTGGCTTTCATGCCAATCAGGCCAATGAGTTGGCAGCATATGACCTTGCTCACTAACAATATGAGGAGGATGAGGCATACAGTGCAGATTTAAAACAGCCCCCATGCTTTGTTGTGAATAATTCCCTGTCCATGTCTCCCTATCCTATATTCTGTTGTGATGAGTGTGGTGCTCACATCATAGAAACAGTAGGTGGCAGCTGATCAGATGACCAAAAGAGACTGGCTGCATATGGCAATACTCTGTATACATTGTTGTGGCCCCCTGCTTTTTAGTTTTCCCTGGTCCTTGTCTGTCTGTCTTGCAGGTATCTGGGCAGAGTCGTTAGCACAACTGGGAGCACCTGGCCAGGCTCCCCGTTGTGTTTAAGACCTGTAAGTCCTGATCATCACTTGCTTTGTTTATGAGTTGGCACAGACCTTTTTGTTATGTATGTTTCGTGCTGATTTTGAGTTTAAATATTTTTTAATCAAATTTGTTAATCTTCTGGTAGTAAGGATGTGACCCACTTCTTTCATGGTTTGTGAGCCAGGTTATGACAATATCAATGATCAGCTTCACTCACTGGGTACATTTGCTCCATCTACAATATTATTTGGAGTTTCCACAGCTTAGTGGACTGCATCAAAGCATCAAAGAATATATCCATCAAAGAATATATAACAAATCAAAAGAGTGAATACGCAAGCTGCTATGCTGAAGCCCGTTTGTACTGAATGTAGTGAGGTTTTTCAGGCTTCACTGGTCACTGCTGACAAATTCTTCTATATCACTGCTGGTGGTTTTCATTCCATGACAGACACTGGTGCATTAACAACATCAGCTTTTGAAGGACGTGATTTCTTCCAACCTTACTGACAATATTCACTGTCTCTGGAGGTTAAGGGGGATTAAAATAAATTGTATTCACAGAGGTGATATAAAGTGCTCTGTGACACTATGAATTTTTGTAATGAAATAATAGGATGTTCTGCAGGCGCGATAGGTACCTCCTCTAACTATACCAGTTTCAGTTTCAATGGTTAAGGTTCATATAAACTTTGTGGGGCACATAGTGATGTATTTTAAAATACATTACTTGTTACTAGGGTGTTTAGTTTGTTTTTTAACCGTCTGCAAACAGGTCCAAAACTATATATATTTTTTTTTTTGCCAGATTAAAGTGTCTCATGAAAACAGCTTTAGAATAATGGAGGAGCTAAATTACTAAAACTGACACAGGTGAATATACAGAAGTTGTCTTTTTCACTGACTACCAGTCTTCTACCAAGACAGGGTACACCATGGACAGGTCACCACAGGTCAAAAGTTACCTTTTGGTCATAAAGAAATAAATATATCTGTTGTGAAGTGACATATACACACACGGCAGACTGGTTCCTGGGTTGAAATGTGAAAACATTACATAGGTATATAAATTATACATACTTCCTCTACAGCACAAGAAAATTATTAAAATGTAAAAATACCCCATAAAACACAGCATTTACTAATGCCCTCACAAGGTTGCCTCACTGAGCCACTGTCTCTATCATCACTACAAGTCTAAGCATAATGGCCGTGGCATCAGACTACTTGATCAAACAGACAGGGACAGAGAAGAAACAAATGCTTTTGATCTACTAGAAACGTTAACCTCTTTTCAATCATGAGGAGTTTACTGAAAAGTTGTGTAGAACATGTGCCTCAACTATTAATGATATAGTTAGCATCTTTCATGGATGACTTAAAAACACATTTTACAGATTATACCTTTTGATGGAAATATTTTAAAATAGTCATGGGTGGCATGGTGACATTTAAGTACAAGAAAAAAAGATTGGTGTATTTGAGTATGACAGAAAATTACACATTTACTTTTCAGAGAAAGGGGGGGAATAAGACACAATGAATAAGTGATACAGTACAGTCATTATATTATTAATTCATAAAACAGCATATGGAATTATAATGTCAATCTTATTTTCCCTGCAGGGTTTCCTTCTTTAAATTCAGGCTTTCTATGATATTTGTTTGCTTGATGGTCAAAGACAATCAGATTTTTTTTGAGAATGTGGTGATTTAGATGAAAGTACTGGCAACACTGACATGGGGCAACTGCTTTGAAGTGCAATACAAAGCATAGCATCAAGGACTGTTTATCATGGAGGATGCTGATTGATTAAATTAACATATGAATTGACAGACTGAAATGTCCGTTTATGTACAACATAAAATATATTTGAACATGAAAGATGCGGCGGGATACCACAGCATGGGTGCATATGAAAGAAAAAATGTGGGCAGTTTGAAACAGTAAGCCACTTTTTGGTTAAAGCTACTTTTTCACGTTATTAAATATGACAAAAATTATACAGCTAGAGGCGAGTTTTGACCCAGAATCATCTGAAGCCTGAATCCTAAAAGAAAAAAGCCTTTCACGAATGTGGATTAAACATTTACTGACTGAGGGATAGTTTTACATTTTCACATTCAAATTGCCCATTTTACTGCATCATCGTGGATCCAGTGGCATTGCTGGGATCATCCACATATACATGTGTTAGTATGCAAAATTTATTCAAAAATTAACATTTTATTATTGATCTCCTCTGAAGATTCCAGCTTTCACCCATTTCTGTTTCTTTTATCCTTATGCAGTGCAAAGAACATCATAGTTCTTTTCTCAGTGCTTGCTCAAAATTTTTTTTTTGGGTTGCTGTGACATGTTATAAAGGAACACCAGGAACAATTTAGGAAAACACTAGGCCGGAGCAAGGAGAGAGGAAACATAGTTACAGGCAGTGTCACCACACAGCTTTATTGTACTTCTGAGATTTTAACCCCACCTAAGGTGTGGTTCTTTGGATTGGAACTGTTTACTCTGTCAGTAAATCTCTTTAGCCCAGACTAAAATGTCCTAACCACTATTGGATCATTAAAAACAGGTCAGCCTTTTCAGACCATGTACATTTGGTGATTCACAGAATTTCCTTTCGGTTCTATTTGTAGGTTGAGGTTGTGCATTTTAAGTGAAATATTTTAAATACTATATATTTGCATTGTCTCCCTAATCACAGTAGCAAACATTGCACCAGCTACTGCATATATCAGAGCGAAAATATTAGCACTACTTGCTTTGAATGAAAACAGTTGCAACCAATGTCCAGTGTCTACCACAGTATAATCTTTTCAGTGATCTTTTTACTGACATTATAAAATACAATTTAGCCATTAGGTAAAAAAAAAAATCAGACATGAAAATGTGTGAACAATTACTAAAGTCATTAAATATACTAAATATAATCACACTATCTTGGCTATCTTTAGCTGATAATGCATATGCTTTGCAGAAGAAAAGTTTTACTTTACTAGGAACAAAATAATTTGCATAATTTTTCAATTATAATGTTGAAGACAAGAGAAAAATCTCATATTCTGTTTTGTCCTTCAAGTAATTAGGTACCCTCTATGATAAAGATCTACTTTGGAGCTCTAAATCGCATTATGTGGGCTCTGAGTGAAGTAGAAGAACTTGATTTACAAAAATCTAAGTAAATGGACTAATAAAGGCCATGTTGACTGTATGAGTTTGAATGACTTGCATGCATAATGAAGACAAGTAAATCATTAGTGAATAAATATCTT
Source organism: Brachirus orientalis (assembly GCA_016785285.1). Taxonomy (NCBI): domain Eukaryota; kingdom Metazoa; phylum Chordata; class Actinopteri; order Pleuronectiformes; family Soleidae; genus Brachirus; species Brachirus orientalis. Next base: position 3,240,082 of record JAFBJR010000058.1, read on the forward strand.
GTCAAATAGTAAGTAACTATATTGGATACTGAACCCTATAACTTTTTAAATTACTTTTTGCAACTTTTGCATTGTAGGGTAATACAGAAATAGATCAACATGAGCAGATTTTTAAAAATCAAGTCCAGTTGATTATTTCAGTAGTTGCTGATCTGTTATTGATAATGATCTCCATTTTAAAACATTAATAATCTCTTGGATTCATCAAACTATGTGGCTGCTTTCTTTTGATTCATATGAGAAAATGTTGATGTTTGGAGTGAGATAGTTGAAGTAGTTTGTAATCAATATGCACGTCCTCCTGGCACCTAAAGCTAATAAAAATCTGTCAGGGGGAGCCAGACAGTTTGGCGCAGAGAATATTTACAGAGGAGATTCTCCACTAATTGTTAGAGTATGGTATACCCATTAGACAGACTACTGGTGGTTAGTCTCGAGGCCTTGTCAATGCCATTCACTGATGCTTTTACAATATACTGTAAGTGGATTGATTGCTCATCCTCTCTGAAGAATGTAGTTGACAGAAGTATAACAAATCAGGAAAACATCACTTATGTTACAGTGAATTAAAAGACCAGCATATACAAGACTTATATTCACTGTTTCCTTTGTTCCCATTTTACATTGCAGCTCCTTCTCTCTGTGCTATGATATTGTGAGCAATAATCCCAAAAACACACAGTGTGATGGAAACCCACTGTGCCTGTTCCATGAACCGTGTACTGTATGGTATCAAAATCTCTCCCGAGTATGCTTACAGGACTTGACTAAGTTTAAACATGTTAAACAGTTTCCTGCAGCATTATATGCTGGCTCAAGCACCCCAATTACAAGTTGGCCTTGCGGTCTGCCCTGACTGTCAGTTGGATCACACTAAAACTGCAAGGGCAGACATTTCACTTCGAATGGATTATTAAGGAAATCGTACTCTTTACACAGTGTTTCACTCTGACATTGGAAGAACTTCTCTTTACTCTGAGAAACTGTTAAAGTGGTTGAGTGGACTTAGAGATGCTGCAATTGTCACAAGAGCTTGTAGCTTAGATAGCATTGCCTCATGAAGCTTTGTAGCCACTTGAAATTCCCTAACTGTATTGTATGTCTTGAACTTTGCTTTTAGCCATTTTATCATGATCTGATAGACAGTTGATATCCCTTCTGTGATAGATAATAAAAGCCACTGTAAAGCAGTAAAAGAGAAGTAAAAGATCGTGCCCAGGAATGTAGTAAGTAATAGAATCAAAGAAGAGAGAAAACTGCAATGCACCATAACACCTCATACATTAAGATGATCACATATTCACATTTCAGTTGTTCACACATGCATGTGTAAATAACAATTTAAATCTGCTTTCGCAAGCATGTTTCATCCATGTACCCCCTCCCTCTTTTGCATCCTCACTAGCATTTTAGCACTTCTTATATCACCAGCACATCTGTTTATTTCCTCAGATGACTTGTACAGATGCTGGGTTTACAAAGACAACTTTCTTGAACCCTCAAAAGAGGGAAAGCTTCAAAGTTAAATGATACCAATGTATCCATAGCAATGCATATGAGCGGTTCACCATCCTTGAGCAAAAAAAAGGACACACAAAACCACACGGGCCAAACCACATGTTCTTGCCTCCTAATGTGGTGACACTGCAGAGAAGGTGCAAGAGGCATAACCCATAATTCATCACCCCGAACCATGGACATCTGGTGCTGAGTACAACCTGAGAAAAGAGACGGCTTTGTATAACCATCACAGCACACGGATGTCTGTCTCTCCAGGCCCTCTTAGCAATTGACTCATTAGCTCACTGCCAACTCTGAGCATGCATTATTCATGTCTTGGAAGGGTGGGGTAAGAAGATTGTGTGTGTAGCGTGTGTGTGTGTGTGTGGAGGGGAGGGCACAGCAGGTGGTCTGGGGTCTCCTGAGAGGTTGATGGAGGATGGACAAGGGAGAAAATTGTCTGCTCACTGAGACATCAGACAGATGTTAGGTAGATTTAGTGTATATACAGCTAGACACGCTCGTGGGTAAAAATGTATGGGTGGTTGTACCAAACCATTGCTATACCCTAAAATCATACTTTTAATGTTCACTATGATATATGATTCTAAGATATCCACACTAAAAACCAAACATGTACAACAATTAAGCAATAAAACAGGTTTTTGTGTGCTAGACAACTCTTTGGCCCAAAGAAGACTGATATCACTAGGATGTTAGGGCTCCTCTATAAGTCAGAATCTTGGATAAGTTCCAGGTTTTGTGAGGAAAGTCTGGCAGGATGATGGGGTAATCAGTGAGCCTGATGTCCAGAGGAAACAATGACAGATGATAATGCAACACTCTAGTGATTGAAGCAGGTATCAGAAACTGAACACAGCACTAAAACCTGAACAATATACACTTTAAAAAACATTTGTTCTGGGACAACATGTGCTTGGTGACTTGCCAGTGGGCTTTGGTAAGAGCTGAATTTATCACCTAGAGCCCCCCCCAGTACAGGAAGAGATGGATAACAACAGACTGGTTGTTTTTCTCCTCGGCACTGAAAGTCTTCAACAGATAGAAGCAAATCGATGTTGTTTCCTTGTATTTGGTAATCCTGAGGCAAGTTTTGTGAACATAGTTCATGTAGTTTGATTTGGAAAACACATACATGATCATATAAATCACATTATTTGTAATGAGTAGATCCATACTGTTCATGTAAATACTATGTTTCAATCAGGTTTTTTTTTTTTATTCATTATTGTTTTATTGCCTTGTTTTTAATGTTTGCATGCTTTTAGGTTCAATTCTTGTGAGGCACTTTGTGAATTTTATTTCTCTGAAAGGTGCTGCACATAATGAATTTATGGTTATTATTTATTATTATTACTAGCATCCCAAGTCAATGAAAATGCAATTCACTCAAGGAAGTCAAAGGCAAGGCACTTTTAAGCAAAACAAATGAACAAGACCAAGAAACATTTTTTTCAAAGAAATTACTCTATTTAAAATAAATGTGAAATGATGGCCCCATAAAATGTTTGTAAAATGTTTAAGCAATAATATGTCGTCCATAAAAGGTTCATTTATTAGTGAAATTAAGAGAGGTAAGCACAGTCAGGATTTGTGTTTTTTCCTAGTCCTGTCAATCCATTCATTTGGTGTTGTCTTAAATATCCTTTATGGTGTTATTGCTTTGTTCTGCCCTTTTCTGATTCACTTTCTTTGGGCCAGGGGTAACTCAAGACAGTCAACTCCATGTCCATCTTAAAAATAAAAGAAAATATAAGATACAACAACATTTGTGGATTATGAGTGGGTGATTTTACTGTTACTGTCCTGTTAAACCCTAATTGATACTTGCATGATGGAGTGTTATTCCCTCTTTGTAAAACTTGATAACTGTGGATGTTATCAAGTCCACACTTGCATCCTGCTTAGATCAACATTTGGTTAGAGACAGACTGCAATGTTGAAGGTCATCGCTAATTAAAATTTGCTGCCAAATGGGGAAAGAAATCCTCAAATCAGATGTAATTTGGAAAAAAAATAAGTATGACACAATCATCGATAAATATACCACTCTCATTTGAGGTTAAAAAGCATCTGTAAAACCAGTTCATGGTTTTACAGATGCTTTTCATGGTCTGTATAGTCATGTCCTCATTCTTTTCACATTTTATGCTCCAGTCTGCCGCCACTATGTAACTGCTAATCAATGTATTGATTGATTAAATTTATAACATCCCATTATAATTTCAAGACCACTGAAATTTTATTTGCTTTGGGAAGGACCATGGCCAATCCACTTTTATTGCAGTGATTAAATCTGCCATGATATAGGAACTACGTCACAACAGTGAAGACTTGGGAGTTCAAATTTGGTCTTCAATACACAACTTAAAAACACTCTTGCAAGGGTAAGGCCAATTAAGGTAGCCTGTGTGTGTGTGTGTGTGTGTGTGTGGGGGGGGGGGGGGGGACTATTTT